>CM076579.1:1257445458-1257991476 GCA_034641835.2 Pinus albicaulis | reverse complement strand
TCTTCTGCTTGTTTACCAAAGATGGTCACATTTTTATCCTTATGAATGAGCAAATTCATAGTAGTTGTAACCCAAGTGCTAGCCCTCTGTTTACCTTGAAAAAGTAGTTAGATAGACTAGGATAGATATGTCTAAAATGAAAGATACCCTTCTTACATAAGTCATCTGGGTGGATTGTCTACTTTATATAAGTTTTGAAAAGTCAATTTAAAACCCAACTTGGTTTACCACCTTACCATTTAGATGAGGGGCCATTTAAACAAATCTTCAGCCTCGGATTTGTCCTTTGAAGGAGGCTGTCATCAACATAAGATCAGAGGCCTTTTAACACTATCATGTCAATGTGTTACTTATGATGTAACAAAGGCCTTCAAACTATGAATTCTTATTGACTTACCACTGTTTCTCAACATGGTCTTACCAACAGAGACTTTATCAAACACAACATTTCAAACCCTGCTATGCATTCTCTGTTCATCTTTGGAGGAGGTGGCGCAAAAAAACTCCTGAAGCTATTAAAAAACATGCTGACCCTCTGCTTATTAGTGAAGGGGGTCACAAAAATGTGTCTTTTACCCTCTGCTTTTATATGAAGGAGGTTCCATCATTTGTTTCTAACCCTCTACTTATTATTGAAGGAGGTTATTTAAACACAGGATCTTCATCCATTTCAACCACTGCACCTTGTTCTGTATGTTTGCTTGAAGAATACCAAAATAGGAAACAAAGTGAAATTTGACATTTATCATTGATGAAATCACTTGAAACTCATGTCCTCTTTCTTTATGAGGCCTTGTCTGTGATGTGTATATCCTTTTTAAAAATATCACTGTGAACACAAGACCAGAAGAAAAGTGACTTGTATATGAAGAGTGTTTGCCACTAGATATCTTTGAGCTATATTTTCCCTTGACTGAGTTGTCAGAGGTATGTTGAAATTTTTTGTGACTAAATTTCAAAACCCAGGTTCAAGGTAACATAAGAAGCAGCTGTCTACTTATGCCCTACATGATGATGCCCTTCGGAAAGATTATGCAGCACTGCTTTTGGAGGAGATCATGGAGCACTGCTGATCAACATCACTCAGTCTTACTTCATTTGCTTCATTGATGAGGAATGATCTCTGATCTTTAGGCAGCCTTTAGATTTATAACATGTACATTCGCTGCTCTTTACTCATTTCATTTGCTTTGCTTCATTGATGGCAAAACCCCTTCAACAAGAGGGACCCATTTGAAATTTCCCCTTTGCTCTTATTTGCCTACTGATCATCATTCGATTACACCCCTACAGAGATGTAAAAACATATGCTTTGGAACCTTGGAGAGCTCTTTTGGTGTTTCATGGAGATTATGCACAATCTAAGCATATTTCTTCGGACGGTGAAAAAACCTTCTCTTTTCCTGATTTGGATCTTTGTTGAACTTCTTCTGAAATGAGACAAAGTGACCTCTTAGTGGTGTGTGACCTATGGATAGAACAATGCTTGTTTTGCAGAATAGGAACTAATTCATGTTTCACTGGTACTAGACATAAGCTTTTTGGCCTAGGATATCTTAGCCAAGGAAAAACTCCCTAAATACCACTATCTAACTTAGGGACAACTTTCACATATTCTGAGTGTTTTCTTAGGCATTATCAGATTTTCAAATGACAAGATGATCAGGGATAGAGTTGCAGACACTTTGTCAACCTTTGTATAGTGAATGGCATAATAAATAAGGGTAAATGACAACAGATAATCATAGCTATGACAGCTATAGACAAAGATACTTTTTTGAAGAGAGATAGGTCTTGAAAACTGGAGATTGTTCTCATCATAGACTGACAGGAAGGAGTAGGAGGACACAAATTTGTTTGGGGTGTTTTCTAGATGACAAATTGACAGATTCGAGATTAGCTTCTAGAAAAATTTAGCTAAGGAATCTAGTCATCAACAACATATAAAAAATATTGATGACTAACAGTGGCTCATTCTGGGGAGGGTAGCTCTTTTTCAGGAGGTGTCCAGAATTGCAGATCTCTGGCTTATGAAAACCAATGCCTTATCCATTGGCGCAAATTTCTTTCTTTCTTGATGCTATTTCTGAAAATTGACAGCATGATTAGCATCAAAGTCATCTCTACCTACCCAACTATATTTCCTATCATTTTTTCTTCTTTTGGTGCATTTGGACTAGCAACCCTTTGACATGATGTTTTTTGAAAAATACATAATCTAATTCTACACTTATATCTTCCGAGAGTTCAGATTAAACTAATGAACTACTTTGATTCTCTACCTATACTAGATCGACTATAAAGATTAAGCTGTTTGACAGTATTTCATTCACTACACTAAAACATGAAATTGAAAAATGACCAAATCAGGATTAGACAGTCTGATTTGTCATGTGTTTGTGGCATAAAAGACAAGCTGCACACAAATATTATTTTGCATGAAACTGAGATTTAAAAAAACCAGGGCTAGGATACATAGTTTGTTTTTCATCCCTGTTTTCCTCTTTGGTTCTATTTTGAGCATGTGGAACTAGTATCTTTTCCTAATCTAATTTCTTTGACAAGTCAAGCTTACACAATTTGACTATCACTTCTTTCACTAAATTATCAACAATAAATTTAAAACATGTCCAGTTATGATTAGGCTATATAAATAAAAAAGATATCTTTTGAGCACTAGTAGTGGCATTTAGACTTGCGCACTTTCAGCATGAATATTTTTTGAACATGGGGCTTTTCTGCTATTTTCTAAAACTGCCCTCTTTTCGACTTTTCTACTATTTTTGTATTTTCTGTTTTTGATTTATTTCTTCAAACAGTGATATGTACAATGAGCGAAAATGTTTAAAACTAGAGCTCTTGAAAAAAGTAATGTTTTAGTGTCTTGCCATTCACAGAACCTCCAAAAGTTTCAGTCCCATCAGGTTCTTGCAGGAAAAAAGCATTGTTTCCGCTAATTGAACTAATAATGAAAGGCCCTTTCCATAAGTTTTCAAACTTACCATGCTTTCCTTTATCTTCTCTTCTGGAATCCCATTTTAACACTTTATCCCCAATCTAAAAATCATTTTCCTTGGTCCTTCTGTCAAAAATCTGTTTCATCTTATCTTGCGCTAACTGAGTCTTTTGGTAAAATTCTTCTCTTGTTTGTTGTAAATGGATAGTCTGATTTATCCTCCTTTGCATGCCATTTTCTTCTATTTGAACTTCTTGCAATAGCTTCATTACTGGAACCCCTAAAGATGTTGGGAAAATGGCATCCATGCCATACACTAGTTGGTAGGGAGACATACCGATTGATTTTTTGGTGGTTAGTCTATCAACCCATAGTGCATGCACTAGTTTTCCATGCCATGCCTTTTGATTTTGTTCGAGAAGCTTCTTAATGATGTTGTCTAGGCTTTTGTTAGAGGACTCGGCTAAACCATTACCTTGAGGGTAATAAGCTGTGGAATGTCCTAATGCAATATGATATTTGTAATAGAAGTCAACCATTCTTTTGGAGGAAAAGGCAGCAGTGTTATCAGTGATAATTTTCCTAGGATAGCCGAATCTAGATAAAATGTTGGTTTCTAGGAACTTAATGATGAATGAATCGGTAGCATTCCTGGAGGGTATGGCTTCTATCCATTTGGTAAAGTAATCAGTGGCTGTAAGGATCCATTTGTGTTGAGCAGATGAAGAAGGGTGAATCTCCCCAATAAAATCTAAACCCCATTACTGGAAAGGTCCTTCAACTATGATGGGATGTAAGGGCAAAGGTAAAAAAAAATTCTTGCTATCAAAAATTTGGCACTTATGGCATGTCATAACCAGTTTGTGAGTTTCATGAAACAAGGTGGGAAATAATAACTGGCTCTAAGGATTTTTTTGGCTGTGGTTTTCCAGTAGAGATGACCTCCACATTCTCCTTCGTGCATTTCGCGCATAATTTTTTCTACATCATCCTCAAGAAAACATTTAAGTAGCATACTAGTGGGATTTTTCCAATACAGAACTCCATCTAAAATACAAAACTTTAAAGATTTTTGTTTGAGGAATCTTGCTTTTTTCTTTGATAAGGTTGGAGGAGCATTAAGATAAAATAACACATAAAGAATATCAGCATACCAAGGTGAATTTAAAAACACTTCTTCAACATGAGGGGCTGCGCATTCTTCCTGTTCTTCTAAGGTGTCAACAAAATTTATATCTAATGCTTGGAGGTTGGTTTCAGCCATTAGTCTTGCGATTCCTTGTCCTTTAACAAGTTTGGTGGGTCAGATTTCTAAGTCATATTCTAAGATGATAGCTATCCATTTTCCCCTTTTACCATCTGGATCTTGATTTAATATATCTTTGATGACGGTATGAGGAACGGAAGCAATGATATGAGAATGCAAGATATAAATTCGGAAATCTCTTAGTGATTTTACCAATGCGAATGCCTGTTTTTCCATGATATTATATTTTAAGGGAGCTTCTCTTAGGGATTTGCTAAAAAAAGCTATGGGTTGTTCTTGTCATGCTACGTTCTTTTGTAATAATACTGCAGCTATCGTGTGTTCAGATGAAAATGAGAAAATGTAAAAATATTTGGTGAAATCAAGACTTATCAGTACTGGTGTTTCGATCATGGTTTTTTTAACCAATTCAAAAGATTGTTTGGCTTCTTTAGTCCATTTAACCCCAACTTCCTTTTTTAACCTGTTTGTGATATCTCTCAAAATTTCAACAAGATTTGGGATGAATCTTCTTAAGAAATTAATTTTTCCAATAAAGGATTGCAATTCCTTTATGTTTCTGGGGTGATTGATTTGCAGTATGCCTTAAATTCTTTTGGGGTCTATTTTTATTCCATCTTCAAAAATGATGTGACCTAGGAGTTTTCATTATTTGAGACCGAAAAGTGTTTTCTTGGGATTCAGAGATAAACCATATTTTCTACATTTTTCGAAAACCTTTCTCAAGTGAACCAGATGCTCTTCATCTAATTTGGAATATACTATGATGTCGTCAAGATATATGACTATGAAATAACCTATGTCTTCTGAGAAGGCTATGTCCATGGCTCTTTTGAATGTGGCACCAACATTCATTAGTCCAAAAGGCATTTTAACATACATGAAAGTGCCCCAAGGCATGGTGAAAGCAGTTTTGTGTTGATCAGTAGGAAAAACCAGCACTTGGTTGTAACCCATAAAACCATAAAGTAATGAGATTCTTTTAGCACCCACCACTTTTTGAAGTATGTGGTCCATTTTGGGCAAAGGATAGTTGTTCTTTAAAGAGGCTCTATTCAGGTTTCAAAAATCAATACAAAGTCTGATCTCACCGGTCTCTTTCCTGACTGATATTAGATTTGAAACCCACTCAGAGTACCTAAGGGACACTATTATCCCAGCATCATACATCTTTTTGATTTCCTTCTCAACTAAAGGTAGTAAGACTGGGTTTATTCTTCTCAAATTTTGTTTGAAAGGCTTCTGGTTTTCTTTGAGGGGGGTCTTATGTTGAATGATGCTTGTGTCGTATGATTTCAAATCTTGGTATCCCCATGCGAACACATCTTTAAACTCTTTAAACAACTCAATGTATTTTTGTTTTATGTGAGGAGGGAGGGTTTTGGATAGTTTGATCATTTTTGGTTCTTTTGTGCTTCCTATGTTATATTCTTCTATGTCAACCTCGGTAGATTCCATTTTTGGTTTTTTGGCCACATCATTAAAATCAAACAATTCCTCTAAGGGTGCAAGGCCTCTAGGTATGGTGTCATTTTCACAATGTAGGACTTCAAGCTCTCTTTGGTCTAGGTCCTCACATGTCTCGGCTTCATATGTATGATTAATCAAGTTTACATCTATTAAAGAAGGTAAATCTAGCTCTTGGTCTTCATTTTTTTCGAGACTTCTTTCTTCATTTTCTAGGTTTGTTTTAGCTACTTCAAACTCATTTCTAGATTGCAAAAAATCATCAATTTGTTCGTCATCTTTGAATATTTGCCAATGGTCAATGTTTTCTGGTACTGTAGGACGATGTTTGACTTGGATACTGTATTGTTCACTTAAACATGGTATTTGGCCATTGCTTGTGGCAAAGGCGAGCTCATTGGCTAGGCTATTTTGAGTCCTAGGAATATAAGTGAGTTCATATCTTTCAAAGGTTTTAAGGATGTCTAATGTTGCATTCCTGTATTCTCTCAGTATTGGGTATTTTGTCGAGTATTCACCTTTGATTTGTTTAATTATAAGTTCTGAATCTCCCTGGGCTGATATTTTCTTAGCTCCTAAGTCTTTAAGTATGTGCAGACCAAGGAGAAGGGCCTCATATTCTGCAATGTTATTGGTACATTGGAATTCTAATCTGAAAGAATGACCTTCATTAGTATTGTGTATCCAGATGCTAGCCCCCGAACCAGTTTTTCCACAAGAACCGTCAAAGCTTATACTCCAAAGATTTTCTTTTTCATGCATGTTACTAAGCTGTTTTTCAGGTTTCTTAGAGCTTTGATCATCAGTTTCTTTATCTGGGGATGAGAAATGTTGTTTTGATGGTTTGAAATCTTCTTCATTCCCTTTTATTTGCTCATTTATATCACTTTCATTGTATAAGATAAACGAATCTAAATTGGAATGAATGGAATAAACTGGAGTGTTGTTTGACCTATCTAGGTTGCTCACCATATATTTCATGTGAGTTTCTCGGTACAACCTCCTAGTCTGGTTAAAAAATGGGATGGTAGAAAATGACATGTCCATTTGGAGGCTACCTCGTATTTTGGCAGCCCATGATCTTGATAATAGCATTCCATATTTGGGAGGAATATCAACCACTACCACATCCATGACTAGGCTTTTAGCCAGCATTTTTGTTAGAGTGAAACACAGGTTCTTTATTAGGCCTAAGCATTTGACCCTACTTGAATCGAATGAGTACAAGTCTTTGTAGGGTTTGGTTACTTCTAGGCCTAAACTCTCCATGACTACTTTAGGCATGAGGTTATGGGAAGTGCCGAAATCTAACATGGCATTATGTAATACCTTGTCTTGGATGTTCAAACTTACGTAGAATGGGGAAACAATTCCCACTTGGTATTGTCTTTCTATCTTGGGACCAAACAAAAGCTCGGGTTTGTCGTCTGTCATATTTAAAGTATCTGCATCATTTTCTATGTTTAAGACTTTAAAAATATGAGATCTGTACCTATATACCATTACTAGCTCAGTGAGGGGTATGGTTACCTTGATCTTGGCAACTTCTCCTTTGAAACTAAAAGGTGCTTGTAGTTTAGATAGATTTGCTTCAGTTTTTTCAGCCATGACTTTCTCTATATTTTTAATTTGCTGACTTTGATTTGGGGTTTTGTTCAATATAGTTGTTTCAAGAATCTTAGTAGAGGTACTAGGACAGTTTGGATCAAGGCTTGCTTGACTAGCTTTGTCTTTGTTTTGGTTAGTTTTCTTAGCCACGATTTTGTTACTATCTGCTATTCTTTTAAGAATGGTATCGGGGGTTTTAGTAACAACAGTGTCTGAGCTACCTTTCTTAGATTTTTCCTGGTTTTTATTACTCCTCGGATCATATTTCCTATGAGCTTTCATTATGGTGTTTTGCAATCCTACCTCAGGATCTTCAGGGTCCTCATAATTTGCTTCATTTTGATTTGAGGAGAAGAAAACTTGTTCTTCTTTTGTGAGGAAAACCTCACCCTCGCTATCAGAACCTATCAAGTTTAAGTGATTTTCATCAAGTGGTTCCATATCTCTTTCTACCTCATCAACATAGTTTTCATTGAAAGGTAGCCTGATCTGTTGGTCATTTTCCCTTGGTTTGTTCTGAGGTGGGTCTCTTCTAAAATTTTGGTTCTGGTTTCTGTTTTGAGGGTTTGGTTGGTTGTCCTTAAGAGGTGCTTTTTCATTCAGATTTGTTCTTTCCCACATTTTTTCCATGGATCTAACTAGGTTGTCTATTCTGGGATCTGAGGAGGAAATTGAAGGCATGACCTCATCACGGTATGTGACTTTCTTTTCTGATCTTATCCTAGCTCTTTTCTCAGCTAGGTTGGCTTCGACACTAATAGCTACTTTTTGTATTTCTTCTAAAGTTGCGGGGTCTCTTTCTCTTATTTGGTATGTCATATCCGGATCGAAACCTTCATGAATTTTTACTAGTGCCGAGCCAAGTGGAGGTTTCATGTGAGGCGGGAGGGCATTATAGACACTGTTGAATCTAGTGCAATAGTTCTGAACACTTTCCCCCATATTCCTTTTAAGATTGTTATATTCGGAAAGGATTTGGATGGGGTTTTTTCTGATTTCCCACCTGTTTATGAAAGTTTGGTAAAGTTTTGGGAGATCATGTATACTGTTAGGAGCTAAGATTTTAAACCATTTTTTGGGTTCTTTGCCTAGGCTTTGGGTGAACATTCTCATATTTATGGTTTCATCTTCTAATTCCATGTAGTCAAAAGCATCATTGATCCTATCTACATGCTGTTGAGTGGTAGTAGCCTCAGTTCCGGTGAAGTGTGGGATTCAGGATTGGTAATAATTTTACAAAGGTACCAAAAGCAGTGGTAACACTAAAGGCACATAACAAGCTACCATGATGGGAGCGAACGATATATTTACAGTATGAGGGTTTGTGGTATGTGATGAGGTGATTTGCCCAGTGGTGGTTTGAAAAGGTGTGTTGGAGGTACTTGGACTTGTGGACTGATTTTGAGTAGATTTGGGGTGGTAAGAGCCAAAATGGTGGAGAAGCTGAAAATCAGGAGGTGTAGTGGGTGAGGCTTCTCTGCTAGGACTCTATTGCAAATCTAAGGGCTCAAGATCGTCAAGGTTGATTTTACTTTGTGACTTGCTTCTAAAAAGGGTTTTTGCTGAACTCAAGTCAAACTGGGAATATTGCAAGGATGTAAGGTGTTTAGGTATAGATCTTACTTTGTGGATGGTCCTATCGGTAGCTATGTTACCAGTTTCATAATTTTTCCACAAAATATTTTCTGGGTTATCAACTATGATAGGGGGATTTGGGTCTGAGTCAGATCTGGTATTAGTTCTTCGTGAAGCCAGATTTCAAAGTCAAAGTTTAGAGAGGGTGATATTTGTGATTGTTTTTGGATGGATGCCTTCTCTAGGGGTTTCGCTAATGTGAAGAATGGTCAAAGCAAAATGAAGGCTATTGGAGTCGCCAAGTGGATTTTCTTGAGATTTATGGTCCACCACCAATACTAACAAAGAAGTTTTTTAGGAAAATGTTTTCTAGAAAACTTTTATGTGGAAACTTGCAAGAATGACTTAAAACTTAGTTTCAATAGTTTTCTAGATTATTGAGAAAGCTATGGTTCTATTTGCAAGTTTATTCTGTTGATTTCCTATGTTTAGATGAAGATTTCTGAATCCCTAAGTTTTACTTAGTTTGTCACTAATTTCAGATGCTGCATCATGAAATTTGAGTTTTTTGGAAAGATAAGTCAACGGGATAGTATGATTTATGAAAATTTTCTTTTTAGAGATATGTACTTATGGTCCACTGCCAATAACTGAGAAAAAGCCAATCTAGGGATTTTTTTTTGGGTTTTCTGAGTTTTTATATGCAGCCTAGTTTGTAGGAGTATTCTAAACTTGATTCATCACTTTGATAAGATGGTGAAACAATAAGAGTTTACTCTAAATGATTTCTTAGGCTGTTTTTCTGAGTTTAATTTTGAAGGACTAATAAGTTTACAAGATTTTGCTAGACTGTCATGTACTCAGTAGGTCCCACCATGATTGCCATTATGTTAGGGTGGCGATGAGGTGGTAGATTCACTAGATATTCTTGAAGACAAGGGATTTATAGAGTCCTAAGGTGTACTTAGTTTGTCACTAACTCAGAAAAGTCCCACCGTGATCGTCATTAAGCATGAGCGGTGGGGTAAGTCGACAAGATAATCTTCTTAAGGGATACTAAAATGTTTAGGTAAGTCTAAGTTTGTTTTTTCACTCGGAGTCCCATCGTGATCGCCATTATGTTAGTGTCCTGTGATTTGGCATATTGGCAAGCCAAATGATATGGTAACATCAAAACAACTTTGGAGCCCAAGGACCTAGCCTTCCTGGACTCAGAGAGGGCTCTCTCTATTTGTGCAAAGGATGTAAAATTGTTTGTTTTCTATGTATATGATTTTAGGCTAGTTGTTAAGCATGTTTTGGTTTGTTTTAGTTTTTTTGCGTGAGAACTGATCAAAGGATAACTAGATCAAATTTTGTCAGATCAAATGGGCTATGGGGTTGATAAGGTCGAGACTACCTCAAAGGGTGGACAAGGTATATTGCAGGGCCGATTTGGTTGAGGTAAAATGGATTCTTTAGGTGGAGTGAAATGGGATGGACACTAAGTTTGTGAAGGATGAAGAATTTTTAATAACAAATAGTTTTACAGCAGACATCCATGTGGTAGGGATAACCATTAATCACCATAAATGTAACTCAAACTGATAGATGCATAAAATAAACATTCAAGCGATACATAGAAGTATAAGACCCTCTAACTTTGGGAAAATCACCTTCAGACTTTGGGGAAAACAAATAAGTAAAAAAAACAACTCAATCTATGAAGAGGGAACTCCTATACATCATATTTTGAGCTATCAGGAACTTTGAACTAAGATTGCAGAGCATAGGAAAAGGGCAAGATCGAAACAAGACCTCTTTGGTTTAACTAGGACAATCAAATATTTAGAGAAAGGTTTCAGTGATGGGGTTTTGGATAGCTATGAGTAAGCAGGGCATACCATGAATCATACTAGATAGCATACATAATAACCATTAATGAAATTGATAACAAGTTCTTAGGGTATCAAAGAGCAGTTAAGAATTATTTGACATAACTAAGAAAGAAGAAAAACATAGAAGTTGTAATGAAATTAGGAAACTTGAGGTGCCTCCATGGGCATGTCTCAAATCTATTCTTTACTGACCTACAACAAGCAAGAAACATGGAAACATGTATGATAAACTAAGGAAAACATACATATAAATAACCATTAATGAAATTGATAACAATTTCTTAGGGTATCAAAGAGCAGTTAAGAATTCTTTGACATAACTAAGAAAGAAGAAAAAACATAGAAGCTGTAATGAAATCAGGAAACTTGAGGTGCCTCCATGGGCATGTCTCAAATCTATTCTTTACTGACCTACAACAAGCAAGAAACATGGAAACATGTATGATAAACTAAGGAAAACATACAGATAGGAACACTATACCATTTACCAAGCCAAGGAATCCAACAAACATTCCTCTTCCACCATCCAAGACAAACAAGAAATCATCCACATCATGAGACAAAGTGTTTCTTCAAAGCTTGTAATATCATGTATTGCTCTATATCATCAAGTTCAGCCTCTTGATACAATGAAATCTCTTGGAATATATAGGCTAAAGAGAAATAAACTATCCAAGAGTAACTAGAAGGCCATTGGCCTATTACAAATATATGATTTTGTCCTTGAGGCTTTGCAAAGCCCAAGGCACAAAATATCTTTAAAAATATCTTAAAATTCTAAAAAAGGAAATAAAATTGACTTTTCCTAACTGTCAATGGCCAAAAAAGGCTTAACTCACATTTGGATAAGCCACTTCAAAAAACTGTCTTTTTTTCCAAAATGCTACAGGGACGTAGCAGCAGAACATTCCCTGTCTTGTAGACCACTTTTGAGGGACCTCCCGATATCGAAACGAAGCTTGTGATGGCTCGTTGGAAAGCCCTGGATGTTTAGTTTCTATAAATATTTGATTTTTCCCAAACATATCCTTGGAAGTATGTCAAAAACTTAACTGGGTGGAAAAAACCAAAAATTAGCCCTTGCTGATATGTGAGGCAGAAAGTCAAAAAATCACTGTTTTTCGCCTCTTTGGGGGACCAAAACACCTCCTTTGGATCTGAAAATTTGTGAGTAGCTGACCATGAATTTATTCCATCCAAAAAATTAATTTTATGAGCTGAGGATGCTCCTAGAACCCATGGCAGCGCTTTGAAAAATGTGCAATTATGGCCAAAAAACACAAAAAACAAAATCTTGTCAAAATTTGCTCAATTTTGGCGAGCAATCCCCTCATGGGTTTTTAGAAGCATGTAAGGAAGATGAGGCCAATATTTCAAGCCCTGATGTGCCTTTCTCCACTTTTTTTACCGGGCGCCTCTTTCGGGCAGCCTTGAGCTTTTCTTGAGCAAGTTTGAGCTTTCTTCGGGCAAATTGGTTCAACCTCTTGTAGTGCCCAGTCATCTTCTTTTGTAGACTCAAGTCTCTGTTATCTTTCTCTAATTTATCCTCTAAATTATTGTTGGCCCTTTCAAGCCATGATTCTTCATCATTCTCTATTTCTTGGGCGAGCAATTGAGTGAGAGGATAAGATTGAACAAAGGCTGCCTCTTCTTCCTTCTTTTTCTCCAAAGCTTTCTTGAGGCCCATAGTCCTAGGCCTCTTTCTCATTGGCTGCTCTTCCTCTTCAGTATTATCAAATTAACCCATAAGATATTCAAGCTTGATTTGTGCTTTGTAGGCTTCCCTTTGGTATTTGAAAGCCCAGGCCTCATAAACTGCCATTTGACCACTCATTTGTTTGTTTTGCATCTATAGAACATGTATGAGGTCCTTTGAAATTTATAGATCAGCTTGTAGGTCCTAAATTTGGGCTTCTCTGTTTTGCAAAAGAGCCTCAATAATTCTAGCTTCATTATCCCCATCATCACTATCTATCTGTATGATGTCAATCTCCCTTTCCTTTTCATGACTACTCTCCTCTTTTTCTTTCCCCTTGCCTTGGATAGACTTCTTGGTCCTCCTCCTCTTTGACAATTCAACAATGCTCTTCTTAGGCAGTTTGCCTCTACTTCTTAGCACTCTTGTGACATTGCTAGTCACTGCTGGAGTGATCTTCTTCTTTGCAGATCTAGTGTTTCTAGGCTTCGCCACTTTTGGAGGAAGAGTCATGGACCCTTGCCTAGGAGAGGCAGCTAGCACATGCTCTTGGATATGTTAAGGAGAAGAGAGAGGAGGTTTATCTACTTGTACTTGCTCAACTTGGTCTTTTACCTTGCTGCCTCCATCATCATCTGCTCCAGCTTCACCTTTGTCACTGTTTTCTTCTGCTTGAAGATTTCCTTGTTTTTCTTCACCACTGCTATGCTCATGGTCACTGATTTGGCCTTGGCTACCCTTAGGACTTTTTTGATCTTTTTTCTCCATGCTGCCCCCTTTGGAATGCTCACTATTTGGTGTTTTCTTGCCATCATCATTGCTTTCTTGAGGGATGTCTTATTTCTCATCATAAGTGTCTCTTTGAGGACTGTCATGACTCTCATCATCACTGTTTTGGCTGCCACTTTGTTTGTTTTCTTGAGGACTGCCTTGTTCATCTCTGTCCCTGCTTTCTTCGTGAATGCTGTGCTATTTACCTTCACTATTTTGTCCCTCCTCACCATCATGCTTACTGCTGTGTTGGCTTCCATCATGTTCCTCTTCATGACTGCTATGCTCACCATAATTTCCTTCTTCCCCACTGTCATGCTTAGATTCTTTACTTTGTCGCTCATCATCACTAGTTTGCTTCTTGTCACTTTTCCCTTCTTCATCACTAGTTTGCTTCTTGTCACTTTTCCCTTCTTCATCACTAGTTTGCTTGTTCTCTTCTTCACTCTAAATCATAGGGGATTTTTGTCTTTTATGAGTGGATTTACTAGAATAAGGAGAAACATGATGAGTGGATGGTGAGGAAGGTGCATGAGATGAAGAGGAAATGAAAAAATCGGGATGGGAGATGAAAGAGTCCCAAGAAACTCCCTTTTTCTAAAGTTGATGGAGGTTGATGATCTTGATAAGGGAATGATGAAATAAACAAGCTTGTTGTTGAGCGGAGGGCTTCTTTTGGATAGTAGAGGCCATCTTGTCAATGCTTCTATAGAGGAAGAAAGATAGGTTCAGCAACTGAGTTCTTGTGAAATGCATAAGAAGCCTGATGTGATAGGCATAAATCTGGGAAAACCTCCCTTCACATGTGAAATACTTCATGATGACATGAGGGGGGCATAGATGCTCAATAAGTGAGAAAAAGGGAAAATAGCTCGGCAAGCATCTTGATGGTCTGGTTTTAGAAAGGGTTTATAGTGATTTAGATCTAGGTATGTTTGTTTGAACCACTTTTCTCCTATATAGGGGATCTTAGTTGCTTTAGAGATAGCCGTAGGAGAGAGTTTTAAATACAAACCTACTAGATGGACATGCTTTCCTTGTAGCATTAAAGCAAACAAATGTGTCAAAGGAGGGTGATTTTTTACTTCTTGGACTTTTTGGCAAAAATCCAAGCATCCTACTTCATCAAAATTAAAGAGTACTAAAGGAGATGCATTCACCTCTTGAGTTGTAATAGGATCATACCTGTTGTGATACCCACTTCTACTATCCTTCTTTGGAGGCATTTTTGCTTTTGATACCCTTCATTGACTTACCAAACAAGACCTTGAAATGTACTGGAAAATAGACTACTACTTTTCTCTTTAGTTGGAAAACAAGTGTTTGTTAAATGAAAACAAATTACTTCTCCAGCACTGTGTTTTGAGCAAAGAGGCCTTTAGTAAGCTCTATTTGTGGTTTTTGAAGACAAGTCCCCTTTTTTTTTTGACACAAAAACTCTTTCCCTCAATCACTGATTTTTTGAAATCACTGTTTAAGAGGTGAGCAAACCCCTTATAAACTGATCAAAACTGTTTCACCCACTCACTATCTTCCTTTCTCTCTAAGCAAAGAGTACACTCTTGAAAAAACACTGTGCTTCCCCTTTGAACAAACTGTCCCTCTTTGATGATCATTGTTTCTCTAAAAAAATGGTAGTCTCCCTGTCACTGAGTGAGAAGCTTTCAAAACAAACTCTGTCTCTTCTTTATAGACTATATGATCCTTTATGTACTTGAAAAACCAATTTTAAACTTTCACAAGGCACTAGTTTTTAAACAATGATTCTCTGTTTTATGTGGTACAAGTTCTTGACCTAGAATGATGAGTCTCCCTGCTAAAACCAAGCTCTATTCTTTATCCAACATAAGGGCCCTTTTCACACTAATAACAAGCCCTTCCTCCCTTAACTTACTGCTTCTCTATGAGTTTTAGATAAACAGAAAACACTTGGAAATAACTATGTTTTCCTCCTTTGAAAATTACTATCCTTTCTTTGAAATCTGTGTTCTAGACTGGCAAACAAAACAAGTTTTGAGAGAAAACTGTGCTCTTTTTCTTTTAATTACTCAAAACTATTTCAACTTTCAATAAGCCCCTTCTTAAAACATTGTTCCTTTGTCTCTAAATAAACATGACAGTGTTTGAAAACAAGATGTGTTTGGAGATGAGCTTACTTGTTTAAAAACTGATCTTGGCACCTTTGAAGGCTCCTTTGAGTATTGGCTCGGGCTGGCGTAAACCGCATTTAGAAATGGTTGATGGGTCGGGCAGGCTTGAACGGAAGAACACGCCGCATTCAGAGATGGTTGATGGGCCGGGCAGGCTTTGAACGAACAAATGCACTGCATTTGAGTAGTCGGGTCGGCTCTGGGCGCCCGTTGAACGCTGGGCATAGGCGTGTCGCGCAACCACACAGGCGTACTGCGTTGTGTGTAACTTCCTTCTGAGGAAGCCTACAGGCGCGCCGAACAACTTTCTAGGCGCGCCGTGCGTTCAAAAAACTGGGGATGTTGTGTAAAACTTGCTAGAGATCAGTTTTCTCTCCTCCGTGAAGCTCTCGGCACAATGATGAATGGAATATTTGTTTCATGGCCCTTTATAGTTCAAAAAACATACTTCTTCCCTTTATCGAATTTGAAAAACCAAAATGAATTTACCTTTTTGTTTGCCTTTGCATTCGTACTAAAACAAGGTGACTTTGTTAATTTTGTATTTGAAAATAGTTTTCTTCTTTTGATTGTTGAAAGAAAATTTTTGAAAAGGGATGATGTTTCAACTCTAAAGCCACTGTAAATCTCCTCTTCAAAACCTATATTCAACTCTGATGATTTTTTAATCTCCCACTTGTCATGAAGGAATTATAAAACTGTGCTTTTCCCCTTTTTGTTTACAAAGGAGTTTATCATGAAAACACCACTGCAGCCTATCAATCACCACAATGCAACTCAATTGTTTCATGAAGTGAAAAAGGTCCTTAAACTATGACTTGGTCTTTTGCTAGTATGATGAAGGAGGTGCTTTTTCGAAATACTCTCAAGGGCGCTCTTTTATGAGGAAAGAGGCTAAAAACAACAGTGTTTATTGCCTATTCACATTGAAGGTTTTCTTCAAGACTGTGGCATTGTATATCATCTGAAAGGGGCTCACAAAAATATTACCACTGCAGCCTTTTGAAACCATTATGTAAACCCACTGTTTTTTTAAGTGGTGAGGGTATTTTCACCATGATTTGGTCTTCTATTTGTATGATGAAGGAGGTCTCTTAATCATGATTTGATCTCCTGATTTTTATGAAGGAGGTCATTCTTTTAAAATCACTACTGCAGCCTCTCAACACCATAATGCATCTTTTGTTTTTTATGAAGTGAAGGAGATCCTAAACCATGTGTCTTATTTGTCTCTTATCATTTGATGGAGGCATCCTTTGACTAAATGTGAATCATGGTTTCATCACCCTCTCTTAACCCTTTGAATAAGCTGATCTGTATGGACTGTTAATCATTTGGAGAGCTGATCCTTTGCTTTTGTGAAGGAGTCCACTGTTGAAGTTTCTCGAACCTACTGTCCTCTTTCCCAGGTAAATTTTCTTATGGTAAGTGTCCTAGTCTCAAAATCATTGTGAAGCCTTTTAAGAGTGAGTAACATGATTGAGGAAATGATGAGGGTTACTGTTAGGCACTTTGTATTAACAGTTTCTCTTGACTGTGTGTAGACCTCCTATTTTTCCTGAAGAAAATACCTGCAACTGTGATCACTTATGCTCATTTAGAATCATGGTTAGGCCCTAAAATTCATGATGAAAGAGGCCTTCAATCAATGAAAGTTCATCTATCTTAATAATGTGCCCACTGTATTTTACATGATCTGAAAAAGTAACCTTTGGCTCTTGCCCTTCATTCATCATTTGGAGGGGTTAGTTATGACAAACCATAATGGATCTGTAAAATAAAAATGCCCTTTTCACATACACCTTCTGTGTGAATGCTTCTCTATACCAGTATGCAAAAATGACTAGAAATAGAGCTTAGTCTACAAATTTTACCATTCAGATGAGGGTGCTTTTAAACAAAACTTTAGCCTTGGATTTTTTCCTTTGGAGGAGGCTTTCATCAACATAAGAACAGAGGCTTTTTAGCACCATCATGTCACTGTCTTGATTCTGATGTGAAATAGGCCCTTAACTTATAAAATTTCATTTGTTTTACCACTGTTTCTCAACATGGTCTTACTAACAGAGACTTTATCAAAAACAACATTTCAAACCTTGCTATGCATTCTCTGTTCATCCTTTGGAGGAAAAAGCGCCAAGCAGCCACCGAAGTTTCTCAAAAACATGTTTGACCCTCTGCTTATTAGTGAAGGAGGTCACAACAATGTGTCTTCTAACCCTATGCTTTTATATGAAGGAGGTTTCTATCACTGTGTTTCTAACCCTCTACTTATTATTGAAGGAGGTTATCTTTAACATAGGATCTCCATCTACTTCAATCACTATATCTTGCTCTGTATGTTTGTTTGAAAAATTCCAATAGGAAACAAAGTGGAATTTGACATTCATTATTGATAAAATCACTTGAAAATCATGTCCTCTTGCTTTATGAGGCCTTGTCTGAGGTGTATATATCCTTTTGTAAAATATCACTATGAACACAAAACCAGAAGAAATGTGATTTGTACCTAGAGAGTGTTTGCTGCTAGATATCATTGAACTGTATTTTCCCTTGACTATGTTTTCAGAGATTCATTTTAAATTTCCTTTGACTAATTTTCAAAACCCAGGTTCAAGGTAACATAAGAAGCAGCTGTCTTCTTATGCCTTACATGATGATGCCCTTCAGAAAGACTAGGCAACAACACTTTTGGAGGTGATTATGAATCACTGCTGATCAACATCACTCAGTATTTTTTGTTCGACATGAGGAATGATCTCTGCTCTTCAGGCAACCTTTGGATTTATAACATGTACATTTGTTGGTCTTTACTTACTGTAATTTTCTTGCTTTGATGGCAAACTAAGTCAACATGAAGATTTTTATGAATTTGTCTTTTTTCTCTTATGTGCACACTGATCATCATTCAATTACACCCTTGCAGAGATGTAAAAACAGATGCTTTGGAACCTTGGAGAGCTCTTTTGGTGTTCCATGGAGATTATGTCTGATCTAAGCATATTTCTTCAGACAGTGACAAACCTTCTCTTTTCCTGATTTGGATCTTTGTTGAACTTCTTCTGAAATGAGACAACATGACCTCTTGAGTGGTGTGCGACCTATGGATAGAACAATGCTTGTTTTGCAGAATAGGAACTAATTCATGGTTGAATAGTACTAGACAAAGGATTTTTGGCCTAGGATATCTTAGCCAAGGAAAAACACCCTAAACACCACTATCTAACTTAGGGACAACTTTCACATATTCTGAGTGTTTTCTTAGGCATGATCAGACTGTCATATGATAAGATGATCAGGGATAGAGTAGCAGACACTTTGTCAACCTTTGGATAGTGAATGGCATGAGAAACAAGGAGACCATGATAGTAGGGAAAACAAGCTAAGAAAGCTCTAGACAAGGATATTTTGCTGAAACAAGATAGGACTTGAAAACTGGAGATTTTTCTCATCATAGACTGACAGGAAGGGGTAGGAGGACAAAAAAATTGTTTGGGGTGTTTTCTAGATGACAACTTGACAGTTTGAGATTATTTTCTATAAAAATCAGCTAAGGAAACTAGTCATCAACAACAGGTAATGTGAGAGAGAGAGAATAGAGGGAGCTCCAAGATAAAATTGACAAAAGGTAAACTAAAAAAAGATACGAATTGATTCTCGAAATCCTATTTATCATTGAGGCCTCTATTTTATTCATTTTCCTCTATTTTTTCTTCATTTTCCTCCTCATATGTAACTTGTGACCTTTCACCTTTATTTTCTCCTAATTTTCATTATTTTCATAAATAAATGCTAAATGATTACTCTTTGACATTTTTCCAATGCCTTTGCCAATTTCCTCTTATCCATAATAAACGAAATGAACACCCACTAGGATGTTTTTCCCACCATTCATCTTGGAATATGTGTCCCGTGACCTTAGTCTTATTTTTCCTTTATCAAATTTTATTACATGGAATTTTAACCTGGGGTTGTTACATACCCCTCCCCCTTAAAGGAACAGTTTCCTCGACGTTCAATGACAGTTAAAACTAGAAAAATTGTTGAAAACCAAAACATACTACCCATGGAGCTTAATAACATAGATCATCGCAAAATTTACAATGGATTCCTATTGAAAACATGACAATCATACCATTTACTAGAGCTTTATAACACAACTCATTACAATATTTACAATAAAAACAACATTTTCTTCAATAAACAAATAACCATACTATCTATGTAGCTTTCTAAATTCAACTTGATACAATATTTGCAATAATATACACATTTGCTGAACCAAAAAATAAAAGGATACAATTCCTGGATTAGTCAACAAGGGAATCCAGAGGCTTACACCTCGACCCTAAAAATTAATACCAGGATTGACCTCCCTCCTAGGAAGTCCAGAATCCACTACCAAAGCCAAGTTATTCCCTCGATGTCTAATGCTACCTACCTGCAAGCCTTGTCCTCTAAGTCAATAGTTACCAAATCATTGTTCTAGGGCACACTCCCAATGTGGTTATGACTCCATTTGGAAATAATAATGACCAAAAAAAATCCATCCCCGACCTTCCCTTCTTTCTTACATAGTCCCTCGAGAAATATAGTCTACCCCTTTGGTGCAATAACTCACCTTCCAAGTTCCCTAACATCCCCTTTCCCGAGCGATCCATCCCTTGGCAAGGTTTCCTCACATTGGAAGGTCCAAAAACCAAGGCATATCCCTACCTAAAATACATCATACTGGTCATATCATGCTTATGGAAATCAATGGAAAATATTGGGTACCCGTGTCCCACAATGGAACTGCTCCTGCATTGCTTTATGAACATAGTGTTTCCTATTCCAATTCCTTTTGTTGTTTCTGCTAATTCTTACAGTCATTTTCAACCACCCAACAAGGAATTTTTATGTTATCCTGTACCAAGAACATAACCACCATCAGATTTAAAATAAATTGAAATAAATTCACATCATACCTTATCAGTGGCCCATCTGTAAGGTATACTTACAGTTTTTTTCACTTCCTATCATAACAAGCAAACTAGTTGGCTGATCAAATCATCATGTATAAACATATCACATCTGGTTAGATCAAAATGCAACCATCATAATAAAATAATAGATCACATGTAACCATCATAAACTAGAATCATATATCACATGTAATCATCATAAATCAGTATCATATACCACATGCATAATTAAAATTGAAATAAAATATTGGTAATAATCCTTTAATCGACCCTTAGCTTCTACCTTTATCCTTTTTCCATTCTGTATGTACACCAGATCAATTTTCACACCCAAAAAACACCCAATTCCTTCTAAACCACGTACACATACACATAGTGTGCATCACACACAGAAGACAACACCACACAATACATGAACTTACATTTGACGTACAACACATACACCTACACGTGACATACAACACAACACATACACCTGCACCCAATGTACGACACAACATATACACCTACACCCGATGTACCAAAAAACACAATACATACACCTATATGTGGTGTATAACACAACACAATACATACACAAAGTAAAACACAACGAATACACATGTCATGATACCAGGACTAATCAATGCACATAAACAATACCACTATAAGAACACTAGTGAAAATTCCATGTAATAAAAGTTAAAAATAATAACCACAGTTGATGGGACACATATTCCAAGCTCAATGTTGGGAAAAAAATCCTAGCGGGTGTTCATTTCGGTTATTATGGCTAAAGGAAATAGGAAAAGGGAAAGGGAAATTCTTTGGAAAGGAAAATGTATTTTTTTGGCACTTTTCTTTATGAAAATAATGGAAATTGGGAGTAAAAGGGGATGAAAGGTCAGAGGTTTCATGTGATGAATGAATTGAAGGAAAATAATGGAAAATGAAGAAAATAGAGGCCTATTCTATAAAAATGCTTCTAAGAATCAGTTGGCAAGATTTTGCTACCTTTTGTCAGTGCATTTTTTGGAGCCCTCTCACTATTCTCTCTCTCTCTCTCTCTCTCTTTGACACTTAGAGTTTTCTTGGACCAATTGGGAATTGGAGCAAGAAATTAAAATAAATTAAGGAAGAGTAGGATCAAGCAGCTACAATGGAATTCTTTGCAGGTATCAATTTACATGTGTGATTTCCTTGATAGATCTAGCATGCATGGTATTGCATCTGGTTTATTGTTGTCTTGGCATGGATTTTGCCACATGTGATAGTGTTTTCAGCCTAGCCTTGCCATTTCCATATAGCTTAATGAGATGGGTCTCTCATACTTCAATTGAGAGAGATTGACATATGGATTCGAAGCTGAGTGGGTTAGATATTTTAAATGATGAACACATGGCCTAGTGGTCTCTGAACCGAACTATGGATCATGGTAAACCACTAGCCTAGTAACCCTTGAGCCAGACCATGAGTTGCGGTAAAGCCATATTGTGTGCCTCATTGGGCCTAGGAATCATTTTTAGTGATTTTTGGGACATATAGTAAATACAAGAGGTGGAATTCTCTCCACTGGGCCTAGTAGTCCTGCGATGGGATGTATGGTAAAGCCTGCAGAGTATGTCTCGGTTTAGGGCCTAATGATCCCTAATTTGGACTATGGATTACGGTACATCTTGAGATAATTGAAGGTACGAACATTCCTCATGGTGTAGGTGGATAACTCTAGTAGCATTCATTCGTATTTGATTCCTTTTCAGTTGGTTATGCATCCCACATTCATGCTTGGAATATGGAATGAGGGTGATTGGTTGAAGAGAAATTTGGGTTAGCCAATCTATTGTTGTGACATGTTTGGCAAAATTATTGTCATGCCTAGGAGGGTTCCGGATGAGTTCCTGAAGATGTGATTTCTTTTGTACCTCTGATTTAATGTTATTTATCATCTCCTATAGTTTCATGAAGTTTTGGGTAGTGACCTAGGCTCTGGGCTAAAAAGGTGGCACAAATACCAGAGTTGCAGGCACATAACTGACCAAATCGGGCCATAGTTGCTACCTTTGCTTGGCATGACTATGGCTATAGGATTTTAGTTTATACCTTTCCTTAGCATGCATGTGGCTATGGCTCAAAAGGGTCAAAAAATTAGTCTCCCTCAAGGTTCAAGGACTTAGAAGGCTGGGTTACCTCCTGAGGATGATTTTGATGTTGTGTAAGGTCTATTTTTCTTATTTCCATCAGTTTCATTTAGTTAAGTTCATATAGTAGGCTTATTCTCATATTAGTAGCCTCTCCTCACATGTTTAACCCGGTTGGTCGGTTACTTGGGTAGATGTGGGAAGAGGGTGTTACATAGTTGTATCAAATCATGGTTCAACTCTCGAACTGGATGGGTGACGTGTTGATCATCCACTTATGTTGGTTGCATGGATGTGTAGTATGCTTGTGGTCTATATTTTCTTGTTCCATCCATGTTGTGTTGGCCATGGTGGTGTCTCCATGGAAGTGTTGATGGTATTGTTGTCAACATGTTGTCATGAGTGTATGAATGGTTATGTGTGGTTCTTGCTTATGTAATGTTAGTGCACAGTTTCTTACATGTCGCTACATGTTTTAAATGCATTGCTTGTTTATGCTAGGTCACATATTGGCCATGCTTATGTGATGCCATTTGTGGAAAATGCATTGGTCATTCATGATTGGTTATACATGTTAGGTCGGTTCATATGGCCAATTATGCATTGTTTTGGTGAAGGTTGGTGTGCATGAGGTCATTGTATGCAATTAGTTCATCAAGATGATATTGGTATATTATGGTGCTAATGTGTTGGCTAAGATAGAGCAGGAGATACATACCATAAAAGTGAAGTTGCAGCATTGGACCTCAAGGCAAGAGTAGATCGTTATAAAAGTGTGAATGTTTGGCATGCAGGTATGTGATTCATGGTTGTTGTAATCATTAGGTTTACTTATATGTTTTTCATTCTATTATTATGGTTACATATGTGATAAATACTCGTTGATCAATGTAGTTATATGCATTATGGTTATGAGTACTCATTTAATTATATTTATGTTATGGATACATATATTATAGATGCTAGTTGATTAGTACGATTATATGTACATGTGTCGAATAATCATGAATGATAGAAACCTGTGGTGGTATGAATTTCTATTGTTTTTTTATGTTAGATATCTTATATGTTGTTGATGATCATGTTTTTAGTTAACTTTTTGTTGTTGTATAATAGTTAGTTTGATGATTAGGTTACATGTTGCTGATGAGAATGATATACAACTTGTTGTTGTTACATTCTTGTGACTTGATGGTTAGGATTATGACATTCCAGAATGAGTCAAACTAATTATTATAGCGTTTTGTATTAATCTAGAATATCTTTGTATATGTGATTGTTATGCATTAATGAAAATTATTTATAAGCTTATGGTGTGAACATGTTAGCTAGTTACTGTTATGGATATCATGACCTTATTTATGTTTGAATGGATAAGTTGATGATTTATATTGTGTTAATCTAGATTGATTGTATGGACAAGATAGCCTCCCGTAAGATACATTACAATATGAGTTTGATTATGTCGTATACTTGGTGATTTTATGTTTGATTATGTTGTCTATTTGGTGTTTGAGTGTTTGGTGTCTATTATGTCATCTATTTTTTGCTTGAATGATTGATTAATTGCATGATATGAGGTTGTATCAATAATATTGCATGAATTAATGATCTTATTTTAAGAATAATTGTAATAGCATGTACGTGTTAAGATAATTGATATATACTTGAGTGTGAGTAGGTGATAGTTTTAGCTTTATGTATTATGACCATTCAATGTGGGTTGATTTTTTATTATGGCATAGTTGTTAGTCTTGGTAAAAGTTGATCTTAGATTAATATATATGTTTTCTTGATATTTGGAACATGTGACTGATATGTGTATGTTCAGTTACAAGGTAGCATGATTGTCCCAACAAGGTAAGGTAACTAGCTTGTTTTTATATTTATTTATGCACTGATAGTTATTTGGTTATTGCAGTATGATTCAGGGGATTACATGGAAAGAGAGTCCCATGCAACCTTGAAGAAGGCTCAGTATGAGAATTAATTTGGAAATGTTTGGAAGCTACGGGGATTGAGTCATGGTGTTTGTTTCTAGTATTTTTATTTCATTCTTTTATGAATTTTTTGCGCTTGATTTGTATTTTTTTTATTACCAGTACAAGACCTTGACACTTTGTTTGTGGTGTCTTATTGCTCTCGGTTTTCATGGTTTTCCTCTTGTTTGTTTCTTTTTATTTCCTTTTATGTTTTGAGTCTTGGGAATTGTATTGGGAAAGAGGAAATTTTATGGAGCTCAGGGAGAGTCGTGTAGTACCCAACAGGTAATGAAAGAATTGGATGAATCTCGATGCATGTATAAGGGTAGCTGAAGTTAAGAATATGACAAGAAGTTGGATTAGTTGGGTCCATTGAGGCAAATGGATGGTGGAATAACAATCACGATAAAGGTAACATAAATGGTAAAGTGAATGAATCTAAGATGTTATATGCCTTGGCTATGTTGGGAACTATTGTTCTCAACATTGTTCATATTGTGCACGCATAAATGGATTTATCTTAACTTGGACCTTATGCTATTTGGTAAATATGTTGTGATCATTGTTGTAGTTGGTTTTACTTTTCTCTATGTTCAAAATAAAAAGAAAATCACAAGGAAAAAAATTTTGATCTTGAATTTTGATTAATATTTAATGGTATATTAAGATGAACTAATCAAATATTAATTTAGCCTTAAGCTCTTAAATAGTTGGTTCCATATATTAAATTCAGTAAAAACAAATTCAGAATGATTAAAATTTTTCATTTTTTTGAGTGCAATGGAGAATGGGAGCGGGACCCATGAGATGGATAAAACTTGATGACACAATGTGCCTGATGGTTACCTCTCCAAGTGCCTCCACATAGAATTTTCACGTTATGCTTTGAATGCAAATTGACCACTCATAATGGTTATGAGGGAACTCCATCTTATTTCCTCTCTACAGGATTATGCCCACGTATTATGTCGATAAGAGAGTGTGGGTTCATGTAGTCGTTCTGCCACTTCTCCGTTATCACCTATCATCATATCCCCCTGCCACCTCATCGTCCACGTTACTCATGATCTCATCAATTTTTTTGTCACCATTCCTGTTGTACCTTGGAAGACAAGCTCCGGTTGAAAATAGGTTAGTGCAAAAGACATTTATAAATAAACACGATGAAAATATTTTTATTTTCCCAATGTTCTTAAACCCTGGAGATTTAATCCTTATGAGTCTCGAGTGTGAGAACACTATTTCAAGTGGCCTTATAGAGATGAATACAAATGGAAAAGATAAGAAAGAAATAAGTGACGATGGAAAGTCTTTGACAATAGGATGCCTGTGCATAATCTCTTGTTTCCAACTTTAGAAGAAAAATGTAAGTATCAAGAAGAGAAAAATAGAAAAGAGGAGCACATCATTAAGGATTTTAACTTTAACTTACAAAATTTTAAAATCAAATACCAACAGCTTCATTACTCAGTTCTAAAGAAGAAAGACATAAAAAATAAGATGCAACATGGAAAGATGAATCATATTCAACAAATTCTGGAATCACTCTGAAAGGTTTATTCATAAACACATGGATATCCAAAAGACAAAATTTCTCCTTCTGAGGCCAAAAACTTGGAACCCCCATTATTCTTTTGAAAAGTCTTAAATACAAAATTTCAAAATGGAGAGTTATAAAACTGTCAAATTCCTAAACTAATTTTATCTTATTATTACATTTGAAATACAAATTACTTTTCTCTTCAGGAAATAAAATAAAATAAGTGACAGGTTGGATATGAATTGGCGTGAAAATATGATGAGATGGGCTCGCTTTCTAATGTCGCTAGCTCACTTGCTAACGTCATTGCCTAGGGATTCCATTGTACGAGAAGGCCTTCAGGGTTGTGCCCCCATAATGAATCTAGGCCAAAAATCTATAGTCAACGAGCAGGAGTCAATATTATTGCGAGGGAACCCCTCGTGGTAACATGCGTATTGTTTTTGATTTTAGGTTTTTAGCATCGTGTGGTCGTCATCTTTGCAACGATCCTAATCCTAAAACTTACGTGCTTGGTAACTTTTATTTTGTGATAATGGTACCACCTCCAAAAAATAATTAAAACGAGTTACAGTGCTTCCTGCAGTCAATAAGAAGATGTACTTATCACAAGAAACATATGTTTTTTTATTTGCAGATGGGCCAACTTGCCATAATACCACAAAAACACAAGTACAGTGCCCCTCATTATCCACCAAAAGGGTGCTCAGATAGATGATCCTCTGAATTTATGGTGAAACTTCCAAAGGTTCCTTCACACACTCCATCCTCTATGTCAATCACAACATAATGAACTCCCAGGTCAACTGTATTGACCAAAGCCTTTGAATTCTTTCTAGGAACATTAGACTTCAACTTAAAACTAGCATAATCATTGCTAAAACTAAATTTTTCTCAAGGCTTCTACGCTTATTTTCAAAAAATACTTATTAGCACCATATGTAGCTAATGCAAAAATAAAAAAACTGAAGATGAACTTCAAAAATTCAAGGTGGATTTCATCATCAAATACTTGACCACCACATCAATTGTCCTCATTAGGGGAATTTTGAGGTCTAAAATGGGCCTCCTAAGAAAAACGTACAAGAAAAAAAAACTTTATAAGAGCCAATAGGATTCAAGATGATGATGTCAACCATGGGGGATGATTCACTATTTTTTAAGTAAAAAGGTAAAAAGATTAAAAAACAACAAAATAATAAAACTACTTTTTCAACTCGTATTTTCAACTTATCTCCCAAAGTGTTCACTCAAATTTCAAGCGAAAGTACTCATTGGATGAAAAAATTAATTCCTCATCCAAGGAGTACCCATGTTGCATGCTTTTGATGGACCATTCTACACGAAAAATGAGAAATACATAAAAAAACATGATTACAATCATGTTTTTCATGTATTTCTAATTTTTCATGTAGCAGGACCCATCGAAAGTATTCAATCTGGGTACTCCTTGGATGAGGAATTAAAATTTTCATCCAACGAGTACTCCCGCTTGAAATTTGAGTAAAAACTTTGGGAGATAAGTTGAAAATATGAGTTGAAAAAGTAGTTTTTTCATTTTTCCTTCTAAAATTTGATGATGTCGTCAAACCTTATTTTATTATTTCAACTATTATTTTATAATTTCATTAGGAGGCCCATTTTAGACCTCAAAATTCCCCTAATGCTTGATCAAGGCTTAAAACATGAATATACTCGCAACGAAATATTTTGCAAAAAATTATCCAAAAATCATTGATATTTTTTCTTTGCAAGATTGAGCTACAAAATTTAGCTCCAGCCGAGGACAGTGCTTTGGTATCAAAGTGTTGAGAACTTGTAGACTAGTAGCCTCTATTAGGGATGGAGTCAAATGAAAACCGATGTTGATCCCAATATGAAATCTCCCCATAACCTGTTGCACTTTTTACTTATTCCTTTATTCTTAAACTAGAAATACTGGAACTGAAATTGATCAACTTATGAGCTTATTTATGTATAGTTCCTATAGCTATATACATGGTTGAACTTAATCAGGTGAATTCGACCTTCCAATGGCACCAACCCAGTGTCTGGGTGTTAGAACTAATGCCTCCATATTGTTGAAATTTTAAAATCAAAATAGGGATGTACCATGAAAAATTTCCAGATACAAATTTTTTCACATACCCTTGTATAAATGCTTGTCGCTGATGAAAGAAATTTGTCATATAGCCAGCCACTGGATCATAAAATTGATAAGAAATTTTTTTGGTTGCCTCCTTTTCCTGAAAATTTTACTGATGTATGCTCCTTTGAACAAGGCAACCTCTTTCGTAGTTTGAATCTTGAATTTGGGGTTTCATTTGAGGAAATTGATCACCATTTTCCGTAGATAACCATTTGGGTAGAAAAGAGAAATCCAAGGTTTGTTCCCCATGATGTTGATGGCTTTCATATAATTCAATTTCTTCTCAAAAACCTTTGTCCTCCTGCAACAACACTTGAGTAGCTCCAATAGTTTCTCCTATGTTCACAAAATCACTAAAATTATGAAAATTATAATGATCTTCCAGGTTTTCGAATTGTAGTTCAGTTGTCACACAAGATTCTGATTAAAATCCTCAGAATGCTTAATATATTTTATCTTGGGAACATGGGCATCCTTGGACACCAAATAAAAATAACTCTTTATTTCTAAACCTGCATTTTCTTGTAAATAATTTCCATTGTTTTCTTGGTAGTCCTTATTGTTTTCAACAATTGATTTTCTCTGAGAAAGAAGTTTTCCACAAGCCCATATATTATCTTTAATCTCCTATGCATAAAGAAACATCGAATACAGAGGGAAAGGATTTCTCTCCTTAAGATAAAAATCCAAGTCAATAGAATGATCCCTCAAATAGTACACCATAGTTGTAGCTTTAGGAGGTCAAATTTCTTCTGGCATGCTGAAACAAATTTTTTAAAACATTCTATTAAAACCAGTGACTGATTCATTTCTATGGCACTGGATATAATATAATTCCAAAAGGTGCTTTTCATATGACTTATTCTCACCCAAATATCTAAGAAAGATGTCTTGAAAAACTTGTGATGAACTAATTGAGATTGCCTCGAAACACTTGAACCATTTCTGAGCACCCCACTTTAATGAATGGAAAAACATCCTTAAAGCCACATCTTCATAAATAATTTGATTTTTTTCCAGAAAGTACTAAAATTCCAAGATATGTTGTTCAGCTGAAATATCCTCCTCTCTAGAGAAATTTGGTAGAAATTTGAAGCCTTTTGAAGGATACTAATGAAGAATTGTGGGAATTTTCAAGGGTTTAAAAATTTATCTGTTTCTGAGTTGAAAAGTATAGGGTTGCCTGTGAGGAAAAGTGGTGGCTTCCAAATATGATGAATCATATTATTTATGTTCCATTAGGGGAATTTTGAGGTCTAAAATGGGCCTCCTAAGGAAATTATAAAATAATAGTGGAAATAATAAAAAAAGATCTGATTACATCATCAAATTTTAGAAGGAAAAAAGAAAAAAATACTTTTTCAACTCATATTTTGAACTTATCTCCCCAAGGTTTTACTAAAATTTTGATCAGGAATACTAATTGGATGAAAAATTTAATTCCTCATCCAAGGAGTACCCACATTGTATATTTTTTATGGACTCTGCTAACAAAAAATGAAAAGTACATGAAAAAGGTGATTGCAACGTGGGTACTCCTTGGATGAGAAATTAAATGTTTCATCCAACGAGCACTCCCGCTCGAGATTTGAATAAACCCTTATGGAGATAAATTTAAAATACAAGTTGAAAAAGTAGTTTTATTATTCTATTATTTTTTAATACTTTTACTTTTTTACTCCAAAAATGGTGAATCATGCCCCATGGTTGAAATCATCCTCTTGAATCCTATTGGTTCTCATAAATTTTATTTTGGTTGTACATTTTTCTTAGGAGGCCCATTTAGACCTCAAAATTCCCCTAATGCATATTGTGACTGATTATCTTCAAGAATTGTAATACAACAGTCACTTCTTTTTTCATATTCAGGAGATAAACTAGTCTTAAGATCAATGATATAGGAAGAAGGGAGGTCTTATATTTTCAAGAAATAATGTACTTGATAATTCTTATAATATTTTGAAATCGTAAAGGAGCAAACAATATTTTTGATGTGTAAGAGAAAACAGACCATTGAACTAATAATAAAAAATAGAAATTCCTTTTAAAAACTCAAACTATGATATTGTTTTTTCCATGGCCATTTCTCATTTTCTTTCTAGAAAAATCCCTTATCTAATTAAACCTTCATTAGTGGAGTTTCCCAGTGAAAATTAAACAAAAAAACTTTATTTCTAATTGTTTTCACCATCAAGAAATAGATCTAAATACTCAGGGAAAAATAACTTTGTTTCTTTGTCCCAGCAACAGCACCAAAATATGTCGTACCTTGGGAGATAACCCCCGGCTGAAAAGAGATCAGTTCCCAAGACATTTATCAATAAACATGATGAAAATATTTTACTATCCCAATGTTATTAAACCCTGGAGATTTAATCATTTTCATTATCTAGTGTGAGAACAATCCTTCAAGTGGCCTTCTCGTGATGAATACAAATGGAAAAGATAAGACAAAAGGAAGTGACGATGGAAATTCCTTAACAATAGGCTTCTTGTGCAGAATCTCTTGTTTCCAACTTTCGAAGAAAAATTGAAGTATCAGGAAGAAAACAATATAAAATAGGAGCACATCATTAAGGATTTTAACTTTAACTTACAAAAGTGTAAAATTAAATACCAAAAGCTTCATTACTCAATTCTAAAGAAGAAATACCTAAAAAATAAGATGTGACATGTAAAGATGAATCATATTCAACAAATTCTAGAATCACTGTGAAAGGTTTATTCATAAGCAAATGGAGATCCAAAATAAAAAATTTCTTCTTCTGAGGCCAAAAACTTGGAACCACCCATTCTTCTTATGAAAAGCCTTAAATACAAAATTAAAAAATGGACAGTTATAAAACTGTCAACTTCCTAAACTACTTTTACCTTATTATTACATTTGAAATACAAAATACATGTCTCTTCAGGAAATAAAATAGAATAAGTGACAAGTGGGATATGACGTGGCAATAAAATATGATGAGGCAGGCCCGCTTGCTTACGTCATTGGCTCACCTACTGATGTCACTGTAGGGGGACTTCACTATATGGGAAGGCCTTCAGGGTTGTTCCCTCGCAGCGAATTTGGGCCACACATCTATAGTCAATGAGTGGGAGTTAATATTCTTAAGGAGGCACCCCTCATGGTAACAAGCTTGTTCTTTGTGATGTCGGGTTTGCAACAACATATGGCCCCCATCTCTGCAATGATCCTGATCCAAAAACTAGTGTGCTCGTTAACTCTTCTTTGGCCGTAGGATGGTCGCACCTCCACAAAAGATTTAAATGAGTTACAATGTCCTCATATTTAACTTTCACCTTAGGAGAGAATGATAGTGCACAACCAACATATGTTTGGCAATTCAATGTAACCAATGATAATATCTTGTTATACAATTACACTTCCAAAGAAGTGATGCGTAGCTTTGAAAGATTTTTTTAATCCTACTACATGGTAGTTAAAACATTATGGTATATTGTGTTTTACAATGTGTCGAAATTACACCCTGGAACCACAAATGTTTAAGTCCTAATAAAAAAGAAAAGTGATAAAGTTGCCTTGAATTCATATTCAGGAGTTTTAGCAAGGTCCAGCTCATAAAAATTTTGGGGTAAATTTGGGGTTTCTTCACCCAAAAATCTCTTTTCTAGAACCTAATGAAAAAATCTAAGAAGCTCCTTCCTGGAAATCAAGTTAACTACTTGCTTCCTCTGATACATAAACTTGAAACCATCAATCCCGACAAGACAAACCACACTCACTCCAACCTCTTCCACAGGTAATTTCCAATTTCTACAATTTCATACATACATTTAACTTTTGGAGGAGTGCCTTCATTCCAAGAATAATTCCACTCTCTGTACAGGGCCCAAACATCACCATTTTGGGGAAATATCCTAATAGTTCTCTAGGGATTTTCTCCCATGCAAAAATATCCTAATTGTTGTTGGAATATTTTCCATGCTCAAAATGCCCAAAACCCTAGTAAATCCATCATCCAACTAATTAGTGATAGTCACGCCTTTAATGAAATTAAGGTCCATTTTACAAGAATTACAATCTAGGAAAGACTAGCTGAAAATTACAAATATTTAACCAAAATTCTAAGCACAAAAATAGAAAATTAGTTAGATTAGCAAGCAAATATACAGAAAAAGAAACACTAAATGCTACATAAAAAACTTTTGCTGAACAACCAAAGAAATAAATAATAATAGAAATACTTTTCCAAATCATAAGACATTGTAGACAGACCAAAGAATGAACAAGGAGCACATGGAAGCTATTTATCAAGAGGTTCCTTACAAAGAACTTCAATGGAAACACACTGACCTGAAATATTCCCTTAATTAATCTCAATGGTTGGACCATCATTGCTAGAATTTCCAAAATCATCCTCTCATCCGCCCCAATCGTTGTAGATACAAACAATACTATGGCATTTTTTGCAACCTCCTTGATATTACTAGATTTAATTGAGTCCATTGTTGACTCATCTGATGGTTGATATATATCCTCTGAAGATACAAAGAAATTCTCCAAAACATCCTTTTTATCTGCAGTGATTTCAAAATCACTTCTATTTCCTTCATATTCATGTCCTTCTTCAAGCAAACTTTCCTTTGGAAAGAACAAAGAAGAATTTGCTGGAAGAGAATTTCCCAGTGAACTTTTCAACCTCATTGGCAGAATCCCTGCTCCCTTCAATATTATATTGACCCATAGGTTGAAAATCATCATAATTTTTAGTTTATCCTTTATGTGTTGTATTGTAGTTCCTCTTAGTAAGTCTTCACATACAAAGTGATTTTTCCACAAAATATAGCTTCCAGTATACCTGTGCATATATTGTACACATTCAATTAAAAAATATACATATGTTTGAAATGAGCAACATGTGAAACATTGTACAATCCTTATTTAAATAAATTTCATATAAAGTCTTTGAATTATTATTATCTACTTTAAAAGACATGGAAAAATACAGTAAAATGGTTCAAAACTAACTCATTATGGATGAACCAGCTAGTATCCTAGTGGCCCAAAGAGAACTTCATGTTCAATCAAGAAGAAAATAAGTATATTCCATGCACATGCTCCCACTTTTTCGTGAAATCCACCAGCAACAACAACTAATGCACGCATGTCAATCTACATATAACAACAAGGGAAGATGTGAGGCAACAAGTCCCTTCCGAAGAAATTCAAATGCAAATTATTGATATAAAATTGGAATCCAATCAAATTAGATGTAGAGTCACCTCTGCATCATTATACAATGTTTTGTAATATTGATTTCAATACGGGATTCATGGTACCATTGGAAATGTGTTGATCATTGCTTCCAATTGAACATGCATTGATCATTGTTGTAGCCCTGCGAAGAAAATGAAGAAAGAATATATTGAAGTTTCTTTCTTGCTTCACTTTTAATCTTCTTAATTCCATGTCAAACTGTGCTCGAACCAAGAGAACATATCTAAATAATTTTATATGTTGTATTGGTAATAAACATAATTCCAACCCTCATGAAAATCACTTGAAAATGGATGTGATTTAAAATAACCTTTTCAACCATAATGAAATTTAGAATGATATATAAATCTAGAACATATTTCCAATGGCCTAAATTCATTCAGTAAAAAATACAATATTATTTTTTTAAAAATATTTTCAAAAATCAAAATCATATGATAAAAGTAGAAATTACCTTTAAAAAATATAACTCTCATGACATAAAATAAAAATATGATAATAATAAAAATAATAAAATAAGAACCGTTGAGTATGTGTTGCTTTTAAAAATTTTGCGTACCACCTTGTGGACTCTACAAACTTTGACTATGTCACAAAGGTGCTTTATGTGATTGCATGACCACAGAATTGGCTACTTGGTTTACTTGATTGGCATGGATCAGTCTCTTGTTCAACCAGATGTACAACTTTTATCCAAGACTCTTAAATCAGACAAAAGCATAGACAATGATCAAGGAAAAGGTGAAACGAGTTTGCCATTTTAAAGGAAGAGATTCAATTTCTTCAATTGTAGATTTTGTAAAGTATCTCCAAACACTAAGACTTGGTATAAAATTGATTTAAAAAGGATACAACATCCTGAAAAGCAGTGATAAAAAATTATTACCTACTTGATCCCAGGCTTGTCCCATATCACTTTTGCAAGTTACCCATTTTCCATGATTTAAATAAATAAATAAAAATATGTTTCTCTAAATATAGCAAATATCACGGTCCTCTCCCATCATGCACATGTCATCTTGAGTGAATACATTCTTCCATAGATCTGAAAGGTATGTTACAACCTATTGTTCAAATTCCTCTTTGATTTTAGTCATGGATTCTTCACCTACAAAAGTTAAGTGCCAAGTGGTATCTGCATGCTCTAGTTGTGGTGTCTGCATGCTGCTATGGTGTCTGCATGTTTTTATTGTCTATGGGAGGATCACGGACTACTGATGTTTTGAGAAATTGATCACTATTGTTACATAGTAATTTGTCACCATGCTCATTTTCCCGTCCCTAATCCTGAAATGCCCCATGATGAATCTTGTGCAATGTTTCCATCATCAAGAAATATGCTAAAATATCCCCTTGAAGATCCGTAGAAGACTTCCTTGAAATATTACTTAGGAAACTTGGATAAATTCCTAGTTTCCTGGGACAACACCCTTCCTAGTGACATGGCTACACTCATTTCCTTTCCCTAGTTCTAGCCCAACACTATCAACACCATAATTTCTTGGAAATTTACAATGATCCCCTTTCTGGTAGGTCTTCCTCAAATGGAGGAGAAACTTTGACCCCTAAAAGCTCAAGGGCGGTGATTTGGTTGTTGAACAAAGATGACAAGGTCGAGCTATCTAATTTTGGAGCCTTGATCTCATCCACAGGGGATAATCCCTTAGAAAGTGGGCCTCCCTCCTCCTTTTATGGGCTCCCAACCTCCTTCTCCTTTCTATAAATTCACATCCCTCATTCCCCCAATTTTAGAGCTTGGTTGATCAATATCAGACTCGTGTGAACTCTCATCCCTTTGCATTCTAGCATCATGATTAAGCCTAAGTGCATGGGAGGAGGAATGATTTTGAGCTAGGTGAAGGAATCCTATTTTCACCTAAGGACACCTCCAACATCAAGGCCTGGTTGTAAGTTATCTTTTTTTAATTTATCAATAGTAAAATCTTTTTTTTTCTTTCTATATTTGTCTACATGATTATGCAAATATTATGGTACTCCTTCATCTGCTAGATAGCTAGTGTTTACATTTTACTATATATTGTATCACAATTTTTGTTTTCTCCTAATCATCCACAGGTATTCACATGCCATTAGTAGCAGGAAGCGGGCCTACAAGAATCATGGTTCGAGTTCACCATCAACAGATCCAAGGATAGTGATTGGAAAAAGGTATCTATGTCTCTTTCCCCTTTGCATTCTAAGCATTAGTTGTGAAGGCTTATGTTAGAAAGAATCTCGTGTTGCTATACCCACTCTTGGGCTAGAGAGATCACCTGTATACATAGAGGGTATTTATCTTGACAACAACTATTGATGTTTTGAGCATATGGTGCTTGGATATGTTTGCCTATAGATTAATTCAGCTTAAAATTCTTTCTCCTACACCTCGATGGCGCTAGGTTTTATGCCTCTACCTTAGTCTTAGCCACCGGTTCCCGGTTAGGTCCCCATAATTTTTTAGACTGGAAAGACCAAATGTACAAGGGTAACATCAAACCAGTCTTTGGAGTCCTAGGACCTAGCCTTCCTAGACTTAGAGAGGGCTCTCTCTATATTAGTGTAAAAGATATGAACTTGATTGATTTTAGGGTTTGAATTTAGGCTAGTTATAGTGATTAGGGTTTGTTTGTTTATTTTGATTGGTTGGGTAGGTTGTAAAGAAGAATAGATAGGGTAAGATAAAGACAATCCATTGGGATATGGGGTCTGCAAAAGGTCTTAAAATGTGCAACAATAGGTCAAGGGTGTTTTATAGGGCAAGTTAACAAAGCCAAATGGATCCTTTAGATAAAATGAGTATGGGATGACAATAAGTTATGAATTAAGAAAAAATAAAGGGAAATCAAGAATCCTTTAACTATACTTCAAAAAAGGAAAGTTTTCAAGACTATAGTTTAGTAAGACTGAATAGTAGTTAAGAATTCTTCAGCTATACTTCACCAGCCAGACCTAAAAACAACAATCAAGTAACCCTAGAGAGCAGTTAATAATTATCTAAGTATTACTTTCAGACAAAGAGAGAATTTAAGATATCATTTCAGTGAAATTAAATAGCATTTAAGAATTATTTAATCAAACCTAGTAGAAGAAAACATTTAAATGACAAGAATCAGACAAACTTAAGGTGCCTTCAACAACAAATCTTAAGCTAAGCTTTTTTCTTTGCCATAAGAGAACTTAATGAAAAATATGAAAACATAAGGAGACAAATGTGAGACAAGAAAAACATCACCATTGAAAAAGTTCATGTATCTAGTAAATGTGCTTGGTCCATTGATATTCAGTCCAAAGTCATGTTACAAAGCTCCAAAGCCAAACTTCCTTCTAACTCCAAGTCTATGAGATATCTAGCTTAGCAAACTACTAACAACCAACATGTACAATGAGGCCTCAATTTAGTATTTAACTTGCAAAGGAGGACCAAAACCCTAGCTAGGTCTCCAAAATATCATTAATTACATCATAAATGCCATTTTTTTCCAAAGAGACCATGCAAGGCCCAAGGCACAAAATATCTTAACTCAATAAATGAAAAATAACTTCTAACATAAATTCTAAGCTAACTATGGAGTGATTTGCCTAAAAAACCCTCAAAATATCTTTTTCATTAACTCCAAGTGTCTTTTTTTGACTTTTTGGCAAGGGCGCAGTGCCAAGGCCAAGGGCGTAGTGCCAAAACAGGAAAAATAGGTCTTTTTGTAGCTAAGTTTTGGAGGCCTTTCTGGTGTCCAAATGAGCTCCATGATAGCTCATTGGAAAGCCTGTCCTGTTTAATTTCCAAAATGGCCTTTATTTTTATTATTGGTGTCCATTTTATTAGTGAAAAACCACTTCTCCCAAGACTACTCAGGGCACAACTTCAGCTCTGAAAATAGGGCAGAAAGTTGATTTTTTGCATGTTTTTGGCACTTTTGGAGGACCAGTTCTGCTCCAAATGAGATGAAAGTTTCTGTGGGTGATGTCCTTGGCCTGATGAACACAAAAATGAAAATTTTTCCTCCAATTGGTGCCCCAAAAAAGAGCACAGCGCCAGTCGCTACACGCTTGGCCCTTCAAAATAGTCAAAATTTCCAAAAACTCAAAATTTGTAAAAAGTTTCCAAAATTGGGATTTGCCTTGCTAATCATGTCTGGGATGCTTGTAGGGATGCATCAAAAATGATGTTAGGGTTTTATTTTTTCTTTTCCTCCCTTAGGGCTTGAATATTTTCAAGGGATCTTTTGAGATTGGCCCTTGCAATCTTGTTTCTTAAGGCATAATGCCTTGCCATCTTCTTTTGGAGGTCAAGGTCTCTCTTAGTCTTCTCCAAATGACCCTCTAAGTGTATGGTTTCCCTGTCTAGCCAAGGTTACTGATCTTATTCTATTTCCACGGCAAGCAACTCACTTGGAGTGAGCTGCTCTGCCAATGCTGTCTCTTGCTCCTTCTCCTTGGCTAAAGCTTTCTTCAAGCCAATTTTCCTTGGCCTCCTCCTAGGAAGTTGTTCTTCCTCTTATTAAGTGTAATCATGAGTGACCAAGACCTTATATAGCTTTTCCTTTGTCTTTGCATCCTCTTTCTGAGCTCTGATAGCTATGATCTCATAGATAGCCTTCTGTGCCTCCAGTTGCTTGTTTTCAACCTAAAAATAGTGAATCACATCCTTAGCCCTACCTATGTTTGCTTGTAGATCCCTAATATCAGAAGCCTTGATTTTAAGAAACATGCTTGTGATCCTCTCCTCATTTTCATCATCACTTTCAATGTGAATAAGTTGAAATTCCTGTTTAGTCTCATGCTTGTCTTCTTCTTCTTCGTCATTGACCTTTTCCTTACCTTTGTCAAGCTACTTGGTTGATGTAGAAGGCATGGCCCCTTGCCTCTTAAGGGCAACAAACACATGCCTATTTCCCCTCTGGTAGGTCAAAGGAAAAGGATCAATTTTCACCATCTCCGTGCCACTTGTTTCACTGCCCTCATTGCTGCCATCATCACTGTCATTATAATTGGTACCATCATTGCATTCATGGATCTTTGACCCACTGCCATCATCCTCACTGATATGTGCCTCACTGCCCTCATCTTCACTGATATGTGCCTCGGTGCTTTATTCTTCATTTGATACGCTTGTACCATGAGATGATGTTGAGAGATTGTGAATAGGTGATAATGGAGGAGGATCATCCCGATGTGAAGGAGGACTGTGAGGGGATGGCATTAGGGAATTTTCGAGGTCTAAAATAGGCCTCTAATAAAAATGTACAACAAAAATAAAATTTATAACAACCAATAGGATTCAAGATGATGATTTCAACCATGGGGGATGATTTATCATTTTTTAAATAAAAGGGTAAAAATATTAAAAAATAATAAAAATAATGTAAAAAACTACTTTTCACCGGATTAACTTATCACTTTTTATCAAATTTGTGGAAGGAAAGTACTCGTTGGATGAAAAATTTAATTCCTCATCCAAGGAGTACCCATGTTGCATACTTTCGATGAACTCTACTACACGAAAAATGAGAAATACATAAAAAAACATGATTGTAATCACATTTTTTTTTTATGTATTTCTCATTTTTCATGTAGTAGGACTCATCGAAAGTATGCAAGATGGGTACTCCTTGGATGAGGAATTAAATTCCGCATCCAACGAGTACTCCCACTCGAAATTTGAGTTAAAACTTTGGGAGATAAGTTGAAAATGTGAATTGAAAAAGTAGTTTTTTCATTTTTCCCTCTAAAATTTGATGATGTCATAAAATCTTATTTGATTTTTTCCACTATTATTTTATAATTTTCTTAGGAGGCCCATTTTAGACCTCAAAATTCCCCTAATGTGAGGTGGAAGAGTCATCATGAGGTGAGGGAATGTGAGTGGATGGAGGAATGGGAGGATGAGAAGATGAAGGGACATCTTGTTGTTGTTGGCCTTGTGGATTGGTGAACACCTCATTGGAAATGAAAGTCTCCCATCGAATGCCCTTCTACTGCAATTGATGCATAACAACCATTTTAATAAGTGAGTGATGGAATAGGCTTTGCATCTGCTGAGGATAGTCTCTCTTTTGTACAATATAGGACATTTTGTCAATGCTTCTGTACAGGTAATAGGGTAGGTGCAACATCCTCACCCTAGTAAAGTGCATGAGCAGCCTGATGTGATAAGAGTAAATGTGGGAGAATATTCCTTCACATGTAAAATATTTCATAATTATTCTCATCATAGGTGCATATTTGTCGAGAAAATGTGACAAAGGAAAGATACATTTATTGTGGTCTTTGTACCTAGGGTTTAGGTGGGGTTCAAAGTAGCTCATGTCTAGGTTAGCCTGCTTGAACCATTTCTCCCCTACACTTGGTATGCTTGTGGCATTGGAAATAGCATCTAAAGACAGCTCAAAGGTTACCCCTACAAGCTTAACTTGTTTTTCATGCAAGTTAATGATAAATAGCCTGGTCAGCTCAGGGTGGTTTTGCATCTGCTATCCCTTCTCACAAAAATCAAAGCATCCTACATGCTTGAAACATTGAACAGTAAGGGGAGATGCCATTAGCTCCCTTGTGTTGAAGGGTTAAAACCTATTGATTTTTCCACCTTTGTGCTCATGCCTCCTTGGAATTTCAGGTTCTCCACCACTGTCACTGTCTCCCTCTCTTGACATTTTGAAAACTCTGCCTTGAGAAAACCCTAGGACTACAAATGGAAATGAGATGAAGGGATGGTGGAATGGAAACCTTTACAAGTGAATGATATGAATGAGTGAGGGTATAAGTATTTGAGAATGAGGAATAAGCTAAAAAATCAATGAAAACCCTTTGTTGACATGTTTATACTCTGTTTTTCCAACCTTGGAGTGTAAATGGAAATGGAATGAAAATATCGCGATGAAATTTCAGTTTAGGCTAATGAGGGAATGGGTAAGTGAGGGTATAGGTACATTAGGCTTAGTGAGAGGCTAACACACTTAATGACAACCCCTAGCTGTGCAATCACTCTTTTTTTTTACTGATACTCTTCATATGCAGATGGAAAGATGTTTAAACAGTGACTTCAAGCATGATTTTTAGGGTTTTCTCCTTAGGGTTTGATTTCATTCATTTAGAAAACACTAGATAGATTTAAAATGTGGTTAGGTGATGGTACTTACCCTCAAGAACGTTTGAAAGACCCTTGGCAAAGATTTGGAGGTGTTTTGACTTGATGTGGATGGTCAAAATGCTTAGAAGGCCCTCCTGGCCAAGAATGCAGTGCCTAAGCCAAGGGCGCAGTGCTCAATCCCAAGTGCACGGCGCTTAGACCCAGGTGTGCAACACTCAAGCCAGGAACACAACACTCATAATTTTCTTCATCGGGCCTGTCGGGTAAGGGTAGAGTGCCTTCCCCCGTGCGCAGCGCTCAGTCCCAGGCATGCAGTGCCTATGTATTTTGTATGGGGAGAATTTTTCAAACACGTAGCACCGGTTTCCAAGGGTGCAACACCAGTCTGAGCGCACAACGCCAAGACACTTAGCCAAATTTCAATCTGAAAACTAAAAAAACCTTCTCTCCTTGAAAATTATAACTCTTTGCAAGTGAATAATGACTCATTTGAAGTGTAAGATGTGCTTTATAGGCTCATGGATTTGATTTTAACTTTGCAACCCACTTTCTAATGTTTTTTAAAATTCCTTTTCTTTTTCACTGATATTATCTGAATTTTTGTTTGCAGGCGACTAAAATCATTTGAGGTGGATCTTTCCCTTGCTCCTTTAGGCATGTCAGGTTCACTTTGACAATTTTGGAATCTGATTATATAGCAACTACTTCAGAGCCTTCCTTTACTTCCACCATGGAGTTTAACTCATGTTTTTCATATTTTTTTGACCACTTCTGGTTTGTAGGTGACCGAAATGATGATTTTGACCTTTCTTTTATTCCTTAAGGCATGATAAGCTTATAAAACACTTTTGGGATGATTTCACATAGCAACACCTTCAAAACGATCGTTTTCCTGCACCATGGAGTTCAGACCATGTTTTTACCTTCTTTGACACTTCTGATTGCAAGTGACTGAAAACACTGCCTTGGCTTTCTCTTACTCCTTGAAACATGATAGTTTCACTTTTGAAAACCTTAGGATGCTTACATAGTAGCAGTATCTCCAAAAAATTCTTTTATTCCTACCTTCAAGCTCAAATCTTCTTTTTTTGGAAGGTGACTAAAAACCTTGAATTTACCCTTTTTACTGATATTCTCTACACCTTTTCTCTTTGAGGCATGACACATTCATGTTGGAAAACTTTAGGATGATTGCACACAAAAACAACTTCACAATCCTTCCTTTATTGTCATCATGGAGTTCAACTCATCATTTCACCCTCTTTGGTTACTTTTCCCAAAACCTTAGTTTTCTAGAGTGATTTTCAACAATCATGAGTGTTGTCCTCTAAGTTCTCTATAGCCCTTTCAAGTTCTTTTATTTTTGTCTAGTTCACCTCACATTTTTCCCTATCTCATCAACAGTCTCTGATAGAATTTATTCATGCTTGGTTTTTTGTGCCTCCTCCAGGTGATTTCTGCCATTTGATCACTGTTTAGCACTCTACTTAGACCATCAAGCTCAAAACCCTAATTATCTACTAGAACAAGTGTTGCCTCTCTTCCTTGCTACAAGTTGTCTTCATTCAGGAGCAGACCACCTACTTCATCAACACCTTCTACTGACAAATCCTTCAGCAGTATTGCATAAATTATAAACTCTTTGCATTTACCTCTTACAGGCCTTGAATTGATAAGGTAGTCTTATTTAGAAACTTTTAGGTTTTTCTTGATTAACCATGTCTCGAAATTCCAATACATTTGAACCAAATTCTAAAAAAGGAAAAGCAGAGTTTGAAACACCAATGATGACCTTAGAACATATGAAACCCTAATTGACATAGTGGGATGATTCTTTGACCTAATCTTTTACTGAAAATTGGCTTGGAGTCTTCAAGTGAAAAACAAAGTATTTGTCATAGTGTTGTATTGAATATCCAAAATCCCATGTACTTAATTTATCTAAAGAGCCTATAGAGGCATTTTTGAGACCATCAATGCTTGAGGACCTTGGGGAACATGGTAATGAATATGCTTATAAGAAACCCTAGAGGAAAGTGGGGTTTATTTTGGACAAGCTGCACACAGAGTTTATTTTTGTACAAATGGAACAAGAAATTTGAGGGTTGTGATTTAGAATTGGTTATGCATCCCTCTCTTTCTTTTTTGGTTCAGATTTGAGCATTGAAACCAAATATATTATCCTAATCTAATCTACTGATAAGCCAAGTTTACATGGTTTGAAAAATCTGATTTTACTAACTTATCAACAGAAATTTAAAACATGTTCAATCATGATTAGGCTAGATGACTGAACAAGACTTTTTTTCTTAGGTAGTGGCATTTAGACTTGCACACTTTCAGAAATACCCTTTTTTGGTATGGGGTTGTAACTCTTCTTTTTCCTACCCTCTTTTTGTTCTTTTATTTGTTTTTGTGTTTTTATTTTTCTGATTTTTCATCAAGCAATTTTATGTACAATGAATGAAAGCTTCAAAAAAGTAATTTCAACAAAAATAGTGCTTGAGCATCCTACCATTGACAGGACCTCCAAACAACTCTACTCCATCTAGTTCTTGTAGGAAGAATACATTATTACCTCTAACTGAATGGATGATGTAAGTACCCTTCCATAGATTCTCAAATTTTCCATGCTTGCCTTTGTACTCTCTTCTTAAATCCCACTTCAGCACCTTGTCTCCAATCTAGAAATCATTTTCCTTGGTCTTTCTATCAAAGATCTTCTTGATGTTCTCTTGCACTGCTTGTGTTCTATTGTAAACTTCTTCTCTTGATTGTTTCAAATGAATGGTTTGGTTCAACCTCTTTTATATGTCATTCTCCTCTGATTTTACCTCTTACAGGAGCTTCATCACTAGAACTCCCAAGGATGTTGGAAAAACTGCATCCATGCCGTACACTAGTTGATAGGGAGACATGTTAATAGATTTCTTGCTTGTTAATATATCAGCCCATAGTGCATGCACTAGTTTCCTATGCCATGAATTTTTGTTGTCTTCCAACAGATTCTTGATGATGTTCACCAAAATTTTGTTAGAGGACTCAGCCAACCCATTACCTTGGGGGTAATAAACTGTATAATTCCCTAGTGTGATGTGATACTTGTAGCAAAAGTCCACCATTCTCTTGTACTTAAATGCAGCAACATTATCGGTGATGATCTTTTTAGGACAGCCAAATCTGGACAAGATGTTGGTTTCAAGGAATTTGATGATTACTACGTCAGTGGCATTCCTTGAAGGGATGGCTTCTATCCATTTGGTGAAATAGTCAGTGGTAGTGAGGATCCACTTGTGTTGGGAAGATGAGGCACGGTGGATTTTTCCAATGAAATCTAAACCCCACTGTTGAAAAGGATTTTCAACACTGATAAGATTCAAAGTCAAAGGTAGTAGTTTTCTCTTTCCATAAAATATTTGGCATTTATGGCAAGTCACTACTAGCTTGTGTATGTCAGGGAAAAGAGTAGGCCAATAGAAATTAGCTCTAAGGATTTTGTTGGCAGTGGTTTTACAGTAGATATGACCTCCACACTCTCCTTCATGAAACTCATGCATGATTCTATGTACATCATATTCAAGTAAGCATTTAAGCAAGATACCAATAGAATTTTTCCAATACAAAACTCTATCTAGAATGCAGAGATTTACAGCCTTTAGTTTCAAGAATCTAGCTTTTGTTTTGGATAAAGAAACAGGAGCATTTAGATTAAAAAGAACATATAATATATCAGCATACCAGAGTGAGTTCAAAAATTTTTCTTCAATGGGTGGAGTCACCAGTTCCTCTTGTTAATCCAAAGAATGTATCATGTTTATGCCTAGTGCTTGAAAGTTAGATTCAGCCATGAGTTTTACAAGTCCTTGTCCTTTGATAAGTTTAGTGGGTCTTATTTCTAGATCATATTCTAAGATGACAGAAATCCACTTACCCCTTTTACCATCAAGATCTTGATTCAATATGTCCTTGACAACTGTGTGCGGAACAAAAGCAATGACATGTGAATGAAATATGTAAACTCTGAAATCCTTTAAGGCTTTGATTAAGGCAAAGGCTTGTTTTTCCATGATGTTATATTTCAGAGGTGCATCTCTCAATGCCTTGCTAAAGAAAGCTATGGGCTGTTCTTGTCCCATCATGTTATTTTGTAGCAATACTGCAGCAATAGTGTGTTCTGATGCAAATGAGAAGATGAAGAAATCCCTCGTAAAGTCGGGGCTAATTAGAACTGGTGTTTGGGTAAGCGCTTGTTTTACCATTTCAGAGGATTTTTTGGCTTCTGTGGTCCACCTCACTCCTATTTCTCTCTTCATCATTTTTGTAATGTTTCTTAGGAATTCTGTAAGGTTTGGTATGAACCTTCTTAGGAAGTTGATCTTTCCAATGAAAGATTGCAAATCTTTAATGTTCCTAGGGTGGTTGATCTGCAATACACCCTTAATCCTTTTTGGGTCTATCTTAATCCCTTCTTCAGATATGATGTGGCCTAAGATTTTTCCTTCTTGTAGTCCAAATTGATTTTTCTTAGGATTTAAAGATAGACAATACTTCCTACACTTTTCAAAGACCTTTATCAAGTGAACTAGGTGTCCTTCATCGGTTTTAGAATAGACAATGATGTCATCAAGGTATATCACAATGAAGTAACCTATGTCTTCGAAAAAGAAATATCCATGGCTCTTTGAAAATTAACCCCTGCATTCATTAACCCAAAAGGAATTTTGACATACATGAAGGTGCCCCAAGGTGTTGTCAAAGTGATTTTGTGCTGATCACTTGGAGGTACAAGCACCTTATTGTAACCTAAAAAACCATCAAGCAAAGATATTCTTTTGGAACCTACCACCCTTTGCAGTATATGATCCATCTTAGGTAAAGGGTAGTTGTCTTTCAAGGAGGATTTGTTTAAGTTTCTAAAGTATATGCATAGCCTAATCTCCCCTATTTTCTTTCTTACCGACACAAGGTTCGAAACCCATTCTGAGTACCTGAGCGAGACTATGATTCTAGCATCATACATCTTCCTTATTTCCTTCTCAACTAGAGGCACTAGGATGGGGTTTATTCTTCTCAATTTCTACTTGAATGTCTTTTGGTTTTCCTTGAGAGGAACCTTATGTTGAATAATGTTTGTGTCATAGGACTTCAAGTCCTCATAACCCCATGTAAACACATCTTTAAATTCTTTGAACAGCTCAATATATTTCTATTTTATGTGAGGTGGCAGAGTTTTGGACATCTTTATAATTTTGGGTTCTTCTACAATGCCTATGTTGCATTCTTCCACATCAGTTTCTGTTAGTATGAATCTTAATTGCAAGCATATGAAAAAGTCTCACTTTAGCCGTGCATAAAAAACAACGCTAACGGCAAATATGGATGCCAATATATTTAGATCTTAAATTAGTTGACCAAGATAAATGCTGCAAAAATCTAGACCTAAGCATTAAAAGACATTAAGCAGTAAATAAAAGAAAGAGTTTCTCCATGCATCAAATAGACAAGACAAGATTGTTTTAAAGAATTTTTGTATTTTTTGACACCTAGGAAGGGAACATAGAAAGATGTTACTAGTCCCCCTCAATGGGATGGGTTTTTGTAAGTCATCAGGACTTCATATCTAAAATCCCTCTCTATTGATGGTGTAGAAAACCCAAACAAAAATGGAAGTCAAAGGGAGCTCCTAAGAAAAATGGTAGAAAAATTTGACTTGGGTCAAATCTGACCCAGGCGGATATTGGTGGTCACCCGCCTATTCCACTTGGGGCCCCACCAGTGTCTCTTTCAGTTTTTCAGTTTCGGCACAACTTACTATATTTAGCAGTTTTTTGGGTCCTGAACTTCTGGAGCCGTTTTGAGGCCCTAAACGACGTTTTTTGGGAAAACAGAGAGCAACATGGGTCCATGGACCGATGTTCCTCATTGAAAATTTGTATTCCTCGGATAGATATTTCTAACGAGGTATGGTACGTGTCAAACGGAGATCATATGCCAAATTTACGCCCCTGGGAAGTTGAAACACCAATTTACCCAAATGGGGCCCATAGTTTTGGCGCTTCATCTCCTAGGGTTAGGTTTTTGGCTTTTTAGGATTTCCCATTGTTTCTAAATAATAAATAGGCCCTCGAGCCTCATTTTAGCTCAGTTCAGAGCACTGTAGACACCACATCTCTTCTCAAAGATAGCTACCAGTGCCCTAGCTAGTTTTATTTCCATTCTGTCTGTAAGCAAATTTCAGTTATTTGATATTAATAAAATGAAGTGTTATTTCTGCTGCATATTTGTATTTATGGTTATGTGTTTATTTTGTTGCGTTCTTGCATAAATCTGGATCAGTGGTATCAGAGTGGTTTGCTTTTTCTCGATCCTTCTTTGTATGTCCCCAACGAGGTTGGGGTATAAGGAGTTAGGGCTAGATCTGGTGGAACCTTTGCAAGATCAGCCTCACAAACCCCGACGGACGCCCATGGGGGACGAAAAGAAAGATGATGGAGCAAGAGATCCTATCAAAATATTGATTGAGGAGGCCCTCGAAAATAAAACGAACGTGATGATGGATAAATTTGCCCAGATCCTTCAATGGCTGCCCACTGGCGGCGCATCTGCATCCAGCAGCCACTCTAGAGGTGCGACTCCTTTTAAGGTACAAGTAAATTTTGACATTCCCATATTTGAGGGTCAAATAGATGCAGACGTTGTAGATAGATGGTTGAATCTATTAGAAGGATATTTCTCAGTTCATGACTTTTCCGACAGGGAGAAGATTATTTTTGCACTACTCAAAGCTTCCCCCCATGTCAAGGACTGGTGGGAAACCCACTGTGAGAAAAAGGACAAGACATAACCCTCTCTATTCTCGACCGTACCCACTTGGAATTCTTTCCGAGATGCCATCAAGGAACAATATTATCCCTTGGGGAGCTATGAGGACAAGTACATACAATGGCCCACGCTGCGACAACAAAGGGATCAAGAAGTGCATGAGCTGACGAATCTGTTCCATACCCTGCGCACCAAGTTGGGTATCAAAGATTCAGAGAAACATCTGGTGCTAAAGTATCATAGTTTTTTGCACAGATACATTTAGGAGGAAATGGAGTTCCTCGACATCTCCTCGCTTGGTACGGCATACCAGTATGCTACCAAGATTGAGCAGAAATTCAAATAGAAGAAGCGAGACTTTGGATATGTGAATCAAAAGAAAGGGAAAGGTGCTCCAAAACCGCAGAACAAAGGAAAAAGCTAAGGCATGGTGACTCAAGACAACCTATCGAAGCCACAAGCAAAGAACAACATCGCAAAGCCAAATAAGGACATGGGAGAGTGGTGTGAGTTCCATAAGAGCTCCACTCACAACACAAGTGAGTGTCGGGCCAAGCAGTCGCTGGTGGCCGAGATGTAGGCTTCTAAGTCAGATGCATGCTCCGACTCTGAATCAGAACCTGACAAGGGGAATGACAAAGGGAAACAGATTATTGATGCAGATCTCAATGCCACTGTTGCCACTACAAAGATCCAGAAGGAGGAACCGAAAGATCCAGAGGAGGAGGAACGTCTCTTCCACTCCCAGATGTGGGTAAAGGGCTCCCTGGTACAGTTCATTGTCAACAATGGGAGCCAAAAGAACCTCATTTCAATAGACGCCGTGAAGTGGGTGGGCTTGCCAACCACATCTCACCCACATCCATACACCATCGGGTGGCTTCACCAAGGATGAGATCTCTGTGTCAGCCAACAGTTTCGCCTTCCCTATAGCATCAAGCCCTTCATGGATGAGGTATTATGTTACGTTGCTCCTATTGATGCTTCTAATGTATTATTAGGACAACCATACTTGTGGAAGCGCCATGCTATGTATGAGTCTCGGCCTCGCGCTGTTATTGTTACTTTGGGAAATAAGTTGTACAGGATACGAGAGGTACCACCTTCTGCCACTATCTCTTTGGTTACTGAAAAACAATGCAGTAAGCTCATTTCCCAAACCAGGAAATTCATTTTCCTGATGATCTGCCCCCAGGGCAAGAAGAAGATAATGGCCACGACCTCCAGACAGGGCTCCTCTACACAACAACAACAAATGGATAAGGTTGTGGAGGAATACGGAGACATCTTCACCTCACCCACACGGGTTCCTCTGCACTGTCAGGTCAAGCACCCGATTGATCTGACCCTAGGTGCAGCGCTACCCAATGGACCGATCTATCAGCGCTCTGTTTTGGAGAACGATGAAATCAAGAGGCAGATTCAGGAGCTGCTACAAAAAGGTCACATCTAACCAAGTTCATCGCCTTGTGGGAGCCCGATCGTGTTGGTACAGAAGAAGGATGGGACGTGGAGACTCTGTATTAACTATCGGGTGCTGAAAAAGATCACTATCCGGAATAGGTACCCAATCCCACGGATTCACGACCTTCTGGACCAACTCAAAGGTGAAAAATATTTCAGCAAGATTGACTTGAAGTCGGGGTATCGCCAGCTACTGATTGAACCCTTCAATGTGTGGAAGACTGCCTTCAAAGCCAAGGAAGGCCTTTTCGAATGGCTAGTCATGCCTTTTGGGTTGACGAATGCTCCCGCAACCTTCATGAGGATGATGGACGACATCTTGCGGCCATTCAACAACTCATTTGTATTGGTGTACTTGGATGACATTCTGATCTTCAGCCATACTTGGGAAGAACACCTTCACCACATCCGACAAGTCCTCCAAACACTGTGGCAACACAAGTTGTGTGCCAATTTGGAGAAGTGCACTTTTGGCATGACCCAGGTTCAATATCTAAAATACATTATTGATGAAAGGGGGGTGCATGTGGATCCAACCAAGATCCAAGTCTTTCAGGATTGGACAGCCCCAACAACTATAACAAAGCTTCGCAACTTTATGGGTCTTGCTAATTTCTACTGAAGGTTCGTGTTGGGATTCTCTCATATCACTTGGCCCTTGAGTCAAGTCACCAAGGGAGGAGCGAGAGAAAAATTATTTTGGTTGGAACCTCAACAGAAGGCGTTCACAGAATTGAAAAAAGGCCTCTGTTCTTCCTCGGTGCTCACTTTACCATACTTGCAATAGCCATTTGATATCGAGACAGATGCCTTTGACTATGCTATTGGGGCATTTCTTACTCAACAGTGACATCCAGTGGCTTATCACAGTGAGACATTGTCTGACATAGTTCGCAAGTATCCCACTTATGATAAAGAAATGTATTCTGTTGTGCAAGCTTTTCGACAATGGAAGCATTACATTTTGGGGAAGGAAACAATCATCCACAGAGACCATCAGCCCCTGCAGTTCATACAGACACAAGGGAATTTGCAGAATGATCGCCATCAGAAGTGGTCCACATATCTGCAACAGTTTCATTTGAACATCAAGTACAAGAAGGGTAGCATCAATAATTTTGCAGACTGCCTCAGTCGACCACCGATCGTAGTGCTCACCACCGTGCTCAACTCTTGTGGGCACGAGACTTCTGATTGGTTGCTTCTCTATGAGAGTGACCCAGAATTCGGAAACACTTACAAGGCACTCTTGGGGGGTACGCAAGTTCCAATTTACACCTCCAAGATGCACTTTTATTTCACCTAGGACACCTTTGTGTTCCTTCAAGCAAGCGTGCTAAGATGATATGGGAAGCACACTACAGTCAAGTCGCTGGGAATTTTGGGGTCGAGAAAATAGTAGCAATCCTACAAAATTATTTCTATTGGCCGAACCTTCTAAAGGATGTCGAGAAGCACATCAGATCCTGCAGTGCTTGTGCCATTTCCAAACCAACCATCAAGAAGCAAGGCCTATATACTCCGCTACCTACCCCTAGTCTACCTTGGGAATCCATCTCCATGGATTACATGTCGGGCCTGCCTTCTACTAAGGAGGAAAATTTATATGTTTTCGTGGTCGTCGACAGATTCTCGAAGATGGTCATTATGGCAGCCTGCAAGAAGAATATCACAGCAGAAGCCACTGCTAAACTCTTCTTTGAACATGTGTGGGTGCACTTTGGGATCCCACAGGATATCATATCATATCGGGATAGTAGGTTCCTCAACACATTTTTGTCCAGCCTATGGTCAATGTTGGATAGCAAGTGTTAGTCATCAATATTTTTCACCTTTTTATGATGACTAGCTTTTAAAGCCAAGTTTTCTAGAAAGATGATATCCAATTTGTCAAATCTATCTACCAGAAAACACCCCTAAACATTTTTTGTCCTCCTACATTTTTTTTTCAGTCAGCCTATGATGAGAAAAAAACTAGTTGTCAAGTCCTATCTAGTTTCAGTCATATAATCCTGTCCATCAGCTGTGATAAGCTAAAGTCATCTGCTATCATTTACCCTCATCTCCAGGTAATTTATTAACCAACTGTTGATAAAAAGTCAACCACCCCACCTCTGGTCATATGTCATCTCAAGATCTAGTCATACCAAAGAGAATACTCACAATCTATCAAAGATTTCCCCTAATTTAGGTAGTGGCGCTTTAGGAAATCATTCCTTGGCAAAAGCATCCTAAACCAAAATCTTTTTTTCAATACCATCCAACCCTAAATTGGCGCTTAGTCTGCAAAAAAACAAAGCTTGATACACCCATAGGTCGCACCACTAAAAGGTCTTGATGTCTTAGCAATACATATTTCAAAATCCAAACTGATATTAGGTTTATTTATAGTGTTTCAGTGTCTATTTGAAAAGAAAAAATGTACAAGTATTCCAGAAGGCATTATCAAACTAAACATGAGAAGGCAGCTGCTTCTCATGTTGTCTTGAGCCTGGGATAAGAATGCTAGTCAGAGAGAAAATTCAATAAACCTCTGCAAACAAAGTCAAGAAAGGTTAGTAAGTAATGACTAGCAAGTAATACTCTACAGATACAAGTCATGTGGCTCCTGGTTTCAAAAGATTCACAAGGGTATTCTAACAGCATGATACATATCTCAGAACATGCCTCTCATAGCATATTATCAAGTTTTCACTTTATTACTTATTGTGATATACCAAGCAGAGATATGCATTACAAGGAAATATGACACAGTCTCAGAAAGGGATGAAATGTCATGACTATGTTAACCTCCTCCAAACATGAGCAGATGGTTGGGTCACTTATTGCAAACCTCCTCCAATATAAAGAGTAGATGGTTTGGAAATATTATGTTAACCTCCTTCATTTACAAGCAGATGGTCAGGAACATGATAAAGGCCTCCTTCCTTTAACAAGAAGAGGGTCAGGAACAGAGTTATGGCCTCATTCAAAGAGCACAAAGCTAACAATGCTTCAAATGGCCTAAAAAATTGTTAACATCACTTCATCCAAATGGATGAAACCACTGATACAGTAGTAGTGTTTCAAGGGGTGCTTACATGGGTTCACTATTTGAAAGATAGAATTGAAATTCAATAGGAAGCAATGGAAGGTTTATGAGTTGAAGTCTGGTGTTAAACATAGGCCAAGCAGTGATATTATGATGCTCAAAAATCTTTGTTTTTCCTGTCCATAAAGGTCTTCTTCAAGGGAAATCTGAGGTCAAAATGTCCAAAACTTGGAACAAGCTCATCAAAATGACAGGAAGGGTCTCACACAATGATTCAAGTTCAAGACAACCTTCAAAGAATTAAGGCATACCACAATCATAGACAATACGTCTTTATGTACATATGAACAAACTCAGCTAGTGTATATGATTGCATTGAGGGTCTTTAAAAGCCTTCTCTTTGATAAACAGGTATAGGTCAAATCTGGGTGAGTGCAAATGAGGTTTTTTCCAAAGTCAAAGGAAAATGTTAAAAGGTGCCTAACATTCTTTGACCAATTTCAACAATGGGCATAACAAATCATCAGCCACCAGAAAGTTGAATTGACAAAATAGTTTCTAAAATTATCAAACATCTCCTTCCAAGAGATAGGCAAAGGATGCATCAGTAGTCTTGGATTTGTTTCTTGAGCATGTTTCCTTTTGAAGGATACAATAGACAAACAGTGACAGAGTTATTTCCTAAATGAAAAGGCAGTGAAAAGGGTTTTGTTTCTTAAAGAAGCCTTCTTACTTCAACAAAAGCCATGGATATGAGGGTCATAAAAAAGAAGCTGGCCACAACATTGTTATTATGAGACTTATTCGATAGAAGGCCTCATGGTATTTTAAAAGTGATAAAATTATAAAGACAGTGCTTTATTTTTTGATATGACCAAAAATCCTTTTCAAAAGGCATCCAAACCCTTAAAAAATAACTACCAAGGCATTTGAGCTCATTTTACTTTTAAAAAGCAAAAGAGACCGTTCAAGAGGCCCACGAGCATTTTCAAAACACTAAACACACTCCATTAGCTGCTCACTGGAGAAACAAGGTGATTCTGGGTGAAATTTCAGAGTTTTGAGGCTCAGAAGCCTGCGCGGCGTGCCTGTAGATGTGTGTGGCATGTCTATAAGCACCCAGACGAAGAGATTTAACTGCTACACAACGCGTTTGTGTTCGCGTTCACTACCACCCGAAGCCGACTTGATAGCCTTTATCTGCGTGACGCTCTCGTTTGAAAACGTGTTGCTCATCCTCCGGGCTTCCAAAAACACTTTTGAGAGATATTCAATGATCAACCAAGACCCATAAACATTATTCAAGGTATTTTCCATTACCTCTTGGTAAATTTCAAATTTTAAAGAGGTTATTGATGCTGTGTTTTCCAAGGAAGAAACAGTGGTGAAGGCGATTAGGCCTTTGGTCAAAATCAATGTTTTTGTTGTTGTGGGTGTCAAAGATCAATACAGTAATAGAGGAAGGTTTTTTTTATCAATCTTAAAGAGCCCTAATTTCCTTTCAAAGACAGTGATAACAAAGGAGTAGGGTTTTAAGGGAAATGGGTTTGTGCCAAAACAAAGGGAGATTCCTCTTTAAACAAAAACCTCCTACACACCCTATATAAGTCTTTTTACTCAAACACAGTGTTTAAAGGACATGGGTGGTTTGTCAAAATTGAAAAGAATCTCCTTGGTCATGGCTAGTAAATGATAGAACAGTGAAAAAGGGATGTTTATTATGTCAATTTGAAGGCTCTTTGATTGTGCTATTAAAATATCTAAGATTGCCCACAGTTGCTATAAAGGAGCAGATTTAGTTTAAGAGGTCTACAAATCAATATTTGAGAAGTATCTTAACAGTATTTTGCAAAGGCTTGTGTTTGTTAAAAACTCAGAAGGAAACAGTGGTTAGAAGATGTAGGCTTGGTCATTTTAAAAGGTCCTTCTTGTGTTATGAGATAGTGAAAGTTTGTGTAGCCCCAGAGTCCAAAAACAGAGTCTGTTGTGAAGGTCTTCAAAGTCAGTTGAAAGGTGTCTTGTTTACTTTACAAAGGGAAGTGAATAGCAAAGGGGAAGTGCTTGAGGGGAGGCTTTTTTGTGCCAAAAAAAAATAAATCCTTGTTTGAAAAAGAACCACAAACACATCTTTTTCAAAGATCTTTGCCCAAACACAGTGATAAATTAATTTTGTCTATCATTTGACAAGTACTTTTTTGTTGGCATCAAAGAAGCACAGTGAATTGCAAAGAGGACAAGGTGTGGTGTTGGGGAACCATTTCAAAGACCATTTGAAATAGATTGTCTTGGTCAACTAGAAAAAAGTATCCAAAGAAAAAATGCCTCCCAGACCAGATAGCAGAAGTGGCCCTCACAGGAGGTATGAACCTTTTTCAACTGAGGAAGTAAATGCCCATCCTTCAGTTCCATTTAACTTTCATGAAGTTGGATGTTTAGATTTTGGTCAAAGGGTTCAGGAGGTGAAAAGCTATCTCCCCTTGACACATCTATGTGCTTTGAGATTGCAAGGAAAACATTTTCAGCTGGCAGGCTTAGATTTCAAGTTTTCTCCTAGATCCATTTCTAGAGCTACCAAAATCCTGTATGTTGGAGAAAAATGGTTTAAACAGAGCTACCTAGACTCAGAATAGTACAAACCCTTTTTGAAGCCAGAGCATTGTTGAGTCTCAAATCTGCATCTTTTCCATACACTTTTCTATACCTTTTTCACTCACCTGAACCTCCCAAGTTGTCAATATCATTGTATGTTAATTGCAAAAGAGCATCTAACATGGTTTTTAACTATATTTTTGTGTCCCGTCGTTTGATTTAGGATTTTGTTCATTTAGCCGCTAATCTTGCCACTTTCTCGCAAATTACGCAACTTTCCGCAACCATTTTGTGAAACTCTATGTTGGTTGGTGTTCACATGAAAACGAGCCACATGGGCAAGTCGAAAATGATGTGGACATGAATGATGTGGACATGGTTCGTGTCCTATTGGCTCGAGAAAACTCATCTAAAGAAGCCGCGGTCAAAGGCGTCCACATGGAAGTCAACCATAGAGTCTCACGGTGACAGGACTCTGTTTCGTGTCACGTGAAGGTTCATATGGCCGTTTCTGAGTTGCGGAGGACAAGTCGACATCTGTACATGGCTCCATAGCCGAATTCAAGCATCCATTCCTCATAGATTTACTTTGCAATACGGCCATGATCCTAGATCCGTGGACGTAATGGTCTACGTGTTCTCCACCAGCATAAACTTTAGGAATTAGTTATGTTTCTCTTGTTATAAATAACGCGTTTGCATACGCATATGGAGTTAGTCGATGTTAGTCTCTGTTATCTTTTATTAGTCTGCTCTGTAATGTAATTACGCTGCCTTTGTGCCATAATACCACCTTACTGTTATGACTACATTTTAATATAAGAAGACTATGTTTTCAACCATAATTCGTACTTGAAGATCGTTGCCAAGGCTGGTGTAGAGGGCCCCTGCACTTGCCAAGGTTCTGTGCATTATTGTATAGTTCTTATTTTATTTCTTTAAAGCTCATTGTGCCATAATCCATTCACATGTTTATACATTGCATCTTTCATGGTATATATGCTTCATTTCTATTTATAAACTTTCATGCTTTCCATTTCACTTCTGTCTTTCATGTTTTATGTTATTAATCACTGATCAGTGTTCTTGTTTCAGGTTATAGATAGGCAGCCCGGGCATTTTCATAGCTTTTTGACTAATGATATGGAATTAACATTGTTCTGTTGCTAATTTGTTTTTCTTAGTTTCTGTTTAATTTCAGCACTGCTTTGTTTAATTCAGTTTTGCTCATTTGCTTCAATAGTTAAATTTAGATATATTAAACTGCTCATAACATCTTCAGTTGCCTCCGAAAGCCACAACTAGACTGATGGTGAGGGATTGTATTATGAAATATGTAGTTTAGTATTAGTTTCTTTTCTGCAAATTTAGATATATTAAACTTCTCATAACATCTTCAGTTGCCTCCGAAAGCCACAGCTGGACTGATGGTGAGGGATTGTATTATGAAATGTGTAGTTTGGTATTAGTTTCCTTTCTGCAAGTTAGAAATATTAAATTGTGCATGACATCTTCGGTTACCTCCGAAAGCCACAGCTGGACTGATGGTGAGGGATTGAATTATGAATGTGTGGTTTGATATTAGTTTACTTTCTGCAAGTTAGATATCAGTTACTCAAGTTGTTTATGGTTACTTCCGAAAATCATAGCTAGACTAATGATGAGGGATCAGAAGACAAGTTGATGTAAATTGATTTAGATTTACTTTATTGCAACTTTTGAATTTATTTCAGCATAATTTATTTTTTGTTTAGACGGCAGCAAGAATAGTTTGATTTTCATGCTCACTAGTTCACTGTTTTGATTCATTAGACTAGCAGCATCTTTTCATTTCAGCAGCACATTTTCATTTCCTTTCAAGTTTTTTCATTGTAATTTTCAAATTCCTTTTTAAGTTTAAAGTTGGTAAATAATTATAGAGGATATCATTTCCTTGAACAAACATAACCATACTTGTTTTCATTTTAGAATTTCCATTTCATCTAGAAAACCAAAAACGACAAAAAGTTAAGAAATAGGTTATCTCGCACATATAGTGCGCCGCACTTCATCAGCTTACGAATCTCGGATTGACAAATTAAATGCAGCAATTTAGGACACACTAAATTGACCAAACATTTTGGCGCCGTTGCCGGGGAAGTGTAACTAGGTAGCCAATTTCTTAAAAAAAAAAAAAAACAAAATCATAAAAGAAGGGAAAATTTGATAACTTCTTGAAGTATGCTCTCCTCTTGCACCTAGTGTGATCTGGAGGATCAGAAAAGAGAGTTATTGGTTCAGTAATTTCTTAAGTATGCTCTCTTCTTGCACCTAGTGTGACCTGGAAGATCAGAAAGAGAATTATTAGCCCAACTTTTAATATAAAAAAAAAATATAAAAAATGACATGCATAGAGCAAGAGATTCTAGGGGAAGGTTTATAGCTAAAGCCAAGAGTTTGATTTTCACAACTCCATATTCTTCAAGGCATAGACCAGATTCACCACCATCTACCCCTAGCCTTAAGATTTTTGGAATTCAAGGAGCAGCTGAATTAGAGGATTCTCCTATACCAACTACTAAATCCCATTTAGAAAACAAAGAGACTCTCTCTCATCCTCCCTTGATAGAAGAACTAGAGGACTTTAAGGACCCTAAAGATACTATCATGGAAGAGGAAGTAATAGATGGAGGTAGAGGTAGAGGTAGAGGTAGAAGAGGAGGAAACAATGGAGACAACAATGGTGAAGGAAATAATGGTAGAAATAGGGAAGGAGACAACTTGTTTGGATTCCCTATAGTTGATGAGGAAACTCATACAACAATGAAAAATATCTCACCATCTGTCCTCCCTAACTTTTATGGATTACGAAGTGAGAATCCTGAAACATTTCTGTTTGAGTTTGAAGTCGTGTGCCGAACCTATGACTATATGGAAGACTCTCAAAAACTCAAACTGTTTCCTTCAACTTTGAAGGGATCTGCTTTGAAATGGTTCATGGGATTAGCCACTCAATCTATTAGGACTTGGAATAATATGAAACAAACATTTTTGGATAGATACTTGGACTATTGTATGCCCACCAATCACAAGGATGAGGTATTCAAAATGATGCAAAAAGAAGATGAAAATTTGGAAGACTTACTTGAAAGATTTCAATACAACTTGAAAAAAGCAAAGATGAGCAACTTAGATGATGAAACCTTGAAAACCCTCATATTAAAATCCATTAGAGATGAATGGATAGATATTTTAAACATGATGGGGAAATGAGACATTTCTCAACTCCCACTTCGGGACATAACAGAACTATGTGTCCATCTCTCAAGAGGAAAATCTAAAACAGGAAGTCTTTGAGCTAGAGCTTTTAAATAGACACATCAAAAATGAAAATGAGAAATTGAAGGAACAAGGAAAAGTGGACAAAATCATCCATGATAATACCATGCTACATCTGGGAATATGGCAGAAGAAAAACAAGAAATTGAAAAGGAAATGCCAGAAGTTGAGCAGAGCACTGGTTAATATCAAATTTAGGTGCTTAATGAAGAAACCCAGAATGTTGGCAGCTCCAAAGAAGAGGAGGAGAGGATTGGATGTGCTGGCTGAAGTGTCAAGGCATATGAACTAAGGAAGGAATATCAAAATTTTGGTTGCATGAGGACATGCAACACCTTCACAGTGGGGGTATGTTGAGTCTCAATTCTGCATCTTTTCCATACACTTTTCTATACCTTTTTTCACTCACCTGAACCTCCCAAGTTGTCAATATCATTGTATGTTAATTGCAAAAGAGCATCTAACATGGTTTTTAACTATATTTTTGTGTCTGCTGTTTGATTTAAATTTTGTTCATTTAGCTGCGGAATCTTGCCACTTTCCGCAGCTATTTTGTGAAACTCTATGTTACAGGTGTCTACAGGAAAAACGAGCCACATGGGCAAGTCAAAAATGATGTGGACATGGTTCGTGTCCTATTGGTTCGAGCAAACTCATCTAAAGAAGCTGCGGTCAAAGGCATCCAAATGGAAGTCAACCATAGAGTCTCACGGTGACAGGACTCTGTTTCGTGTCACGTGAAGGTTCATATGGTCGTTTCTGAGTTGCGGAGGACAAGTCGACATCTGTACATGGCTCCTTAGCCGAATTCAAACATCCACTCCTCATAGATTTACTTTGCAATACGGCCATGATCCTAGATCCGTGGACGTAATGGTCTACGTGTTCTCCACCAGCATAAACTTTAGGAATTAGTTATGTTTCTCTTGTTATAAATAACGCGTTTGCATACGCATATGGAGTTAGTCGATGTTAGTCTCTGTTATCTTTTATTAGTCTGCTCTGTAATGTAATTACGCTGCCTTTGTGCCGTAATACCACCTTACTGTTATGACTGCATTTTAATATAAGAAGACTCTGTTTCCAAACATAATTCGTACTTGAAGATTGTTGCCAAGGCTGGTGTAGAGGGCCCCTGCACTTGCCAAGGTTCTGTGCATTATTGTATAGTTCTTATTTTATTTCTTTAAATCTCATTGTGCCATAATCCATTCACATGTTTATACATTGCATCTCTCATGGTATATATGCTTCATTTCTGTTTATAAACTTTCCTGCTTTCCATTTCACTTCTGTCTTTCATGTTTTATGTTATTGATTACTGATCAGTGTTCTTGTTTCAGGTTATAGATAGGCAGCCCGGGAATTTTCATAGCTTTTTGACTAATGACATGGAATTAACATTGTTCTACTGCTAATTTGTTTTTCATAGTTTCTGTTTAATTTCAGTACTGTTTTGTTTAATTCAGTTTTGCTCATTTGCTTCAATAGTTAAATTTAGATATATTAAACTGCTCATAACATCTTCAGTTGCCTCCAAAAGCCACAGCTGGACTGATGGTGAGGGATTGTATTATGAAATGTGTAGTTTAGTATTAGTTTCCTTTCAGCAAATTTAGATATATTAAACTACTCATAACATCTTCAGTTGCCTCCGAAAGCCACAGCTGGACTGATGGTGAGGGATTGTATTATGAAATGTGTAGTTTGGTATTAGTTTCCTTTCTGCAAATTAGAAATATTAAATTGTGCATGACATCTTCAGTTACCTCCGAAAGCCACAGCTGGACTGATGGTGAGGGATTGAATTATGAATGTATGGTTTGATATTAGTTTACTTTCTGCAAGTTATATATCAGTTACTCAAGTTGTTTATGGTTACTTCCAAAAATCATAGCTAGACTAATGATGAGGGATCAGAAGACAAGTTGATGTAAATTGATTTAGATTTACTTTATTGCAACTTTTGAATTTCTTTCAGCATAATTTATTTTTTGTTTAGACAGCAGCAAGAATAGTTTGATTTTCATGCTCACTAGTTCACTGTTTTGATTTATTAGACTAGCAGCATCTTTTCATTTCAGCAGCACATTTTCATTTCCTTTCAAGTTTTTTCATTGTAATTTTCAAATTCCTTTTTAAGTTTCAAGTTGGTAAATCATTATAGAGGATATCATTTCCTTGAACAAACATAACCATACTTGTTTTCATTTTAGAATTTCCATTTCATCTAGAAAACCAAAAACGACAAAAAGTTAAGAAATAGGTTATCTTGCACATATAGTGCGCCGCACTTCATCAGCTTACGAATCCCGGATTGAAAAATTAAATGCAGCAATTTAGGACACACTAAATTGACCAAACAAGCATCGAGATGCATGCCCATCCATCTTTCCTTTTTCATATTTGTTGACCAGCTATGCTCCCCTCATGAAGATAATCATGAAATATTTCACATACGATGGAAGGTTTTCCCGGGTCTATGCTTACCATGTCTGGTTGCTCATGCACTTCAGAAGAGCCCAATTGTTAAACCTCCCCTTTTTCCTCCATAGAAGTATTGAAAATATGGCTTCCACTATTCAAAAGAGACCTCCATCTCAGCATCCAACTTGTCTTTTCCATCATTCCCTTATCAAGATTGTCATTCTTCATCAACTTTAGAAGAAGGGAATCTCTTGGGACACTTTCATTGCACATCTCGATTTCGCCACTGTTTCTTCATCCCATGCATCTCCTTCACCTTCCACTCAACATCTTTCTCCTTCTTCTAGTAAGCCAATTCCTAAGAAGCTAAAATCTCCCATGATTGAACAAGAAGAAGAGCATAATGAAGAAGAACAACATAGTGAGGAAGAGAAGCATAATGAGGAAGAAGAACACAGTGAGGAAAGGCAGCATAGTGATAAAGAACAAAACAATGAAGAGGATCCAAGTCAAAGGGAGCAAAGTGAAGAAAAACACAGTGATGAAAGGCAGCACAATGGTGAAGAAGAGTGTCATGAAGAAGAGAAAAAATAGTGAAGAGGGAAATGATAAATAAATGGAACAGTTTGATGAGGATATTGGTATCCTTCACAGCAGTAGACATGATGAAGATGAAGCACAAAACATTGAAGATACAGAGCCTAAAAGTCCTGAAGAAAGCAAGGACAAGAGTGAAAAGGGCAGCCTTCGAAAAGACATGCAAGTTGAAAGTCAAAGCATTCATGAAGAAGGTCAAAACAGTGGCAAGGATGATGAGGGGAGTAGCAAGGGCAAAGAGAAAATAGAGCATGTGTTAGCTGCCTCTCCTAGGCAAGGGGCCATGCTTTCTTCTCCAAAGGTGACAAAGCCTCAAACATCAAGAAAGAGAGTGCCTCAAACTGTAACTCCAAATGTTATTAGAGCCCTTCGAAGCAAGGGGAAGTTGCCCCAGCAATCCATTGTCGAATTACCTAAGAGGAGGAAGACCAAGAAGGCCACCCAAATCAAGGGAAATGAGAAGGAAGAAAGCAGCCATGATAAAGAGAGGGATTTTGACATAATTCAGATAAACAATGATGATAGTGACAATGAGGCCAGAATCCTAGAGTCTCTCTTGATTAATAGAGAAGAAAAAATTCATGATCTAAGGGCAGATCTAGAGAGGTCTAAAAACCTCATTCACTTTCTGCAAACAAAAAACAAGCAGATGAGTGTCCACATGGCGGTATATGAGACACGAGCTATCAAATATCAAAAAGAGGCCTCCAAGGCACAAATTAAGTTGGAAGAACCCATGGGAGAGTTCAATGATAGCGAAAATGAATATTAGCCAAGAAGAAAGAGGCCAAGGACCATAAGACTCAGAAGAGCGTTAGAGAAACAAAAAGAGGAAGAGGTTGCCCTTTTCCAATTTTTTCCTCTCACTACTTTATTCACCCAAGAGATAGAAAACAATAGAGAAGCATGGCTTGAAAGGGTGAATAGCCACTTGGAGAAGAAGTTGGAAAATTCCAATAGAGATTTGGACCTTCAAAGAAGGATGATCGGGGACTATAAGTAGCTTAACCAATTCACCCGGTGGAAATTGAAAGCCACACAAGAAAAGCTCAAAGAGGCTCAAAAGAGGCGCCTAGCACCAAAAATGAAGAAAGACACATCAAGGCTCCAAATTTTTGCCTCATTTTCTCAGCCTACTTCTGAAAACCCTTGAGGGTCATGCTCACCGAAATTGGGCAAAATTCGACAAGTTTTGGTTTTTTGACATTTTTGGGCTTTTTGCTAAAAATCATGTGCATCCTTGTTTCTATTTGAGACATCCTAAAAGGATGAAAATGGTATCATTTGATGCCATAATTTCAGGGGAATCCACTCAGCGAATTTAATATCAATTGAAGATGATTCGATCCCCCAAAGTGGCGAAAAATAGTCACTTTTTCAACACTCTGCCCCGCATATCAGCAAAGGAAATTTTCTAGTTTTTTACACATAGGTTAGTTTTTGACAGACTTCTAGTGATCCGTTTGGATAAAATAAAGTATTTTCACAAACTAGACATCCATATCTTTCCAATGAGCCATCACAGGCCTTGTTTTGACATCGGGAAGGCCTCCAAAAGTTGCCCACAAGACTGGAGATTTTCTATTGATATATTTCTTAAGTATTTTTGTGAAAAAAGCACTTTTTTTGAAGTGGCTTTTCCTAATGTGCGTTTAGCCTTTTTTGGCCATGGTTAGTTAGGAAAATTCAATTTATTTTCCTTTTTTAGCATTTTTAAGATATTTTTATAGATATTTTGTGCCTTGGGCTTTGTAAAGCCTCAAGGACAAAATAAAATATTTTTGATGGGCCAATGAGCTTGTAAGTTGCATTAGGAGGTTTTCCCTCATCTTGGCCTATATATTCCAAGAGAATTCATTGTAAACAAGGCTGAACTTGATGATATAGAGCAATATATGGTTATACAAGCTTGGAAGAAATACTTGTCTCATGCATTAGATAGTTTCTTGAATGTTTTGGATGATGAAAGAGGACTGCTGTTGGATTCCTTGACTTGGTAAAATGGTATAGTGTCCCTCTCTGTTATGCTTCTTAGTCTTCATTCATATTTCATGCTCTTGCTTGATATAAGACAGTAGAGAACAGATTTGAGACATGCCCTTGGAGGCACCTCATATTTCCTATTTCTTTATAGCTTCTATGTTTTCTTCCTTCTTAGTCACATCAAAGAATCCTTGATTTCTCTTTGATAACTGAAGAAATTGTTTTCTTGTTTCATTTATGCTTTTATGCATGCTAAGTATGATTCACGGTATGCTCTTCTTACTCATGGCTAGTCATAGCTCCACCTCTGAAACCTTTCTTTGATTGTTTGATTGTCATTAGTTGAACCAAGGAGGTCTTATAATGATCTTTCCCCTTGCCTAAAACTATGAAATCTTACTTCAAAGTTCCCGATAGCTTGAAATACTATGTCTAGGCATTTCCTCATAGTGATTTGAGTTATTTGTTGTCTTAATTGTCTTTCCCCAAAGTCTGATAGAAATTTCCTAAAGTTAGAGAGTCATATATCTCTATGCATTGCTTGAATGTTTATTTATATGCATTTATCAGTTTATAGTTACATTTATCATGATTAATGGTTAGCCCTACCATGTTTATGTCAACTATTGAACTATTTATGTTTGAAAGCCTTTTTTCTTCACAAACTTAGTGTCCATCCCACTCCATTTTACCTTAAGATCCATTTTACCTTGATCAAATCGGCCTTTCAACATACCTTGTATCACCATCTGAAGCTTTCTCAACCTTTTCGACCCCATAGCCCAGTTGATCTGACATATTTTTACCTATCTTAGTCTTTGATCAGTTCCTCCCTCACAAACCTAAAAGAAAAACCTAAAAACCTACTTCATAAATAGCCTAAAATCAGAAGCACAAGAAGCAAAACACATAGATATCCCTTACACAAAAAGAGAGAGCCCTCTCTGAGTCCAGGAAGGCTAGGTCCTTGGGATCCAAAGATTGGTTTGATGTTACCCTGTCACTTGGCTTGCCAATCAGCGAAATCGCGGGACACTAACATAATGGCGATCATGGTGGGAATAACTGAGTACATAAAAATCTAGCAAAATCTTGTAGATTCATTAGTCTTTCAAAATTTAAACAGGCAAGTAGTCCATAGAATTATTTAGAGTAAACTCTTTTTTTTTTCACCACCCTAGAAAAGTGATGAATCGGGTTTAGAACACTCTAATAAACCATAGGCTGCACATAAAAACTTAGAAAACCCCAAAAACATCCCTAGATTTGATTTTCCTAGTTATTGGTAGTGGACCATAGGTACATCTCTATAAAAATAACCAAATTCCGCCTGGAGACTCCACTAGCCTCCAGTAGGCCTAAAAATCCATAAAAACCAAGAAATTTATAAACCATACCTTTTTTTTAACTAATCCTTTCCAAAACTTAAAAATCATGGTGCAAACTCTGTGATAAAGTGACAAACTAAGTATAACTTAGCGATTCAGAAAACTTCACCTAAACATAGGAGATAAATAGAAATAAACTTGCAAATAAGAACCATTAGCTTGTCCAAACAGCCAAGCAAACTTTTGAAACCAAGTGATAAGTCTTCCTTGCAAGTCTTCACCTCAAAGTTTGCTAGAAAACTTGTTTCAAAAGCATCTTTGATAGTATTGGTGGTGGACCATAGATCTCAAAGAAATCCACCTGGCAACTCCACTAGCCTTCATTTTTGTTTTGACCATTCTTCACATTAGCTAAACCCCTAGAGAGGCCATCCATCCAAAACAATCACAAATACCATCCTCTCTAAACTCTGAATTCGAAATCTGGCTTCATAAAGAATCTATACCAAATCTCATCCGGACCCAAATCCCCCTATCATAGTATATAAGCCAGAGAAGATTCCATGGCAAGCTTCTGAAACTGGAAACTTAACTACCAATAGGTCCATCCGTAAAGCAAGATCAGTTCCTAAACATCTCACATCCTTGCAATATTCCCCATTTGACTTGAAATCAGCAAAAACCCTTTTTAGAAGCAAGTCACAAAGTAAAATAAACTTTGACGATCTTGAGCCCCTAGCTTTGCCATAGTACTAGTAGAAAAGCCTCATCTACTACACCTCCCGAATTTCAGCTTCTCCACCACTTTGGCTCCTACCACCCCAAATATGCTCAAAATCAGGTCACTAGCCCAAGTACATCTACCACACCCATCCAAACCACCACTGTTCAAATCACCTCAGCTCATCCTAGAAGCCCTCATATTGTAAATAATCCATTAGCTCCCACCATGGTAGCTTGGTATGAAACCTTGGTGTTGCCACACCCTTTGTCTCCTTTAAAAAATGACTACCAATCCAAAATCCCGCACTTTACCGGAGTTGAGGCTACTACCGCCCAACAACATGTAAATAGAATTAGTGATGCCTTTGAATACATGGAAATAGAAGACGAGACCATAAGAATGAGGATGTTCGCCCAAAGCTTGGGCGGAGAACCTAAAAAATGGTTTAAGAGCTTAACTACAAAAATCATACACGATCTCCTAGAACTCTACCAAACCTTCATAAATAAGTGGGAAATCAGAAAAAACCCCATTCAAATCCTGTCTTATTATAACAATCTAAAAATGGAAAATGGGGAAAGTGTCTGGGACTACTGCACTAGGTTCAGCAGTGTTTATAACGCCCTCCCACATCCCTTCAAACCTCGACTTGTCTTAGCCTTAGCAAAGTTTCCCGAAGGCTTCAACCCAGATATGACTTATCAACTAAGAGGAAAGGACCCCCCAACCTTGGAGGAAATGCAAAAAGTGGCCATAAGTGTAGAAGCTAACTTAGCAGAAAAGAGAGCTAGGACCAGATTAGAAAGGAAAGTCACATATAGGGATGAGGTCACCCCTTCAGTCCCTTCCTTAGATCCTAGAATAGATGACTTGGTTAGATCCATGGAGAAAATGTGCGAAAAGATAAGTGAAAAGACACCTCTTAGGGACAACCAGCCAAACCCTCAAAACAAAAATCAAAACCAAAAATTTAGAAGAGAACAACCTCAAAACAAACCAAGGAAAACCAACAAACAAATTATGCCACCCTTTAATGAAAATTATGTTGATGAGGATGAGAGGGATACAGAACCCATTGATGAAAGTCATTTAAACCTAATAGGTTCTGATAACGAGAGCGAGGTTTACCTCACAGAAGAAGAACAAGCTTTATTCTCCCCGAATCAAAATGAAACCAACTATGAGAACCTCGAAGATCCTGCTATAGGATTTCAGAATGCCATAATAGAAGCTCACAGGCAGTATGATATTAGAAGTAGAAAAAACCAAGACAACTCCAAGAAAGGTAGCTCAGACACTGCTAAAACCCCTGATACCATCCTTAAAAGAGCAGTGGATAGCAACAAAATCGTGGTCAAGAAAACTGACCAAAACAAAGATAAAACTATTCAGACAAGTCTTCACCCAGATCTTTCTATTACCTCTACCAAGATTCCCGAGATGGCTGTTTTGAACAAAATCTTGAACCAAAGTCAGCAAATTAAGAACATAGAGAGAGTCATGGCTGAAAAAACCGAAGAAAACTTATCTAAACTACAAGCACCCTTCAGTTTTGAAGGAGAGATCGCCAAAATAAATATCACCATGCCTCTCACTGAACTTATCGCCCAAATCTCTTACAAATCCCAAGTGTTGAAGGTCCTGAATATAGGAAATGATGCAAACACCCTAAATCTAGCTGATGACACCCCTGAAGTGTTGTTTGGTCCAAAAATAGAAGAAAAATTCCAAGAAGGAACCACTCTTCCCTTTTATATTAGTCTGAATATACATGACCAAATCCTACACAATGCCATGCTAGACTCTGGGGCCTCACATAATCTCATGCCAAAGGTTTTGATGGAAAGATTAGGCCTAGAGATAAAAAAACCTTATAAAGACTTATATTCATTTGATTCACGTAGAGTCAAGTGTCTAGGCTTAATCAAATATCTTTGTTTCAGTTTGGCCCAAATACCTGTAAAACACTTGATCATGGACATAGTGGTAGCAGACATCCCTCCCAAGCACGGACTGCTTTTATCTAGAACTTGGGGAGATAAGCTTCAGGGAAATATTCAACTTGATATGTTCTATGCCACCATTCCTGTGTTTAACCAAACTAGAATACTCTATCGGGAATCACACATGAAATTTATGGTCAACAGCCAAGAAAGGCCAAATAACATCCCGATGTACTCCTTGCATTCTAATCTAAACTCTTTAATTTTACACACTGATGAAGACATTGAAGAACAGTTAGGAGAATTTGAAACTAACTTAGACCCACCACATCAGCTACCCCAAGTTCTCTATGATGAACTTGACACTCAAAATTATCATGACCATGAGCAGTTATGTCTTGAGGAAAGAGAGTCCATTCCTCTTGAAACAAAAATAGAGAAATAAGCACAAAGCATTATATACCATCAAGCAAATTGCTCAAACCATAGGCAAACATCAGCAATAACATCAGGAGACTTTTTTAGAATAGAGGCATTAGAAGACTTGCATATCACAAACCTCTTTGGAAATCAGGAGCAAGGAAGCTTAATGTTTTTGCCATACCTTAAGGATTTACCATCTCATAACTCTACCTCTTCAAATGAAACCTTGACTGTAGCCACAATAGCTAAAAATCTAGAAAAAATGTCTGATAAACTTCTTAGGAAAATATATGATGACTGCAGTCAAAATATACCTGAGTTTTTTGAACTAGTTAGCATTTTGCCACTTCACCAAAGACTTAGAACTGCTAGAATTTTCAAGATTGTTCAAGATACTATTACATGTAGAGAAAACAGTGAGAAGCACTATAACACTGACATCACTCCAAGAAACAACTTTTCCAAAATAAAATACAACAATCTTGACCAAACAATAATAATCAAAGACAAGACAGCTAGACATAGGATTTGTTTTCATTTTAGAAACACAAATACACACCCTTGGGACATGAATGATATCCTCCCTGCTCAAGACCATCCTATACAAATGATAGGTGCTTCTAATCATGTGTCTTTACAAAATGATGTTTCAGGATATCGCCAAATAATTCCTTTGCAAAGCGAGCAACTCAAAGAATTTTTCAAGTATGCTGGAAGTAGTTCCATCTTCAAACCCAGAATTGCAAAACCACCAGACACCAAAAACATGCTCCTAAAAGCCATGTTTCCAATTCTAAATTTTTGCATTCTGATGTACCTTGATGATGTCATCATATACTTCAAAAATGACAAAGAATATCTACATTATTTGAAAAAGTTGTACAACAAAAGAAGAAGTGGAGATCAAAGGTATAAAGAGGTATAGTGGGAAGATACAGGGTTGTTTAGAGATTCATGTCTGAATCCTTATGTTATGCTTGAAAGAGAAAATTTTCAAAACTTTTCTTTTCAAGAGCTGAGTGGACTAAGAGTGGTAGGAGATCCTTATGAAGATAAGATGATCAAGTTTCACCACTTTCAGGATTTCTAGTTCTAGATTTTTCAATCATTGTATATATCATTGTTTGAAGAAAAAAAATAGAAAACTCAAAAACAATAGAAAAATAGAAAAAGAGGGTAGTTTGAAAAATAGAAAGAAAGCCCCATGTTCAAAAAATATCCATTCTGAAAGCGCGCAAGTCTAAATGCCCCTACTAGTGCTCAAAAATGTCTTGTTCAGTTATCTAGCCTAATCATAACTGAACATGTTTTAAATTTATTTGCTGATAAGTTAGTGAGAGGAGAGATAGTCAATATTGTGTAAGCTTGACTTGTCAAAGAAGATAGATTAGGAAAAAATACTGGTTCCACATGCTCAAAACAGAACCAAAGAGGAAAGCAGGGATGAAAAACAAACTGTGTATCCTAGCCCTGATTTTCTAGATTTCATTTTATGCAAAATAATATTTGTGTGTAGCTTGTCTTTCATGCCACAAGTACATGAAAAATCAGAATGTCTAATCCTGATTTGGTCATTTTTCAATTTCATGTTTTAGATTAGAGAATAAAATCCTTTCAAATAGCTTAACCTTGACAGTCGATCCAGCATAGGTAGAGAAACAAAGGAGTTCATCAGCTTAATCTGAACTCCCGGCGGATATAAGTGTAGAATTAGATAGTGTCATTTTTCAAAAAAATATTATGCCAAAGGGTTGCTAGTCCAAATGCACCCGAAAGAAGAAAAAATGTTAGGAAATGTAGCGGGGTAGGTAGAAATGAATTTGATGCTAATCATGCTGTCAATTTTCAGAAATAGCATCAAGGAAGAAAGAAATTTGCACCAATGGATAAAGGCACTGGTCTTCAAAGGACAGAGATCTGAAATTCTAGACACCTCCTGAAAAGGAGCTGCCCTCCCCAAATGGAGCCGCTATTAGTCATCAGTATTTTTCACCTGTTGATGATAACTAGTTTTTAAAGCCAAGTTTTCTAGAAAGTTGATCTCCAATTTGTCAAATCTGTCAGCTAGAAAATACCCCTAAACATTTTTTGTCCTCCTACCTTTTTTTTGAGTCAGCCTATGATGAGAAAAAACCTAGTTGTCAAGTCCTATCTAGTTTCAGTCATATAATCCTGTCCATCAGCTGTCATAAGCTAAAGTCATCTGCTATCATTTACCTTCATCTCCTGGTCATTCATTAACCAAATTTTGATAAAAATTCAGCCACCCCACCTCTGGTCATATGTCATCTCAACGTCTAGTCATACCAAAGATAATACTCACAATCTGTCAAAGATATCGCCTAAGTTAGGTAGTGGCGCTTTAGGAAATCCTTCCTTGGAAAAAGTATCCTAAACCAAAATATTTTGTTCAATACCAACCAACCCTTAATTGGCGCTTAGTCTGCAAAAAAACAAAGCTTGATACACCCATAGGTGGCGCCACTAAAAGGTTTTGATGTCTCAACAATACATGTTTCAAAAGCCAAATTGATATTAGGTTGATTTAAAGTGTTTTAGTGTTTATTTCAAAAGCAGAAATGTACAAGTATTCCACAAGGAATTATCAAACTAAACATGAGAAGACAACTGCTTCTCATGTTGTCTTGAGCCTGGGATAAGAATGCTAGTCAGAGATAAAATTCAATAAACCTCTGCAAACACAGTCAAGAAAGGTTAGTAAGTAATGACAAGCAAGTAATACTCTACAGATACAAGTCATGTGGCTCCTGGTTTCAAAAGATTCACAATGGTATTCTAACAACAGGATACATATCTCAGAACATGCCTCTTATAGCATATTGTCAAGTTTTCACTTTATTACTTATTGTGGTATACCAAGCAGAGATATGCATTACAAGGAAATATGACACAGTTTGAGAAAGGGATGAAATTTCATGACTGTGTTAACCTCCTCCAAACATGAGCAGATGGTTGGGTCACTTATTGCAAACCTCCTCCAATCAAGATCAGATGGTTGGGTGATTTGTTGTAAATATACAATATAAAGAGTAGATGGTTTGGAAATATTATGTTAACCTCCTTCATTTACAAGAAGATGGTCAGGAACATGACAAAGGTCTCCTTCCTTTAACAAGCAGAGGGTCAGGAACAGAGTTATGGCCTCATTCAAAGAGCACAAGGCTAACAATGCTTCAAATGGCCTAAAAACTTGTTTACATCACTTCTTCCAAATGGATGAAACCATTGATACAACAGTAGTGTTTCAAGGGGTGCTTACATGGGTTCACTGTTTGAAAGATAGAATTAAAATTCAATAGGAAGCAATTGAAGGTTTATGAGTTGAAGTCTAGTGTTAAACATAGGCCAAGCAGTGATATTATGATGCTCAAGAAGCTTTATTTTTCCTATCCATAAAGGTCTTCTTCAAAGGCAATCTGAGGTCAAAATGTCCAAAACTCGGAACAAGCTCATCAAAATGATAGGAAGGGTATCACAAAATGATTCAAGTTCAAGACAACCTTTAAAGAATTAAGGCACACCACAGTCATAGACAAGACCTCTTTATGTACATATGAACAAACTCTGCTGGTGGATATGATATCATTGAGGGTCTTTAAAAGCCTTCTCTTTGATAAATAGGTATAGGTCAAATCTGGGTGAGTGCAAATGAGGTTTTTTCCACAGTCAAAGGAAAATGTTAAAAGGTGCCTAATAGTGTTTGACCAATTTCAACAATGGGCATAGCAAATCATCAACCACCAGAAAGTTGAATTGACAAAATAGTTTCTAAAATTATCAAACATTTCCTTCCAAGAGATAGGCAAAGGATGCATTAGCAGTCTTCGATTTATTTCTTGAGCATGTTTCCTTTTGAAGGAAAGAATAGACAAACAGTGACAGAGTTATTTCCTAAATGAAAAGGCTGTGAAAAGGGATTTGTTTCTTAAAGAAGCCTCCTTACTTCAACAAAATCCATGAATATGAGGGTCATAAAAAAGAAGTTGGCCACAACATTGTTATTATGAGACTTATTCGAATAGAAGGCCTCATGGTATTTTAAAAGTGATAAAATTATAAAGACAATTCTTTATGTTTTGATATGACCAAAAAGCCTTTTCAAAAGGAATCCAAACCCTTACAAAATAACTACCAAGGCATTTGAGCTCATTTGACTTTTAAAAAGTAGAAGAGAGAGTTCAAGAGGCCCACGAGTATTTTCAAAACACTAAAAATACTCCATTAGCTGCTTACTAGAGAAACAAGGTGATTCCGTGTGAAATTTCAGAGTTTTGAGGCTCAGAAGCCTACGTGGCACGCCTATAGATTTGCGCGGTGCCCCTGTGAGCACCCGGACGAAGAGATTTAACTGTTGCACGGTGCGCCTGTAGCGGCGCAAAGCGCGTCTGTGTCCGCGTTCACTACCACATGATACCGACCCGACAGCCTCTATCTGTGAGGCACTCTCGTTTGCAAACGTGCCTCTCATCCTCTAGCCTTCCAAAAACACTTTTGAGAGCTGTTCAACGATCAAAAAATGCCCATAAACATTATTCAAGGTATTTTCCATTACCTCTTGGTAAATTTTGAATTTTAAAGGGGGTATTGATGCTGTGTTTTCCAAGGAAGAAACAGTGGTGAAGGCGATTAGGCCTTTGGTCAAAATAAAAGTTTTTGTTGCTGTCGGTGTCAAAGATAAATACAGTAATAGAGGAAGGTTTTTTTTTATCAGTATTAAAGATCCCTAATTGCCTTTCAAAGACAATGATAACAAAGGAGTAGGGTTTTAAGGGAGAGGGGTTTGTGCCAAAAGAAAGGGAGATTCCTCTTCAAACAAAAACCTCCAACACACCCTGTATAAGTCTTTTTGCTCAAACACAGTGATTAAAGGAGATAGGTGGTTTGTCAAAATTGAAAAGAATTTCCTTGGTCATGGCTAATAAATGATAGAACAATGAAAAAGGGATGTTTATTATGCCAATTTGAAGGTTCTTTGATTGTGCTATTAAAATAGCTAAGACTGCCCACAGTTGTTATAAAGGCACAGAGTTAGTTTAAGAGGTCTTCAAATCAATATTTGAGAAGTATATTAATAGTATTTTGCAAAGTCTTGTGTTTGTTAAAAAATCAGAAGCAAACAGTGGTTAGAAGATGAAGGCTTGGTCATTTTAAAAGGTCCTTTTTGTGTTGTGAGATAGTGAAAGTTTTTGCAGCCCGAGAGTCCAAACACAGAGTTTGTTCTGAAGGTATTAGAAGTTAGTTGAAAGGTGTCTTGTTTACTTTGAAAAGGGCACTAAATAACAAAGGGGCAATTCTCGAGGGGAGGATTTATTGTGCCAAAACAAAAGAAATACTTGTTTGACAAAGAACCACAAACACATCTTTTTCAAAGATCTTTGCCCAAACACAGTGATAAATTTATTTTGGCTATCATTTGACAAGTACTTGTTTGTTGGCATCAAAGAAGCACAGTGACTTGCAAAGAGGACAAGGTGTGGTGTTGGGAAACCATTTCAAAGACCATTTGAAACAGATTATCTTGGTCAACCAGCAAAAAGTATCCAAAGCAAAAATGCCTCCTAGACAAGATAGCAGAAGTGGCCCTCATAGGAGGTATGAACCTTTTTCAATTGAGGAAGTAAATTCCCATCCTTCAGTTCCGTTTAAATTTCGTGAAGTTGGATGTTTATATTTTTGCAAATGGTTCAGGAGGTGAAAATTTATCTCCCCTTGACACATCTATGTGCTTTGATATTGCAAGGGAAACATTTTCAGCTCGCAGGCTTAGATTTCAAGTTTTCTCCTAGAACCATTTCCAGAGCTACCAAAATCCCATATGTCGGAGAAAAATGGTTTAAATAGAGCTACCTAGACTCAGAACAGTACAAACCATTTTTTAAGCCAGAGCATCGGGATGCATGCCCATCCATCATTCCTTTTTCATATTTGTTGACCAACTATGCTCCCCTCATGAAGATAATCATGAAATATTTCACATGCGAGGGAAGGTTTTCCCAGGTCTATGCTTACCATGTCTGGTTGCTCATGCACTTCATAAGAGCCCAATTGTTAAACCTCCCCTTTTTCCTCCATATAAGTATTGAAAAGATGGCTTCCACTGTTCAAAAGAGACCTCCATCTTAGCAGCCAGCTTGTCTTTTCCATCATTCCCTTATCAAGATTGTCATTCTTCATCAACTTGAGAAGAAGGGAATCTCTTCGGACACTTTCATTGCATATCCCAATTTCGTCACTGTTTCTTCATCCCATGTATCTCCTTCACCTTCCACTCAGCATCTTTCTCCTACTTCTAGTAAGCTAATTCCTAGGTGAACAAGAAGAAGAGCATAATGAAGAAGAACAACATAGTGAGGAAGAGCAACATAATGAGGAAGAATAACACAGTGAGGAAAGGCAGCATAGTGATAAAGAAAAAAATAGTGAAGAGGATCCAAGTCAAAGGGAGAAAAGTGAAGAAAAACACAGTGATGAAAGGTAGCATAGTGGTGAAGAAGAGCGCCATGAAGAAGAGAAAAATAGTGAAGAGGGAAATGATAAAGAAATGGAATAGTTTGATGAGGATATTGGTAGCCTTCACAGCAGTAGACATGATGAATATGAAGCACAAAACATTGAAGATACAGAGCCTAAAATTCCTTAAGAAAGAAGGGACAAGAGTGAAAAGGGAAGCCTTCAAAAAGACATGCAAGGTGACAATCAAAGAATTCATGAAGAAGGTCAAAACAGTGGCAAGGATGATGAGGGGAGTAGCAAGGGAAAAGAGCAAATAGAGCATGTGTTAGCTTCCTCTCCTAGGCAAGGGACCATTCTTTCTTCTCCAAAGGTGACAAAGCCCTGAACATCAAGAAAGAGAGTGCCTCAAACTGTAAATCCAAATGTTACTAGAGCCCTGCGAAGCAAGGGGAAGTTGCTCTAGCAATCCACTATCAAATTACCCAAGAGGAGGAAGACCAAGAAGGCCACCCAAAGCAAGGGAAAGGATAAGGAAGAAAGAAGCCATGAGAAAGAGAGGGATTTTGACATAATTCAAATAAATAGTGATGATAGTGAAAATGAGGCCAGAATCCTAGAGTCTCTCTTGATTAATAGAGAAGAACGAATTCATGATCTAAGGGTAGATCTAGAGAGGTATAAAAACCTCATTCACTTTCTGCAAACACAAAACAAGCAGATGAGTGTCCACATGGTGGTATATGAGACACAGGCTATCAAATATAGAAAAGAGGTCTCCAAGGCACAAATTAAGTTGGAAGAACTCATGGGCGAGTTCAATGATAGCGACGATGAAGATCAACCAAGAAGAAAGAGGCCAAGGACCATGGGACTCAGAAGAGCCTTAGAGAAACAAAAAGAGGAAGAGGCTACCCTTTTCCAATCTTCCCCTCTCACTACTTTATTCACCCAAGAGATAGAAAACAATAGAGAAGAATGGCTTGAAAGGGTGAATGACCACTTGGAGAAGAAGTTGGAAAAGGCCAATAGATATTTGGACCTTCAAAGAAGGATGACTGGGCACTGTAAGAAGCTTAACCAATTCACCCGGCGGAAATTGAAAGCCACACAAGAAAAGCTCAAGGAGGCTCAAAAGAGGCGCCCGACACCGAAAATGAAGAAAGACTCATCAAGGCTCCAAATTTTGGCCTCAGATTCTCAGCATGCTTCTGAAAACACTTGAGGGTCATGCTCACCGAAATTGGGCAAAATTCGACAAGTTTTGGTTTTTTGACATTTTTGGGCTTTTTGCTAAAAATCATGGGCATCATTGTTTCTGTTTGAGACATCATCAAAGGATGAAAATGATATCATTGGATGCCATAATTTCAGGGGAATCCACTCAATGAATTTCATATCAATTGAAGATAATTTGATCCCACAAAGTGGCGAAAAATAGTCACTTTTTCAACACTCTACCCCGCATATCAGCAAAGACAATTTTCTAGGTTTTTACACACAGGTCAATTTTTGACAAACATATATTGATCAGTTTGGAAAAAAAAAACATTTTCAAAAACCAAACATCCAGATCTTTCCAACGAGCCATCACGAGCCTCGTTTTGACATCGGGAAGGCCTCCAAAAGTTTCCCACAAGACTGGAGATTTTCTGTTGATATATTTCTTAAGTATTTTTGTGAAAAATGCACTTTTCTGAAGTGGCTTTTCCTAATGTGCGTTTAGCCTTTTTTGGCCATGGTTAGTTGGAAAAGTCAATTTATTTTCCTTTTTTAACATTTTTAAGATATTTTTATAGATATTTTGTGCCTTGGGCTTTGCAAAGCCTCAAGGACAAAATCAGATATTTTTGATGGGAAAATGAGCTTGCAAGTTGCATTAGGAGGTTTTCCCTCATCTTGGCCTATATATTCCAAGATACTTCATTGTAAACAAGGTTGAAATTGATGATATAGAGCAATATATGGTTATAAAAGCTTCGAAGAAATACTTGTCTCATGCATTAGATAGTTTATTGAATGTTTTGGATGATGAAAGAGGACTGTTGTTGGATTCCTTGACCTGGTAAAATGGTATAGTGTCCCTCTTTGTTATGCTTCTTAGTCTTCATTCATATTTCATGCACTTGCTTGCTATAATAAAGTAGAGAAAAAATTTGAGACATGCCCTTAGAGGAACCTCAAATTTCCTGTTTCTTTATAGCTTCTATGTTTTCTTCCTTCTTAGTCACATCAAAGAATCCTTGATTGCTCTTTGATAACTGAAGAAATTGTTTGCTTGTTTCATTTTTGGTTTTATGCATGCTAAGTATGATTCACAGTATGCCCTGCTTACTCATGGCTAGTCATAGCTCCACCTCTGAAAACTTTCTTTGATTGTTTGATTTTCATTAGTTGAACCAAGGAGGTCTTGTACTGATCTTGCCCTTTGCCTAAAACTATGCAATCTTACTTCAAAGTGCCTGATAGCTTGAAATACTATGTCTGGGTGTTTCCTCATAGTGAATGGAGTTATTTTTTGTCTTAATTGTCTTTCCCCAAAGTCTGATAGCAATTTCCTAAAGTTAGAGAGTCATATATCTCTATGTATTGCTTGAATGTTTATTTCTATGCATTTATCAGTTTGTAGTTACATTTATCATGATTACTGGTTAGCCCTACCATGTTTATGTCAGATATTGAACTATTTATGTTTGAAATCCTTTTCTCTTCACAAACTTAGTGTCTATCCCACTCAATTTTACCTTAAGATCCATTTTACCTTGATCAAATCGGCCCTTGAACATACCTTGTATCACCATCTGAAGCTTTCTCGACCTTTTCGACCGCATAGCCCAGTTGATCTAACATATTTTTACCTATCTTAGTCTTTGATCAGTTCCTCCCTCACAAACCTAAAAGAAAAACCTAAAAACCTACTTCATAAATAGCCTAAAATCAGAAACACAAGAAGTAAAACACATAGATATCCCTTACACAAATAGAGAGAGCCCTCTCTGAGTCCAGGAAGGCTAGGTCCTTGGGCTCCAAAGATTGGTTTGATGTTACCCTGTCACTTGGCTTGCAAATCAGCCAAATCACGGGACCCTAACACCAAGCTTACCAAGTCCATATCTTTCCATCCCCAAACAGATGGCTAGACATAGGTCGTCAATAGAATGATTGTACACATTCTACGAATGTACAATTAAAATCATCCACGCACATGGGACAAGAGCCTCCCCTATGTACAACGTAGTTATAATCAGGCTCTCCACAGTTCAATCAGCCATAGCCCCTTACAGGTGGGCTTGGGATTCTAGCCACTATGTCCCATTGACATAGCCATGCCATTTGCTGCTACTCAGGCCGATTAAGCTCATGTCCAGTCTGAAGTTGACAAAGCAAGTAGCTTCATCGAGCGCATTCAACACATCCGTAAACAGGTTCATGATTTATTGGACAGGCCAATGCCAAGTTCAAGCAATGCCATGATCAACACTGGGTGCCACACAACTTCCAAGTGGGCGACAAAGTATGGCTACATTTACAAAAGGAGCACCTCATTGGACCCCATCGTAAGCTTTGCCTGCTCCGATACGGGCCATACACCATCACCAAGGCTGTAGGGAACAATGCCTTCGAGCTCAGTATTCCACCATTCCTTGGTCTGCACCCAGTCTTCAATGTGGATCGCCTTCGTCCTTACTTCCCACATCTACTGGACACCTCGGACATTGCAGAACAACTCACACCAACAGAGTTAAACATAGAATGCATGGAATAGGCCACCAAAAATTGTATCATGGACATGCAAATCAAGAACACTCGCTAACAGAAGACCAACTATATCGGGTTGTCAAATCTGGCCAACTCCTGCACCAAGGAAAGTGGTTCACTAGGGACCAAGTTCAGCAGAAATTTTCTCATCTCATGGAGGAACATAAAGCAATGGGGACCATTGCTTCCTAAGGGGGGAGGAATGTGTTGGGTCATGAAAATGTATCTTTTGAACACCTAATTAGCCTACATTAATTATCAATCCGGGAGTGACATTTTATTTCAAAAGTGTACTCTATCTAAGGCTGAAATTAAATAAGAGTAATGTTATGAAGATGTAGTACAGAATGTTGAATACAAGAGTAAACAGATGCTTGTAAAGAAATCTAATTACATTAACATAAATGAAAATTCTCTGAAATCTTAGCTACATCAATATGTAAACTATCGATCAGGGATACAGTAGCAGTAACTCTTTCCCTTAGAAATCGATGCAACTTAAATCACACTGAGGCAAGATATCCAATCTGGGAACTTGGAAGCAGTAACTAGTGTCCTCTACATTTGGTGGTCTTGTTCTTAAAAAAATAGAAATGAAGGCAAACTCAATTTAATTTTTGATGAAAATAATTGAAAGGAACTTCCTCTACTAACACAATCTGGAAAGGAACAACAACTTGTAATTCCTATGCATAACAATTGTAACCCATCTATCTGCTAGTCTAAAGCTATGAATCAGAAATGAACAATAAACAGAAATGGAACAGAAACATGAATTGAACAGCAATTATAATTTTAACACAATCAAGCAACTAATATCCATACTCCAATCTTGTTGATAGCCAATACTACACAAAAATAAATTATAACAAATCACAAACCAATAGAACAGCAACTAGAATTGAATATAGAATAACAAAGATTTATAACGATAAGAAGGTAAATAAACAACGAATGCACTTTTTGCAAATGATAAAATAGCAATGCAATTTGTTAATGATCACAATTGAATCTGTATTCAATCCAAAAGTAGTCAATCAACTCTACAATGGTGATAAAATTTAAACACAACTTCACACAACATTAAGAAAATATTAGGAATACAAACAGCAAGTTAATTCCACTAGAGTTGGGCCCTCAGCCCCAGTGAAATACTGCTGGGCTACTTCAGAACTTAAGAGATGAAAGGAAACACATATTTGATATTAATCGAACATAAAGTATTACAGAGACTGTTCTCTCAAAGCCGAGAGTCAATAAAGAAAATATTACAAAGGAATTGTTTTAATATGAGAACTTTTGACCCCCTTTATCACTAAAGGATGTTGCTTTATATATCAGACCCTGACGGACAAGACGAGGAATAATATGATTTTGAACAGCGATCTCCCTTCATTTAGTTATCATCTTGGTTTACTTTGACCGAAGTCGAGCTGTCCCCTGCCTTTTCTTAGCAATTCGTTCGGATCTCATTGTCCTAGGCAGGATGTGGTTCAATGCTAGAGGAACAACAGTTGCATTCATCTCAGCTACTCCTTTGTTACAGTTGTCCACTTCGTCCAATTCCTGATTTTGTCAAAAAAAAGCAATATTTAGTCATATTTTTATAATAAACATACATCTCTTCAATTTTACCATAATTCTTATAATAAATTACCTTTCTAAGGTAGAAAGGAGTATGTCTATAGTAAAAGAATGAGAAAATACACAATGATTTCATACATTTTTCACTGCCCAACATACCCCCCTGCTTAATATTTTTCAAGTCCTCATGAAAACTATAGTTCACATGGAGAGCAGTTAAAGAATAAGCTAAACAAGGTTTGTCATCAAAAGGCCTAAAACCATGCAGTGCATCTAATTCCTAAAAAACATGCTCTGTCTGTCCTTCAGGGAGTTCGTAAATGGCTTTGTAGTCTGAAGCAGGATACCATGCAATAGGGCTTCGGAACCTACACCCTAGCCAGAATGGTCCTTCTTTTAAAATGAGATTACTATAGGAAATCAAGCGATCTGCAGCTAGCCCAAAGTTTCTATAATTAAATGGTTCTCTATTTTGCACATTTTGATTGGAAATTCTCCACCGGACCTTAGTTTCTATATAAGCTTGGTTTCTAATGGATAAGAAATAATCTGTTCCATTCAAGATAATCGATTTGTGGACAGGCCCCAATGCTTGGATAATGCCTTCCTTTGTCATAATTTTTTTTTGCCTAGCCCAAAATTGAAGTGGGCTCTGAGGTTCACTCCTAACCCACAAATCTAATTCATTTTCCTACCTTTGAAAAGAATTATAGGCTTTAAGCCATTTTAATTGATTTACATCAAAGGAAATGAATGCCTGATATTGGATATCTCCCACAAAAGGGCTAGGATTTGACTCAAAATCGTTTTCAAGTATTAGATTATGCAAATAAAATTCACACAAAAGGCATTGTACTTTGATCCCATAAAGTTTGTAGCATGATACAAATTCATCTATAGTTTTTAGCTCTATGGATTTCCCTGCCCTAACTGCCTTATTATTTAGCTGTAAATATCTTTCTAGTAAAAATAAAGCATATTTTTTGGCGGGGCATCTACAGGCTAAGACATCAGTGTACAATGAGCAGAGAGTGTCCATTCGATTGTAGGCTAGTTTTGATTGGTTCATTACCTTGTTAGCATTTTCCTCTATTTTTCAACACTTTTCATGAGCTTCAGCTTCTGCTTCATGGATAATATTCATATGTTGCTGCAACTCCTGATATCTCTTCCTAGGGACAGTGTCTTCTTCCAACCTTTGCCTTTCTATTCGAGTCTGTGCCAACTCCTCTTGGAGTCTGGCTAGTGTCGGGTCACTAAAAGTATGCTGACTACTAGCTTGCATGTTTTAACTTGAAGCGGATCCTTCTGGAACAGCTTGTGTTAGAACCGCTGTTTGTTGTTCCGTATCTCCATAATTAGGCTCAGGCATGGCTTCTGTGATTTGGGGGTTCCTATTAGCAGTCACTTTTCTCTTTTTCGAAATTCGCTTGGTAGCTATGCTTCTTCCCTTGGGGGCTCGCTTAGGCATTTGTTTCATTCTCAGAACCCTAATGGTTTGCTTGAGCTGTTCCAAGAGTTTGTGAAGCTTCATTCGTTCCCTGCGAAGCTTTTCAATCTCAGTCACTTTCCTCCTCTTTTTTAATGGAACAACTGTTCCTTTATCTGAACCCGTTTTCTCGACAGGATTTTGGCCCATATCAGTCGTGCCTTCAATTAAGTTCTCTTCTTGGTCTTCTACTTGGGGTTCTTCTTCAACATTCATATGCCCTTGGCTAAATTCTTCGGGAATCATACCCTCGGTTGACTCTGCAATCCCTTGAGGGCTTCCAAGTTGGGATATTGCTTCGGTGTTCTGTTTTTCTTGTTCATGCCTTTCAGGGGAAGCAACCCTAGCTTTGCTAGGGTTTGATGTTTCATCCATCATTTCTTCAGCTGTTTCTTTGTTAACTACAGAGTGTTCCTGCAACTGATTAATATCAATGTTAAGTTCCAAAGGGCTATGAGGTTGCACATAGTCACTCATATTGGCCAGAATTTGGGCCAATTGGTCTTCCTGTAAAGGGCTTACAGTATCATTTTCGGGAGGCTCTGTTCCTTCTTTCTCGCTGCTATGATTATCTTCATCCTCCTCACAGGTATGATAGCTTCCTTCTTCCTCATCCTAATATCGAATTTCTCCTTCAATTTCCTCTTCTTCGGTATTTCCTTCCTCTGCACTGGATTGTTTCTCACCACTGGTGTGGTGACTTATTGCATTTCCTCTTCCTCATCAGTACAAGGACTTCCTCCCTCCAATTATGGAGGATGTTCATCCTTTGAGCTGTGCAATTCTAGGGGCTGGCTACTATTGCCCGGAAGTCCTTCCATCATCCCCCTACTTCGTTTCAAATGGAGGGACTGTCTGTGAGTTGATGGCTCAGCTATTGAGCCAGCAATTCTCTTCCATTTCGGGGCAGGTAAGGCGAACCCTCCATCAATGGAGAATATCAACTCTTCCTAGCTGGTGTGTTGCTGGGTGAGGCTACGACTTACTATTAATCGAATTAGGCAATGGTGGCTAACCACCATGTCTGCATGCTGAGCTTTTCTTATACTATGGGAAGTATCATGCAGTAGGGAATTTAAAAATGCAGGAAAATTTACAATGCATTTTTGTTTCAATACATCCAGTAATTTAAGGTGGCGAGATCTTACCACGTCTTTCATTCCGTCGCACGTTATATAGGCCTGCACTATCTTGGCCAATTCTGTCCATGGTTATCCCAATGATGTTGGCTGAACTCCTTTTCCTTTGACAACCAATGTCAATTCGTCATCTTGAAAAATCTTCATGGCTTCTCGAAGCCTAAGTTTATTCTGAGTCCATATCGTCCCTTGTGCTGGTATGCCAGACACCTCTGCAATTATTTCATCAAATACATCTATCTGTCTTCCTCTAACCATGGAGAATCCTTCTTGCAAGTTCTGTAAAAATTCAGTGGCCACTGCTTCATGGGGTTTTTGCATCCTCGTGAAATATGTAATCCATCCTAATCTTTCCAAAATCTCTCGTGCAACATCAGAAACAACTAGTGCCTGCAGCTCACTGCGAATTGGTCATCCTCCCATCGTCTCTGCACACTGTTAGTTCTTTCCAAACACACAGTGATCACAATGGAACAACACAACATGGTAAATTGGAATAATGTCATTAAATTTTTGTTATTCCCTAGAATGCAGGGATTTGGTTCGCATACAGGTAAAGAAATATCAGGATTTTATCTGCATGCAGACATCCACGCCCCCCCTGATGGATGATAGGTCGTCCTCAACTGTCAATTGAGAGAGGAAAGTGTGGCACAACAGTAGTACAACAGAAAAAGCAGGCATAATTATGATACATTCAATCAAATTATAGCAGTTACTGAAATCAATGTGTGTGATAAATCGTTGATAGATATAAAATAGTTTGTAATGATTCAAATATAAGGAGAAGGGACAAATTAAGATAAACATAAGTACAGATGCGTTTATTTCCCACTTCAAACTAATATGATCGATTTGTAATGATTTTCATGTGTAATAGGTTCGAAATCAAAGGTTAAAGATTCATAATTTCATTTGATATTTAAATAGAGATATAGGAAAAAGGGTTTAATATAACTATTGATATATATAAATGTGACTCCAATACCATCAGCAGAGCTCTGTTGCCCACAGGTGTCCATAACCTTGACAGAGTTGTTTTATCACCCTTGGAACCACTGTCCTTTATTTATGCTGAGGAAGTGCTTTGTTGAATGTCATAATGGAGGCCATTGTGCTGGCTTGGTGATCAGATAAATCAAAATGCCATTCACCAAGAAGAAAAGTGGGCAGGCCGGCTCGTGATGAGACCTCTTGTTCCAAGGACTTCTTTAATTTTTTTCAATTGTCCATTGGACCATATCCCTGGTTTGGTGGCCATGACTTCATTGAATTCCTTATGATCATGGTGGGTTGGCTCTTGATGAGACCCCCTATCCTCCATCTGCCAAATCATAAAATTATTAGTGAAACATATAAATATTTTTCTCTTTCATATAGCACTTTCCTAGTTATTCATAAAGGATGACTCAACACTCCTTAAGAATAGAGATGGTGGAAGAAGTCTAAACATCTCAATAGAAAATAATATGCCCTTATTCCTACTCCATAAATAAAAATCAAAGAAAGTTATAACATATAGGAAAGAACCAATCATGATAAGGATAATCGATCAGATTAATTCAGTGGTAGTAAAACAACAAAATCATGTTATTGATTATGTCCCTTTTTCCTTTTTCTTATCATTACTAAACAATTTCTTAAAAATGACGATTTCTTTTGATTTTTTTATTACAGTAAGCTTTAATTTGTATCATTGTATATGAATAATATATTTTCCTTTAGAAGAGTCATTAGAAATCCTCAAAAATGCTGATCTAAAACAAAAACAATCCACTCAAAAGGTGATGTTCCTTTAAAAGGAACAGCAGAAACAATCTACGGAACTGCTGTTCCTTTCGAAAGAAACAACAAAAACAATCTGCGAAACTACTGTTCCTTTCGAAAGGAACAACAGAAGTGCTGTTCCTTTTAGAAAGGAACAGCAAAAACTCAAAACAAGCGAAATAAACAGAGTTTTAAAAAACAAAAAAACAAAATTCCATGAAACAAACAACAAAAACTGAAAATAAATGAAATAAAGAGAGATTAAAAAAAAAACGAATTCCATATAACAAACATTCCAAATAAAATAAAAATCTTTATGTACAAAATTTAAAAAAGAAATGATTTAATAAACTGGTGCCGAGGAGTTATCCCCTTCAGCCAAAATTTCCATGGTAGAATCTTCCCGTAACTGTTGGTAAAAGGATTCCTAGGTAAGCGGTTTATGATACAATCGTACTCGATGACCGTTTACCTTGAAGGAATTTCCAGATCCATCAATGGTGCCTAATGTAATAGTGACATTATCATGCACATTTTGTATTTCATATGGTCCAAGCCATCGTGTCCGGAGTTTCCCTAGAAAATCCTAAAACCTAGAATCATATAGGAGTGTCCAGTCTCCTTCGTGGAAGATATTTTCTTTGATAAGGGCGTCATGCCATTTTTCTCTCTGTTGTTGAATTAATGCTATGTGCTGAAGAGCAGAGAGCCTAATTTCATCTAACTCATTAATTTGCTGCAGTCTTTTGGCCTGGGCTTCATTTAGATCTAGACCCACCTTTTGAGTTGTTTTTAATGTCTGAATTTCAAATTATATTGGAAAGATGGGTTCTTTTCCAAATACCAATTGGTACGGTGAATATCCCGTAGAGGGTCTCCACATTGTTCGATATGCCCACAATGCTTCTGGAAATCTGTAGGCCCAATCTCGTTTGTGTGAGGCAAATATTTTTGTTAATATAGATTCAATTACTTTGTTCGTGCTCTCTACTTGGCCATTGGCCTATGGGTGGTAAGGAGTTGTAATCTTGTGCTGAATGTGGTACTTTTGTAGTGTTTCAGCTAGTTTATTACCTACAAACTGTGGTCCTCCATCTGTGATTATGTCCCTTGGGAGGCCATATTGCACAAAGATTTGGAAAAGAAATTGTATTACAAAGTCCTCTTTAGCTTTTGAAAGTGCCTCTGCTTCGACCCCCTTAGTGACATACTTGGTTGCAACTAGAATGTATGTTTTTTGGTTTGATGGGGGGCTAATAGGGCCAAAAAAATCAAGCACCCAACATTCAAATGGTTTAATCACTAGTTGAGGGTTCAAAGGCATTTCATCAGACTGCCTAGGGCAACCTGCCCTTTGGCAGCTATCACAGGCCTGCACAAATTTTTTGGCATCTTTAAAGATGGTAGGCCAATAATAGCCTATTCGTAAAACCTTATGGGCAGTTCTACAATCTGCAAAATGCCCGCCACACTGCCCATCATGACATGCTTTAAAAATATCAAATACCTCGTCCTCCCGGACACATCTTCTTATTTTCATATCTACCCCTATATGAAATAGGTAGCCCCTAATCCAAGAGAATCGGGTACTACGCTGTATTATCTGCTTTCGTTCATTAAGGGATAGATGTTTAGGTAATTTACCTATTGCCAAATAATTTGCTATATCGGCATACCATGGGGTTCTGATAGTAACAGCGAACAAATGTTCATCTGGGAAGTGGTCTTCAACTGCTTCTGTGTTTGTTGGCTTCGGCATTCTTGATAGAAAATAAGCTACAGGGTTCTCTTTCCCAGGTTGATCTTTGATTGTAATGTCAAATTCCTGCAGTAAAATCAACCATATTGTCACTCTTCCATTTGTAACAGGTTTATTTGCTAAGAATTTAATGGCAGAGTGATCAATATATAGTACTACAGGATACCCAGTTATATAATGTCTAAACTTATTTACAGCATGAACTACAACTAAAAATTCCTTCTCAGTCACAGTATAATTTAATTCAGCAGGGGATAGATTTTTGCTAATGTAATAGATTTCATATGGCTTCTTGTCTTCCTGCTGCCCAAGTACTGCTCCAATTGCTGTGTCTGAGGCATCGGATGAAATTTGGAATGGAAAATTCCAATTTGGGCCCCTCAGCACTGGGGCTATTGAAGCAAGATTTTTCAGATCATTGAAGGCATTGTCACATTTATCTGTCCAAATAAAATCAACATTTCCAGTTAGTGCATATAAAGGTGCAGCTATTCTAGAATAATTTTCTATAAATATCCTATAATAACCAGAAAATCCAAGAAAGCTAAGTACCTCTGTTTGTGTGGTGGGTGTGGGTATTAACAAGATTATTTGAATTTTAGCTGGGTCCACTTGAATTCCAGCTACTGAAATACAATTCCCTGAGATAACTCCTTCGGTCATCATCATATGAAACTTTTCATGGCTTAAACAAAGCCTAGTGTCAATACATCTTTGCAACACCTTTTCTAAATTTTCTAATGCAGGCTCAAATTCATCCCCATAAGGTGTGAAGTCATCCATATATACTTCAAGGCCTTCATTTATTAATTCTGCAAAGATGCTGACAATGGCCCTTTGGAATGTAGCAGGGGCATTGCATAGGCCAAAGGGTAAGACTCGGTAGGAAAATGTCCTCCATGGATAGGTAAAAGTAGTTTTTTCTTGGTCTTCAGGGACAATCTGGATTTGATTGTACCCACTGAAGCCATTGAGGAAAGAAAAGAATTTCTTTCCTGCCAATGTGTCTAATACCTGATCAATGAAGGGAAGGGGAAAGTGGTATTTCTGTGTTGCCTTGTTAAGTTCATGGTAATCTACACATATTCTCCACTTTCCGTTCGTTTTTGGTACCACTACTAATGGAGAGACCCACTTGCTATTAGATATTGGGTAGATGAAATTGACATCCAATAGTTTTTGTAATTCAGATTTCACAATATATTTAAGGTGAGGGTTTAGTCTTCTTTGGGGTTGGCGAATGGGTCTCGCATATTTTTCAATATAGATGTTGTGTGTACACAATTGAGGGTTAATTCCTTTCATATCTGGGTAATCCCATGCAAAGGATACCTTGTATTTCCGCAATAATTGGACCAACTTCTCTTCTTTTTCAGCGGTCAGATTTTTGTTAATGTTTAAAGTTTTTCCCGGCTCAATTTCTACAATCTTGCTATTGTACACAGAATTAGTGGGTATTACTTGATCAAGAATATATTTCAAAGGATCTTCTTTTTCCTTATTATCAAATGCTGCCTTGATCATGTGACATTGTGGATGGGATCTGATTTTTGGTTTATTAATAAAACTATTGATGATATCATCCTCTGTTTGATCTTTAAAATCAAGAGCATTTTCTATAGTTAGAGGTGATCTCATATTTTCCATAAGATATGATACAGGTTGTTTTCTTGTTTTGATTATTGATAGACTTGTCTGGGCTGGGGGATATAAAGCTAAATTCTTGACATAGTTTCCCCTTGTTATTGTCATGTTGCCTTGTCAACATCCAATATAAGCATCGACAGTTTCCAACCAAGGTCTACTAAGATTAACGGGTGTCCTTCTAGCCGGTTCTTTGGATTGATAACCAGGAAGTCAGCAGGGTATTCCCAGGAATCTATAGATACCATTACATCTTATAGTGTACCCTCTGGTTTGACTACCAATCGGTCATCCAATTCCAATAAGGTTGTTGCTGGTTCTAGCGATGTAATGCCAACTTTTTGACAGGTGGTGGTTGTCAGGATATTGATTGCTTCTCCCAAATCAACTAAGGCATTTGGAGACAATTGCCCATGGATTTGCGGTGTCACCATGGGATTTCCTGGGTCTTCATATTTTACGAGTGTTTCCATTCCCGATAATAAGTTAGATAAAGTACCGACTATTTGGACAGTTGGATCGGTGGTGGTTCTCCTCTTTGGATTTTTTATGCATAATTCCTTAATGGTTTTTGCATATATAGGAATATCTTGGATAGATTGGAGGAGAGGGATTTTTATACATAATTTTTTTAATTCTCCCAGAAGCTCAAAACTAGGATTTTCTAATGGGCGTGGTATGATTAATCATTCTGGGAATGGTGGAGAGGAATTTGTTACTTGTTGTTGATTTTGTTGTTGAACCTCCTTCTCTTTCGGTAATGTTTGTTCTACAGGTAACGGATCTTCAATATGAACATTATTTTTTCTCTCTATTTCTACTATGTGCCCAGAACTTAATTGAAGGTCATTGCACTCCCTCAGTTCAGTTTATAATTCTGGGGGTTCCATTATTTGGACAGACTGAACTAGCCTATTGTTTGGGTTTGGGTTGGGCTGGGTTGGGAGTTGTGGTTTTAAGTTGGTCTGAGGGTTTGTATAGGGAGCTGGCAGTGTAGTTTGAGAGAGAGGGATTGTTCCAGCTGGCTAATTCGTAGGTCTTTTCCAGTTTGACTGCTAGGCCTAACTCTAGGAAGTAGAGGGGGACCATTGTGTGGGATAGTTATTATTTTTCCAAAACGGTGGGTAGAAAGGAAAACTAGGCCAATTAGTTTGATTTGTTTGATTTGGCCAAGATGTTGTAGGGAATGGATGTTGTGACCAATTGGGGAAAGGTGGTTGATTTTTCCACATTCCATTATATTGCTGAGCATTGTATTGAGGAGGCTAAAAAGAAGAAAATGGATCAGTTGGCATACCTGATTGTCGTGGTTGCCATTGTTGGCGTTGATTAAGCAGACATACCACTTCTAATTCTTGTTATGCGTCCTTATAAACTAATTTTAGGCCAAGAAGTGAGGGACATCCTTTTGTAGGGTGATCTTTTGTGAAAATGGCACAGAATTTGATTACATCCAACGGACATTCTTTGTGGCTGTGTTTCTTCCTGCATCTGGGACAGAATATCGCTAAATTTTTCTCTGCTTCTGCCTGCTTTTTTTTGGCTTGCATAATGTCTAACTGCATTTTTAGAGTCCCAAGTATATCTGTCTTAAAATCTTCCAGCAGGTTTCCAATATCTGCATGAGTCACAACTTCATTAGAGGTCTTATTGTCTCTTGTAATCATATCACGTTCTGTTGATTTTAGCCTTGTGTTGCCCCTCGAACTCCTGATACAAAAATCAATGATGTTAGGATAAATTTCCTGATATATATCACCTTTTCCCATAATATTCAATGTTTCAACCCATTGATCTTTCATTCCCCTAATTAATGTAGTTTTCAATACATTATCAGGTAAGGGTAAGGATGCATAAGGGGATCTCTGAAGATTGTATTGAAACCGTTCCATATAATCTTCCAAGGTTTCATTTGGTTTTGCTGACATTTGGAATATTTCATCTTTTAGTTCCCGAGACCTGCAATAATTTTGATACTTCTTTAAAAACGCAGACTTCATCTGATCCCAATCATTTTTGACACCCCCACCTAATCCCATAAACCATCGTAAAGATGCCCCTTTTAAAGTAGAAGGGAATAGTTTTAGTTTTTGGGGATCGGTGGTATAATCATATCCCCTGTATAGCACATCAAATTCAAAAACAAATGCATCTGGATCTTTTGATGTTAAGCCATGAAATGTGGGAATATGTTGAAGGGGAATGGCCTTCATAGGTGCGTTGACTGCAGTATCTACTATAGGATATTGCAGCGTAGAGGTTTGCTGGGGTGTCTGCTGATTCTAATTTTGGTTCTGGGCCATTTGGTCGAAGATGTGCCAATATCCTTCTAGGATCTCCAAGGAATTTCTAGGGTGACTAGGAGGAGCAGGAATAACTTTGACAACACTTCCCTTATCTGGAATAATGGGTATTCCTTGTTGACCTACTGTTTGAGGTGATTCAGGACCTTGGTTTTGAATAATTTTAACAACACTTCCCTTATCTGGACTGCTTACTGGTTGGGCTATTTCAATAGGATATTTTGGGTCGTCTGTTTCTCCTGTTTCCCCTTCTCCTTCACGGAGATTACTAGAGTTCCCTTCTTGAGGGGAAATTATGCAAGGATTCTCAATTTCTTGGGAATCTTACTCAATTCCCTCTGTTTCACTGTGTATCTCAACAAAGGCTTTAGATGGTGACTCTGTAGCCTGAAGGGAACTAGTAGGATGTCTAGAGATAGCTTTTCTAAATCCTACTGATGGCTGAGATTTAGTTCTTTTAAGGATTTCGTCAATAAAAGTTGTCCGCCCAAGGGTCACCGGTCCCTTAGGTTTTTCAATGTTAGGAAGAATTTTGTTTTTCTTAGTTGGTCTATTCATTCAAGAAAACAAACCTTCATTCCTACCTAAAGAAAGAAGCTTACCTACTTTTGTTGTGAAGCAGGCTATGAGAAAGTGTGTTTCTTACCAAATGCGTAGGTTCTTACCTTCCGTCTTTAATACCCAATTCTTCGCAAGCAGAAGAAAATCAGTTGTGCATCACTCCTTTGAAATGGCATACACTCTCCCGACAATGGTGCAAAAATTTTGGGTCAAGAAAAGGTATCTTTTGAACACCTAATTAGCCTACATTAATGATCAATCCGGGAGCGACTTTTTATTTCAAGAGTGTACTCTGTCTGAGGCAGCAATTAACTAAGAGTAATGCTATGAAGATGTAGTACAGAATTTTGAATACAAGAGTAAACAAATATTTGTAAAGAAATCTAATTACAGTAACATAAATGAAAATGCTCTGAAATCTTAGCTACATCAATTTGCAAACCATCGATCAGGGATACAGTAGCAGTAACTCTTTCCGTTAGAAATCGATGCAACTGAAATCACACTGAGGCAAGATACCCAATCTGGGAACTTGGAAGTAGTAAACAGTGTCCTCTATAGTTGGTGGTATTGTTCTTAAAACAATAGAAATGAAGGCAAACTAAATTTACTTGCTGATGAAAATAATTGAAATGAACTTCCTCTACTAACACAATCTGGAAAGGAACAGTAGCTTGTAATTCCTATGCATAACAATTGTAACCCATCTATCTGCTATTCTAAAGCTATGAATTAGAAATGAAAAATAAATAGAAATGGAACAGCAACATGAATTGAACAACAATTATACTTTTAACGCAATCAAGCAACTAATCTCCATACTTCAATCCTGTCGACAACCAATACTACACAACAGTCAATTATAACAAATCAAAAACAAATAGAACAACAACTAGAATTGAATATAGAACAGCAAAGCTTTATAACGATAGCAAGGTAAATAAATAGCGAATGCACTTTTTGCAAATGATAAAATGGCAATGAAATTCGTTAATGATCACAATTGAATCTGTATTCAATCCAATAGTAGTCAATCAACTCTACAATCGTGATAAAATTTAAACTCAACTTCACACAGCAGTAAGAAAAGATTAGGAATACAAACAGCAAGGTAATTCCACTAGAGTTAGGCCCTTAGCGCCAGTGAAATATTATTGGGCTACTTTAGAACTTAAGAGATGAAAAGAAACACGCCTTTGATATTAATCGAACATAAAGTATTACAGAGACTGTTCTCTCAAAGCCGAGAGTCAACAAACAAAATATTACAAAGGAATTGTTTTAATATGAGAACTTTCGACCCCCTTTTTCACTAAAGGACGTTGCTTTATATATCAGACCCTGACGGACAAGAAGAGGAATAACATGAGTTTGAACAGCGATCCCTCAGGATCGAAGGATCTTGAGGGATTCGCTTCCCTTCGTTTAGTTATCATATTGGTTTACTTTGAATGAAGCTGAGTTGTCCCCTACCTTTTCTTAGCAATTCGTTCGGATCTCCTTGTCCTAGGCAGGATGTGGTTCAATGCTGAAGGAACAACAGTTGCATTCATCTCAGCTTTGCCTTTGGTACAGCTGTCCACTTCGTCCAATTCCTGATTTTGTCAACAAAAATCAATATTTAGTCATCTTTTTATAATAAACATACATCTCTCCAATTTTACCATAATTCTTATAACAAATTACCTTTCTAAGGTAGAAAGGAGTATGTCTATAGTAAAAGAATGAGAAAATACACAATAATTTCATACCTTTTTCACTGCCTAAGAGATGATCCAGGTAGATATTGGTGGTCACCTGCCTATTCCACTTGGGGCCCCACTAGTGTCTCTTTCAGTTTTTCAATTTCAGCACAACTTACTATTTTTAGTAATTTTTCAGGTCCTGAACTTCTGGAGCCGTTTTGAGGCCCTAAATGAGGTTTTTTGGGAAAACAGAGAGTAACATGGGTCCATGGACCGATGTTGTTCATTCAAAATTTGTAGTCCTCAGATAGAAATTTCTAACGAGTTATGGTACGTGTCAAACAGAGATCATATGCCAAAGTTACACCCCTCGGAAGTTGAAACACCAATTTACCTAAATGGGGCCCATAGTTTTGGCGCTTCATCTCCTAGGGTTAGGGTTTTGGCTGTTTAGGATTTCCCATTGTTTCTAAATAATAAATAGGCCCTCAAGCCTCATCAGAATCAGTTCCAGGGCCGTAGCCACCACATCTCTTCGCAATAAACTACCAACGCCCTAGCTAGTTTTATTTCCATTCTATCTGTAAGCAAATTTCAGTTATTTGATATTAATGAAATGAAGTGTTATTTCCGCTGCATCTCTGTATTTATGGTTATGTGTTTATTCTGTTGTGTTCCTGCATAAATCCGGATCAAAATCCCTTTATTTGTAAATAATAAATAAATAAATGATTTATTTATTATTTTAAGGATGTGGTTAAGTAATAATAAAATAAATAATGATTTATTTAAATATTTACGAGTGATTTAGTCAAATTTAACAAGGAATATTATTTAAATAAGGTTTAAATAATTATTCCTAGAAAATAATAAGATAAATAATAGTTTATCTAATTAATTTTCCTGTTTTGGGTTAAATATGACCAGGAATATTAATTAAATTTTTGTTTAACTAATTATTCCTTGAGGAAAATCAAACAATGGATTTATTTAATATTTCCTCATGGGGTTTCCTGTTTAGACTATAAACAACTTAATAAAGGTGGTTTAATAAGTTATTTTTCATAGTGAAAGCAATTTTACTAAGGGTAAAATTTGTCTTGCATGGCATACTTAGGTCCATCTAATAGTAACAGGTTAGATGACCAAAAAATGGTGTAACAATTTCGGTGGATTCCATTTTAGGCTTCCTGGAAATATCATTGAAATCAAAAAAAATTTCTGAGGGGGGAAAATATCTTGGTAATGAGTTATCTTTGCATTGAAATACCTCAAGGTATTTTTGATCTAAATCTTCAAACAATTCTGCCTCAAGAGGGTGTTCTAGAAAATTTGTATTAGCAGTACAAAACAACTCTGTTTTTTGTGTTTTCTCTTCAGCGAAACAATCCTCTTGACGGTTTAAGTCTAAATTCGACATTTCAAACTCGGTTTTGTGCTTAAAGAAGTCTTCAATATGTTTTTCATTTTCAAATACTTTCCAATAATATATGTTATCAGGGACTTCTGGTCTGCACTTGACCTTCACTGTGTATTGTTCATTTGCATGAGGTAATTGGAAAGGTTGTTTTGAGCCCTTGGGATAGAGGTGAGTTCATGTTTCTCAAATGTCTTCAGGAGGTCTAAGGCATCATTCCTATATTCTCTTAGCCTAAGATTCTTGGTTGAATATTCTCCTTTGATTTTCCTAATGATTAGCTTAGAATCTCCTTGAACATAAATCTTCTTAGCTCCTATGTTTTTTAGCAAGTGTAATCCTAGGAGAAGAGCCTCATACTCTGCAATGTTGTTTGTACTTATAAAATATAGTTTATAGGAGTGACCTTAATTGGTGTTGTGTATCCAAACACCTGCTCCCGAACCATTTTTTCCACAAAAGCCATCAAAGCTCATGTTCCAAACTGTTTCCAGTTCAGATTCGCCATTATGTTGTTGTTCATGGCTGCAAGGGTTTTGGCTGTCATGTTATTCATTTGGTGTTTGGTTTGACTATTCTGAAATGTCTTGTTCTTCCTCCCTTTGATTTACTTGTTCATTAATGTCATATTCATTGTACAAGATAAATGATTCAAGGTCTGAATGTATAGAATAGAGAGGGGTGTTGTTTGGCCTATCTTGGCTACTTACCATGTATTTCATGTGAGATTATTTGTAAAGTATTCTTGTTTGGTTAAAGACTGGAATGGTAGCGTATGTCATGTCCATTTGGAGGTTTCCTTGGAGTTTGGCTCCCCATGATCTAGATAAAAGCATTCCATAATTCGGGGGAATGTCAGCCACTACAATGTCCATAACTAGTCTTTTAGCTGGGATTTGTGCCAGATTGACACACAGATCCTTGATTAGGCCTAAACACTTAACTCTACTTGAATCGAAAGAGTATAAGTATTTTTAAGGTTTGGTTATTTCAAGGCCTAATATCTCCATCACTACCTTTGGCATGAGATTGTGTGAGGCACCAGAGTCTAGCATAGCATTGTGAAATATTTTATCATGAATGTTAAAACTGACATAAAATGGAGGAACAACTCCTTCTTGATATTTTCCCTCTAACTCAGGTCCAAAAAATAGCTCTGGCTTGTCATCAGTTAGATTCAGAGTGTCGGTGTCATTTCCTATTCTGAAAGATTTTAATACTTTAACTCTATACACATCTTGAGTCACCAGTGTTAGGAATCTGTAATTTTAGCAGATTGGTGAGACTAAAACTGCAGAAACAACATCGTTTCAACCACTTTGGGATTCTAGGATCTAGCCCTCCTGAATCTGGAGAGGGATCTCTCTAATAAGTGCAAAGATTAATTTGTCTTTGAAGCTTAGGGTAATGATATTAGGCTAGTTATGAAGGCCAAGGGTTTTATTTGTTTTGGTTGGACAAAGATAAATGAAGGTAAAGGAAGTCTAAATGAAGGTGAAGATGTATGAAAGCGAAAATTGATTCAGCTAAGAAGATAGGCAAGAAACAACTTCAATCCATTGGGCTATGAAGTCATAGTAGGGTTTTAATTGGAGTAGCAAGAGGCAAGAGTGGTCCATGGGGCAAGTCATCTATTTCTAAGGATATCTTTAAGGTTTGATTTATGGAATGGAATGATACATAAAGAAGGAGAAATACACAGATGTAGAACAAAGAGCAGCCCAGGATCTAGTAAGTACTTTGAAACTAGCCAGCCTTTGACCAGGCACTTAAGAAAAACATAGAAGCAAACTAGGATTTGGTAAGTACTTTGAAACTAGCCAGCCTTTGATACACTTCCAATAGAAAACATATAAAAAACAAAGGGAAACTTGAAGGCAACTTTTGGAGTAGAAACTAGCGGGACGGGCTCACCACAAATCCTCTCCTAGCTCTTCTTTACTTGGCTACTTCCAAGAAAATCACAGAGATAACACAGAATGGCCTAAGATCTGGTAAGTACTTTGAAACTATCCAGCTTTTAACACATTCTAAGGGAAACAATCAAATAGTTATGCAAACAAGACTGGGACCAGGGCTCACCATATCTTCCTCAGTTCATCTTCACACAACATATACTGAAATTAATATTTAAAAATAATATTCAGCTAAAACAACAGGACAAGGGAACGCCAGCATTCCTATGTTTAAACTGAATTAAATCATTTCAAAATAACACAGTTGAAAGAAAACATTTAAATAAAGATTTTTCAGCCAGAGAAGCTTATTGGTATATAGTAGGCCCTAACACTGTTTAAACTGTTCTTTACAGAAGAATATGAAACATAATGAAGACATAAATAAAGTACAAGTTACAATGAGAAAAACATCACCGTCGACGTAGACCAGGATCCCATAAATCAGCTTGTATTGATGCTCCAAACCAGTTACAATCTTCAAGTCCAATGGTTCTTTACAGCTTCAGGCTTCTCAGCTCAACTTAGGTATCTTCACTTACAAACAGAGCTTACAGTAGCTTCAGAAAACTATTTACATGCTGCAGATATGCTGTGACCAACAATTTCTCATCTTCTACAGAAGTATTTATAGAAGAATGAGGAGAAAAGATCTGAGGAAAGATCTCTTAGGACAATTAATACAGGTTCAAGACTTCTCGGCCTGTTGAGGGGCTCGAGGGAGAAGTGTAAAGGTGGAATACTGTATTAATGTTTACAATTAATATCAAAGCTCGGTGGGAGATTTATTTGACTTTGAGGCTTTGTGTGCTGTGTGGAGTAACTTCTGCAGATTTTTATGCATTTACTTCCTGGCAGAAGTAACTCCCTGGCTGTGCTGAGGCGAAAATCTAATTTTCTTCAATAACTTCGGCCTCTGCTTTGAAAGGTTTGAGGCAACAGGTGGCTCTGTGGTAGCTGAGGAATCAATTTGCCTCAAGATGTGGCGGTGGAGGATTTCTTTCTGATAAAACACTTTAGGTTTTCTTTAAAATGTGTTTTGGGTCGGGGATTAGGATTTTGATGACCGTCTTAGCCGTAATCCCCGTAATACTGTCTTCAATCTTCATCTGCTGTGCTTTATCTTCAAAACTGATACTCTTTAACTGTTCTTTTGAATAAAACAGTGTCTTGTCGATGTGCAGGGCCGCACAGGGCTCTTTATGCTATCAATGCTCATGAAACATTGATAAATCATTTGAATTTAACCCTGTGAATGGTTCTCTGTAATAGCTCGAAGGCATAGGAAAGATCTTTCCCAACCCTCGGATCTCCTTCATTATATAATGGAAAACCAAAAACACCTGCAAAACACAAAAAACAATTAAGAAATCCTGCGTCTTTAGGTTAAAATTGCTTCGGAAGGTGTAAAATATTGGGACCATTGGATGGCTACATCCAACGGTGGAGACTTTATACAGAGGAGGTTAATAGGGATCGCAAAATTGCATCACAAATATTTGCGATGAGTGATCAGGGGTTTCACAAAAAATGCGATTTGTGATTTGCGATGGAGGAGGGAATATGCGATGGGCGGATTATGCGACGGAGAGAAACTACGATCAGGCGGTCGCATCGCAAATATTTGTGACGCGATCGAATCGCATCGCAAATATCTGCGATGGATCAAACAGATGTAAACAACGAAATGCGAAATTGCGATTACGCGATTTGCGATCGGGTGGAATGATCGCATCGCAAGTTTTTGCGATGGGTCAAATGAACAAACCATGGAAAATGCGATAATGCGAGATTGCGGTTTGCGATAAGCGGTGGGGCATATATTGTATGATATAAATTTTATAATAAAGTTATATAATAACGTATGGCGGGTTATGAAAAAGGGGAAGTGGTTAGAAACTTAGGGCTTTATAACATAAAGTCTTTATTATAAAGTCCTACGGGTTATTTGAGGGGTCTTGGTAAAGCTAAAGAATGAGTCTTCAACCTTAATAAGAGTGATTTTTATGAAGGGCAGAAAATGAATCATGAAAACAAAGGGGAATTTACGGAGAAAAATGGGAGAATATGAAGGTTAGTTTTGAGTGGGAGAAGGGCGAAAATGATGGTTCTTCAACAGTCTCCTTTTATGAAATCAGCAGAATTTCAGAGCATGAAATGGAAATAGTAAATGAAGATTTGGGACAGAGGCATGAGGCCTTAAAGAGACTTCAAGAGCCAACAATTTTTAGTGATAAAATTTGTTCCTTGGAGGCTCAAAAAGTCTTAGCCACCTTTTGGTATAACAAAATATTATAGGTGGCTAACAGTGGCTCCACTTGGGGATGGTGTCTTCTTGAAGGCATCAAGAATTCAGACTTGATTTCTCTGGGAGGCTGACTTGTGCCTGATCCATTAGGATGCCCTTCCTTTGCTAGATGATCTTGTTTGAAAACATATTTAGTAGCCATGAAAACAATGGTCCTTCATCAATACAAACTTTCTACCTACCCAATCCTACTGATCTAGCATTTTTTCTTCATTGGAGTGCACTTGGATTGGAAAACTCTATCCACAACATTTTATTCTTTTGAAAGAAGGAAATATAATCTATTTCTACTCCTTATTTCTCCCTAAACTCAGATTAAACAGTTGAGCTCAGATATTTCTCTAGCTAATCTACTGTCTGTTGGGATTAAACTGTCCAACAGACTTTCATTCTCTAAATTCTACAACAGAAATTTAAAAACAGTCAAGTCAAGATTAAGCTATTTGACTTGCTTTCATCTATGGCATAAAAACAAGCTGCACATAGATTATTATTTGTAGAAAATTAAAATCAAAATGGAAGGCTTAAGAGCTGAAAATTTTGAAGCACTGCCTTCTCTTTTTACAGCTCTGTTTTTTGCTTTTGTTTGAGCTGCTCTTTCTTTTTCTCTGGTTCAGATTTTGAGTTAATTAGAACCAGATTTTTACATCTTCTGACTCAGAATATAAAAAATATTTGAGTCATCTCCCTTTGGAAACTTTGGTTCAGATTTTGAGTTTGTTTTAACCTTCAATTTCTATCCTAAGCCAAGATTGAACGGTTTGGAAAATCGAATTCACTATCCTATCAGCAGAAAATTTAAAGCTAATTAGTCAAGATTAAACAGTTTGACTAACCAGAAGTGTGCCTTTGAGGAGTGGCATTTGAGCTTGCACACTTTCAGAATTTGTTTCTCTTTTTTGGCATGGGGCTTTTCCTTTCTTGTTTTCATTTCTGCCCTCTTTTCTTTCTTTTCTTTGTTTTTTGTATTTTTTGATTTTTCTTCAAAGCAGGAAACAACAACTAACTGCATGCTCAGACTTGAGCTTTATTGACATTCCTATATAAACTATTCTAAACATGGAGTATTTACATATTCATATGATACAAAAGTGCCAATGCAGCGAGCTGAGTAATGTCAAAAAGAAGTAGAAACTCTGGCTTCTTGTCAGAGATATCCATAGAAAATATTGAAGATTAACCTTCAATATCAAGGCTATCACGGAAGGTGATAGCTTCTCATGTCTCTGGCCCTTGCAAAGGATCACTGCTTGATAATTTGAGCCAGTTGGGATTTCCACACACTCTTCCATAGGATCAACAAAGAAAAGATGAAGATTCTCTTATTTTTGGTCCTCTATGTCTGGTAGATTGTCCGCTTGCAAGATTTGAGCTTTGAGGAGCATATCTTCAGGAAATTGCTTGGAAGCTTCGTCATCTTTAACCTGCACAATAGAAAACTGTGAAATATTTTCTTTCTCTAAGCATATGCTTGCTTCTGATATAAATTCAGGTTCTTTTAATGACAGACTAATATCAGTGAAGGGAGAAGTTTCTTCTTGAGAATATGATATATCCACAGCAGGATAGTCTTCTATTTGTTTTTCTCCTTCATCTTCATCATCCTCTGAACTGGAGGACTCATCATATTTGGCAGTGTTGTCATCTAGTGGCCCTTGTATGTTTGGAATCGGTGCGCTGAATTCTGTGAATAGGTTATTATATTCTTGAATAGGGGTGTATTTAAAGGTTTCCTCTTTTTCAAGAGAAAGCTCCTTTATTTCAACTTGCTCAAAAATTTCTTCATTACTCTTCTCTTCACCTTCTGAGTTGAAAGGCTGCCGATTCCCAATAAAGTGAAAGATTTTTATTATGGAACGAAAATGATGATTGCGGCTTTCAAGCTGATGATGGTGAAACTCATAACACCAATCAAATGCTAGTTTCCCTGCATGATTAGCTTCTTCTTGGAAATCATCATCATCATAAGACTGATTGAAGTTTGAAAATTTATTAGAATAAACATTTTCATCAGTCAAACATATTGGGATATCAGTAGGTCCTTCTTCATTCTGATCTACAAAAGAAATTTCTGAATATGTACCACAAAGTTCTTTATATGAATGGGCAAGATTTTTTGTTTTGCAGAAAATTTCAGAGACCGGCTGTTTATTAATAGTCTGATCTATCTCTCTTTCTGTCAAAGGTGAAGATGTTTCTATGTTCCTTCGAACAGGAGTACCGCAGTTCTCTGTCTCTTGCGAAGACTGATTTTGAGGCTGGATGTCTTCTTGAGCCTCAGCTATAAGGGATGATGAATCAATATTGGATTTTTTAGGGATATCTTGAGGAATGTTCTTTACTGCTTGGATTATCTCTTCCTCAACTGATTCATCTATATTCCTAAAATTTTTCAGTAGGAGATTAAACTCATGAATGGCTGTTAAAAGATCTTCAGGATGCATCTCTTCCAAAGCTTCCTCATTATCTATAATGTGTTGGGTGATGTTTTGTGATGGATCATAATATATTGCACCCCATGATAATGACGTAGCTTTTTCTTCATAGTTCTCATAGAACACATATTCAAGGTCTCTTAAAGAAAACAAACTACTATATCTTAAGCATTCATACCAATCCCTAGCTTTTCCTTCTAATGTTAACATGAACATTTTCATTAGGAAGTCTTCATGCCACTCAACTTTCAACCTCCATACATGTATATGAAATTTGATGAGATGTAATAAAGGGTCATCAAACTTTTCGCCTTGAAAAACAGGCAGGTTGTCATCCCAATTAACCCGGGGCATCTTATGTGGAAACCCAGGGATATGATCTCTACTCATTGGGGAATATCTTCGTTGTATTCTTGGAATCATTTTTGTAAATCAAAAAAGAGGTCACTGTGTCTGGTCAATCAGTTCAGGGTCTTCTACCAGTGGAGTCATTTGGTCTTCTGGAAGTTTCAGAGTGTGGAGTCGCCAGGTGGAAGTCTTTTGCTCCTTTTTGGAGGTAAAATGTTTTATGGTCCACCACCATGTACCAATCTAAAGATATCAGGCGTACTCTGAATCTTAGTAGTATTTAAAATGAAAAGAACTCAGCTTCCCCAGTGGAGTCGCCAGAAATGTTAGGAATCTGTAATTTTAGCAGATTGGTGAGACTAAAACTGCAGAAAAAACATCGTTTCAACCACTTTGGGATTCTAGGATCTAGCCCTCCTGAATCCGGAGAGGGATCTCTCCAATAAGTGCAAAGATTAATTTGTCTTTGAAGCTTATGGTAATGATATTAGGCTAGTTATGAAGGCCAAGGGTTTTATTTGTTTTGGTTGGACAAAGATAAATGAAGCTAAAGGAAGTCTAAATGAAGGGTGAAGATGAATGAAAGCGAAAATTGACTCAGCTAAGAAGATAGGCAAGAAACAGCTTCAATCCATTCGATTATGGAGTCATAGTAGGGTTTTAATTGGAGTAGCAAGAGGCAAGAGTGGTCCATGGGGCAAGTCATCTATGTCTAAGGATCTCTTTAAGGTTTGATTTATGGGATGGAATGATACATCAAGAAGGAGAAATACACAGATGTAGAACAAAGAGCAGCCCAGGATCTGCTAAGTACTTTTAAACTAGTCAGCCTTTGGCACAAACTCAAGAAAAACATAAAAGTAAACTAGGATCTGGTAAGTGCTTTGAAACTAGCCAGCCTTTGATACACTTTCAATAGAAAACATATAAAAACAAAGAGAAACTTGAAGGCAACTTTTGGAGTAGAACCAGCGGCTCGCTCACCACAACTTCTAGTTTACTTGGCTACTTCCAAGACAATCACAAAGATAACACAGAATGGCCTAAGATCTGGTAAGTACTTTGAAACTATCCAGCTTTTAACACATTCTAAGGGAAACAATCAAATAGTTATGCAAACAAGACTGGGACCAGGGCTCACCATAATTTCCTCAGGTCATCTTCACACAACATATACTGAAAGTAATATTTAAAAATAATATTCAGCCAAAACAATAGGACGAGGGAATGCCAACATTCCTATGTTTAAACTGAATTAAATCATTTCCAAATAACACAGTTGAAAGAAAACATTTAAATAAATATTTTTCAGCCAGAGAAGGTTACTGGTATACAGTAGGCCCTAACACTGTTTAAATTGTTCTTTACAGAAGAATATGAAACATAATGAAGACAGAAATAAAGTACAAGTTACAATGAGAAAAGCATCACCGTCGACATAGACCAGGATCCCATAAATCAGCTTGTATTGATGCTCCAAACCAGTTACAATCTTCAAGTCCAATGGTTCTTTACAACTTCAGGCTTCTCAGCTCAACTTAGGTATCTTCACTTACAAACAGAGCTTACAGCAGCTTCAGAAAACTATTTACATGCTGCAGATATGTTGTGACCAAAAATTTCTCATCTTCTACAGAAGTATTTATAGAAGAATGAGGAGAAAAAATCTGAGGAAAGATCTCTCAGGACAATTAATACAGGTTCAAGACTTCTTGGCCTGTTGAGGGGCTCGAGGGAGAAGTGTACAGGTGGACTACTATATTAATGTTTACAATTAATATCAAAGCTCGGTGGGAGCTTTATTTGACTTTGAGGCTTTGTGTGCTGTGTGGAGTAGCTTTTGCATATTTTTATGCATTTACTTCCTGGCAGAAGTAACTCCCTGGCTGTGCTGAGGCGAAAATCTGATTTTCTTCAATAACTTCGGCCTCTGCTTTGAAAGGTTTGAGGAAACAGGTGGCTCTGTGGTAGCTGAGGAATCAATTTGCCTCAAGATGTGGCGGTGGAGGCTTTCTGTTTGATAAAACACTTTAGGTTTTCTTTAAAATGTGTTTTGGGTCGGGGATTAGGATTTTGATGACCGTCTTAGCCGTAATCCCCGTAATACCGTCTTCAATCTTCATCTATTGTGCTTTATCTTCAAAACTAATACTCTTTAACTGTTCTTTTGAATAAAACAGTGTCTTGTCAATGTGCAGGGCCGCACAGGGCTCTTTATGCTATCAACACTCATGAAACATTGATAAATCATTTGAATTTAACCCTGTGAATGGTTCTCTATAATAGCTCGAAGGCACAAGAAACATCTTTCCCAACCCTCAGCTCTCCTTCATTATATAATGCAAAACCAAAAACACCTGTAAAACACAAAAACAATTAAGAAATCCTGCGTCTTTAGGTTAAAACTGCTTCGGAAGGCGTGAAATATTGGGACCGTTGGATGGCTGCATCCAACGGTGGAGACTTTATACAGAGGAGGTTAATAGGGATCGCAAAATCGCATCACAAATATTTGCGATGAGTGATCAGGGGTTTCACAAAAAATGCGATTTGCGATTTGCGATGGAGGAGGGAATATGCGATGGGCGGATTATGCGACGGAGAGAAACTGCGATCGGGCGGTCGCATCGCAAATATTTGCGACGCGATCGAATCGCATCGCAAATATCTGCGATGGATCAAATGGACATAAACAACGAAATGCGAAATTGCGATTACACGATTTGCGATCGGGCGGAACAATCGCATCACAAGTTTTTGCGATGGGTGAAATGAACAAACCATGGAAAATGCGATAATGCGAGATTGCGGTTTGCGATAAGCGGTGGGCCATATATTGTATAATATAAATTCTATAATAAAGTTATATAATAACGTATGGCGGGTTATGAAAAAGGGGAAGTGGTTAGAAAGGTAGGGCTTTATAACATAAAGTCTTTATTATAAAGTCCTACGGGTTATTTGAGGGGTCTTGGTAAAGCTAAAGAATGAGTCTTCAACCTTAATAAGAGTGATTTTTATGAAGGGGAGAAAATGAATCATGAAAACAAAGGGGAATTTACGGAGAAAAAGGGGAGCATATGAAGGTTAGTTTTGAGTGGGAGAAGGGTGCAAATGATGGTTCTTCAACAGTCTCCTTTTATGAAATCAGCAGAATTTCCGAGCATGAAATGGAAATAGTAAATGAATATTTGGGACAGAGGCATGAGGTCTTAAAGAGACTTCAAGAGGCAACAATTTTAGTGATAAAATTTGTTCCTTGGAGGCTCAAAAAGTCTTAGCCACCTTTTGGTATAACAAAATGTTATAGGTGGCTAGCAACCAGTTCAGTGAGGGGTATGGCTATTTTGATCTTGGAAATCTCACCCTCAAAACTAAAAGGTGCCAGTGTTTTTGGCATATTTACATCAGTTTTATCACACATAGTCTTTTCAACAACTTTAGTTTGCTGAGTTTTATTTGGAATGTCAGTTAGAGCATATTCTCCAGGGCCACTAGTTGATGTACTAGGGCAGCTTTGGTCACCATTATGCTAGCTGATTTTGTCTTTGTTTTGGTTAGGATTTTTAGCCATTATGTTGGTATTTTATGTTGTATTTTTTAGAATTTTTGCAGGGGTCTTCTTAGGAGAAATATCTAGTTTGTTTTTCTTGGAGGCATCTTGGGTTTCCTTACTTCTAAGGTCATACTGCCTATGAACCCCCATGATAGCATTTTAAAATCCTATCTTGTACTCTTCAGAATCCTCATATGTTCTATTAGTTTGGTTTGAAGGAAAGATCCCTTGTTCTTCTTCTATGAGAAAAAAATCACCCTCATTATGAGAGCCTATCAGATTTACATGGTATTCTTCCTTCTCTTCAGTCTCTCTTTCCTCTTCATCTACATAGTTTTCTTGGAAATGAGGTATGATTTGCTAGTCATTGTCTCTTTGTCTGTTTTGAGGAGGGTCTGTTCTACAGTTTTGGTTTCTATTTCTGTTTTGAGAATTTTCTTGGTTTTCCCTAGAGGGTGTTCTTTCATTCAAACTGATTTTCTCCATCATCCTTTCCATTACCCTAACTAGATTGTCAATTTTAGCATCAGATGTGGAGGCTATCGTTTCCTCTTTGTATGTAACATTCTTCTCTACCCTTAATCTAGTCCTTCTAGCATTTAGGTTGGCTTCTACAATTATTGCTCCTGTTTGCATGTCCTCTAAGGTTAGAGGATCTCTTTCTCTTAATTGATAACACATGTCTCGATCAAATTCTTCCGGAAATTTCACTAAGGCTAGGCCTTGAAGGGGGTTTCATGTGAGGTGGGAGAGCATTCTAAACACTATTGAACCTAATGCAGTAGTCTTGGACACTTTCCACAACATTCCTCTTAAGGTTGTCATACATTGATAGGATTTTAAGAGGATTTTTCTTAGTCTCCCACTTGTTTATGAATTTTTGGTAAAGGGAAGGGAGGTCATGAGTGTTGTTAGGAGTTAATTTTTTGAACAATTTCTTTGCTTCTCCTCCTAAGATTTGGGAAAACATTCTCATTTTTATGGTCTCCTCTTCTATCTCTTGGAATTCAAACGCATCATTCATCATATCTACATGCTATTGGGCAGTGGTAGAGTCAGCTCCAGTAAAGGTATGGATTTTAGATTGGTAGTCTTGAGGCATAGGAAGTAAAGGTCGGGGTAGTAACAATGGGACAAACCATGCTGCCATGATTTGATGTGAAGGAACCTAAGGAGGGTTTGTAAGAGGGAGGTTTGTGAGAGAGGTGGAGGATGAAATGGAGTGGTTTTCATAGTGGATGTGTGAATGGGAGTGGTAGATGTACTTGGACCAACAAGCTGAGATTGAGCAGATTTGGAATGAAAAGAGCCAAAGTTTTGGAGAAGCTAAAGATCATGAGGAGTGGAAGGAGAGGCTTCTCTACTAGGACTATGCTGCAAATATGTAGGCTCAAGGTCGGTCTGGTCTATCCCACTTTGAGACTTAGTTCTGAATAGGTTTTTTCTATGGTGTAAGTCAAATTGGGGATCTTGCAAGGTTTTGAGATTTTCAGGGATAGAAAATTTCTTTCTGAATGGGTCTAATAATATTTGCATCTTCAGTCCTAGAAGTTTTCCACAATATTCTTTCTGGATCATAAAATATGGTAGGTGGGTTTTTGTCAGGGTGAGATCTGGTGCTGATTCTTTGCGAAGCCAGATTTCAGACCCAAGATACAGAGAGGTTGAAAGTTTATGACAACTTTTAAAAGAACCTATCTACAAGTACTAAGATCACACAATATGAAACTGGGCTTGGCATTGTTATGACTGATTGATATATTCCCAGGGGAGTCTGTGAGAAATAGTGGGGTCAACAGGGCTACTAAATACTAGTGGACTCACCAGGTGGATGATGCTTACTGTTTTAAGTATGTATTTTCTATCCATCATCAACAACTAAATACCAATCTAAGGATATTTTTGGGTTTTCTGACTTCTTTATGTAACACTAAGATTTTCAATGAGTGTTCCCTAGTATGGTCAACATGGTGCTAGTATGATGAATCAACTAGATATAAATCTTAGCTTAAAAATTGATTTGTCTAAGTTTGACAGGGGATTCGTGAGTTCTTAAGGAATTTCTAAGCTTGTTACTTACTCAAATACCCTAGTATGATTGCCATTATGTTAGATGGCGAGTCATAGGATACTTTTGACATGGGTCTTATGAGGTTTTAAGGAATATTCAAACTTCTACTCACTCAGATCTAGTTAAGTTGTTACTCACTCAGATCCCCAGTGGAGTCGCCATTATGTTAGATCCCCATAATTTGTCAGATTGGAAAGACCAAATGTACAAGGGTAACATAAAACCAGTATTTGGAGCCCTAGGACCTAGCCTTCTTGGGCTCAGAGAGGGCTCTCTCTATATTTGTGAAAATATGTAAACTTAATTGATTTTAGGGTTTTTTATTTTGGGCTAGTTATAATGATTAGGGTTTGTTTGTTTGTTTTGATTAGTTGGGTAGGTTGTCAAGAAGAACAGATAGGATAAGAGAAAGACTATCCATTGGGCTATGGGGCCTGCAAAAGGTCTTAAAACGTGCAACCATAGGTGAAGGGTGTTTTATAGGGCAAGTTAGCAAAGCCAAATGGATCCTTTAGATAAAATGAATATGGGATGATAGTAAGTTATGAATTAAGAAAAACTAAAGGGCAATCAAGAATCATTTAACTATACTTCAAACAAATAAATATTTAAATACTATAGTTTAGTAAGACTGAAGAGGAGTTAAGAATTATTTAGCTAGACTTCACTAGGCAGACCTAAAAGCAACAATCAAGTAACCCTAGAGAGTTGTTAAGAATTATATAAGTATTACTTTCAGAAAAAGAGAGCATTTAAGATATCATTTCAATGAAATTAAAGAGCATTTAAGAATTCTTTAATTAAACCTAGTAGAAGAAAACATTTAAATGACAAGAATCAGACAAACTTAAGGTGCCTTCAAAAAAAAATCTTAAGCTAAGCTTTTTGTTTTGCCATAAGATAAATTAATGAAAAATATGAGAAACATAATGAGACAAGAGTAAGACAAGAAAAATATCACCATTGACAAAGTTCATGTATCCAGTAAATGTGCCTGGTCCATTGATATTTAGTCCAAAATCATGTTACAAAGCTCCAAAGCCAAACTTCCTTCTAACTCCAAGTCTATGAGATATCTAGCTCAACAAAATACTAACAACCAACAACTACAGTGAAGCCTTCATGCATTATTTAACTTGAAAAATAGGACCAAAACCGTAGATAGGTATCCAAAATATCATTAATTACATCATAAATTCCATTTTTGTCCAAAGAGACCATGCAAGGCCCAAGGCATAAAATATCCTAACTCAATAATTGCAAACTAACTTCTAACATAAATTTTGAGCTAAATATAGAGTGATTTTCCTCAAAAACCCTCAAAATATCTTTTTCATTAACTCCAAGTGTCTTTTGTTGACTTTCTGGCAAGGGACCAGCACCAAAACAGGAAAAATAACTCTTTTTGCAACTAATTTTTGGGGGCCTTCTCGATGTACAAATGAGCTCCATGATAGCTCATTGGAAATATTTTCCTATCTACTTTCCAAAAATGCCTTTAGTTTTCTGATTGGTGTCGATTTTCATAGTGAAAAACTACTTCTCCCAATACTTCTCAGAGCACAACGCCAACTCTGAAAATAGGGTAGAAAGTTGATCTTTTGCATGTCTTTGGCATTTTTGGAGTACCAGTTCTGCTCCAAATGAGCTGCAATTTTGTGAGGGTGATGTCATTGGCCCAAGGATTCTGAAAATTTCAATCTTGCCTCCAATGGGTGCCCCAAAAAAGAGCACAGTTCCCGTGGTGTTGCGCGCTTGGCCCTTCAAAAGCAATAAAAAATTCCAGAAATTCAAAAAATTGCAAAAGTTTTCAAAATTGGGATTTGCCTTGTTGATCATGTTTGGGATGCTTGTATGGATGCATCAGTAAGGATGTCAAGATTTTCTTTGCCTTTTGCCTCCTTTAGGGCTTAAATATTTGTAAGGGCTCTTTTGAGTTTAGCCCTTGCAATCTTGTTTCTTATGGCATAATGCCTTGCCATCTTCTTTTGGAGGTCAAGGTCTCTCTTGGTCTTCTCCAACTGATCCTATAAGTGTATATTTTCCCTCTCTAGCCAAGGTTCCTGATCATATTCTATTTCCATGGCAAGCAACTCACTTGGAGTGAGCTGCTTTGCCAATGTTGTCTCTTGCTCCTTCTCCTTGGCTAAATATTTCTTCAAGCCAATTGTCCTTGGCCTCCTCATAAGAAGATGTTCTTCCTCTTCTTCAGTGTCATCATGAGTGCCCAAGACCTCATCTAGCTTTGCCTTTGTCTTTGTAGCCTCTTTTTGAGCTCTAATAGCTCTGATCTCATAGATAGCCTTTTGTGCCTCCAGTTACTTGTTTTCAACCTCAAAATAGTGGATTACATTATTATCCCTACCTAGATTGGTTTGCAGATCTTTAATTTGGGCATCTATTCTTTTGAGTAACATGCTTGCGATCCTTTGCTCATTTTCATCATCACTGTCAACACGAATAAGTTGAAATTCTTTTTCATTATCATGTTTTTTTTTTCTTCTTCATCAATGATCTTTTCCTTACCTTTTTCAAGTGGATTGGTTGATGTAGAAGGCATCGCCCCTTACCTCTTAAGGGCAGAAAACACATGCCTATTTCCCCTCTGGTAGGTCAAAGGAAAAGGTTCAATTTTCACCATATCTATGCCACTTGTTTCAATGCCATCATTGCTGCCATCATGACTATTATTTGCATTGGTATCATCACTGTTCTCATGGCTCTTTGACCAACTGCCATCATCCTTACTACTTTCTGCCTCATTACCATCATCTTCATGGATATGTGCCTCACTGATTTCTTCTTCATTTGATACACTGGTACCATGAGATGATGATGAGGGATTGTGAATAGGTGATGAATGAGGAGGATCATCCTGATGTGAAGGAATGTGAGGGGATGGTTAGGTGGAAGAGTCATCATGAGGTGAGGGAATGTGAATGGATGGAGGAATGGGAGGATGAGAAATGAAGGGACATCTTTCTGCTATTGGCCTTATGGATTGGTGAATGCCTCATTGGCAATTGATCCAGGCGGAATAATCAGGTACAGGTACAAGAGGCTTGAGTACAAGGCTCAAAAATAAAAGTGTTCAAAAGATTCTTGAACTAGGCTCATGTTGTAGATCTCGTCTTTCTGAATCCAATGGCGCAGATGGCACTCAATTCCGAGTCCGTATGAAGAAGTTATAAGCGGTCAAAGTTCCAGGTTGACTTGGTGACTGGACAGCCTTAAGGAAGGCACAAATTAGACTTTTTCTGGCCACCAGATTCCGGCAAGCTCAGGCCAGATTCCGGGAAAATTTGTGGCCTGTTTAAATTGCCTCCTACGGTCCAAAACCGGATTTTTAAAAATGGCCAGGTTGTTTTTAATAACAAAAATTATTTAAAAAAAGGGGTGGCAGGCCACCACCCCCGCCACCACACTCGACCACATGGCACCATATATGGGCCGGCGGGAATCGAACCCGCTCGGCCACGTGGGCCGGCCCGATCCACGGGCGGCCCAACCTACACATAACAAATACAACCAACGGCCACAAAATATTAAAAAATATATGGGCCATAACATGCATGTTTGTTAAAAAAAATATATGTATATAAAAAATATGTTATAACGTGTCGGAGGTGGTTGGGGGCGGGCCACCCAATGCGGGCCCGGCCCCCTAAAACAATATTATATTGTTTTTAAAACAAAAATGCGCCCATTTTTTTTAAAACAGAAAAAACGCGTGCTAAGTATGGAGGGGCGGGATTTGACCCCCCCGACCTCTCCTCAACGATTTCTAAATTTTTACCAACGCGCCAACGAATTTTGTTGGTAAATCCGCCCATGATTTTTTATATAAACTCAGATTTTACAGTGCGCCCAAGCCATGGAGGAGCAGGAGAGCGTGCACGGATTTCAGAGTTATGATTTTTTAATTGCAGGTGCAGTGGAACCATGAGCCCAGAAAGAGGCAGGCGGAACCCTGATTGAGGCCAACTTTGAGGAGGGCGAAATTTTGACTTTGTCCAAATGGGACAAATTTTATGTTGTTTCAGCACTACTCAGCGCCACGAGTCTGATGGCATGCTCAGTTTCTGCATCTGAGTTTTCGATTTTCCAGCCACTTTTGGAAGTGGACTATGCCGGTGTTAGATTTGCACATGTGAGCAGTCGTTTTCACCTTTCTCGACGCCACAAGATTGATGGTGCTTTTAGATTCAGCTGCAAAGTAGCTCAGCCTTCAGCAAATGGCAGCATGAGGTATATGATGTAGATTCCATGTACTTCTTCATTTATTTCTCTTTGAGATGCATTATGTCTTGCAGATCCCGGTTGATACATGAGTTGTGGGATCTTGCTTTGTGTTGTTTTTGATGTACTTTCAGCTATGGATTTGTGTCATGTATGAGTCGCTTTTATGCCACATTGGCGGGATGCTCTTATTTTCTATTTGTATTGTTGAGATCCCTTGTTTTCCAGGATTGGTGGGATACTCTTATTTGCTACATGTCAGCTATGGTCATACTGATAGGAGTCTTTCTTTATGTATGAGAGTTCTGCAGTGGAACATCTCTTAAAGAAGTCAAGCCACTCCTGCGTGAGGGCGATTTTTCCTTGTATGTCATAGGAAAGCACATCCATGTACATCTTCTTCATACAACACATAATGCAGCGGCCTACACCATCTTGACACCGAGGCCCGGAGATGTAGTCCCTCCTGGACGAACTCCGTCATCAAACGACGTGTTCTTATGATTGCTGATCTTGTTCTTTTATGTTCCTCTTATTTTCAGCTACAATCGTTCATTTCAGTTCTTTAACGTCTTTAATTAAATGTAATTCTATTTATCAGCCAAATTAAAAGGTCTTGGTTAAGGGTATCAAGATTTTACACTGGATCAGCAATGAAGGTCTCCCATGGAATTCCCTTATGTTGCAATTAATGCATAACAACCATTTTAATAAGTGAGTGATGGAAGAGGCTTTGCATCTGCTGATGACAGTCTCTCTTTTGTATAATATAGGACATTTTGTCAATACTTATGTATAGGTAATAGGGTAGGTGCAACATCCTCACCCTAGTAAAGTGCATGAGCAGTCTGATGTGATAGGAGTAAATGCGGGAGAATCTTCCTTCACATGTAAAATACTCCATAATGATTCTCATCATAGGTGCATATATGTCAAGAAAATGTGATAAAGGAAAGATGGATTTATTGTGGTCTTTGTACTTGGGCTTTAGGTAGGGTTCAAAGTAGCTGATGTCTAGGTGGGCCTGCTTGAACCATTTCTCCCCTACACTTGGTATGCTTGTGGCATTGGCAATAGCATCGGAAGACGGCTCAAAGGTTACCCCTGCAATGTTAACTTATTTTCATGAAAGTTAATGATAAATAGCATGGAAAACTCAGGGTGGTTTTGCACCTGTTGTACCTTCACACAAAAATCAAAGCATCCTACATGCTTGAAACATTGAACAGTAAGGGGAGATGTCATTAGCTCCCTTGTGTTGGGGGATTCAAACCTATTGATTTTTCCACCTTTGTGCTCATGCCTCCTTGGCATTTGAGGCTCTCCCCCACTGTCATTGTCTCCCTCTCTTGACGTTTTGAAACTTCGCCTTGAGAAAACCGTAGGACTGCAAATTTAAATGAGATGAAGGGATGGTGGAATGGCAGCCTTTACAAGTGAATGAGATGAATACGGGAGGGTGTAAGTATATGAGAATCAGGGATAAACTAACAACTCAATGACAACCCTCTGTTGGCATGTTTATACTCTGTTTTTCCAACCTTGGAGTGTAAATAGAAATGGAATGAAAATATTGTGATGAAATGTCAGTTTAGGCTAATGAGGGAATGAGTAAGTGAGGGTATAGGTACATTAGGCTGAGTGAGAGGCTAAAACACCTAATAACATCCCCCAGCTGTGCAATCACTCTTTTTTTTGAATTATACTCTTCATATGCATATGGAAAGAGGTTTAAGTAGTGACTTCAAGCATGATTTTTAGGGTTTTCTCCTTAGGGTTTGATTTCATTCATTTAGAAAACACCAAGTAGCTTGAAAATGTAGTTAGGTAATGGTATTTACCCTTAAGAACGCTTGAAATACCCTTGGAAGAGATTTGGAGGTGTTTTTACTTGATTTGGATGGTCAAAATTCTTAGAAGGCCCTCCTAGCCAAGAGTGCAATGCCTAAGCCAAGGGCACAACACTCATTCCCAAGCACGCAACGCTTGGATCCAAGCGCACAATGCTCAACCTAGGCACACAGCACTCAAACCTTTCTTCACCAGGCCTTTCGGGTAAGGGCGCAATGCCTTCCCCAACGCGCAGTGCTTGGTCCCAGGTGCGTAGCGCCTGCGTATTCTATATGGGGAGAGTTTTTCAAATGCGCAATGGCAGTCTGAGCGTGCAGTGCGAGGACACTTAGCCAAATTTTGATCTGAAAAGTAAAAAAACCTTCTCTCCTTGAAACTTCTAACTCTTTGCAAGTGAATAATGACTCATATGAAGTGTAAGATGTGCTTTATAGGCTCATGGATTTGATTTTAACTTTGCAACCCACATTCTAATGTTTTTTAAAAGTCTTTTTCTTTTTCACTCATATTCTCTGACTTTTTTTTTGCAGGTGACTGAAATCATTTGAGGTGGATATTTCCCTTGCTCCTTTAGGTATGTCAGGTTCACTTTGACAAGTTTGGGATCTGATTATATAGCAACCTCTTCAGAACCTTCCTTTACTTCCACCATGGAGTTTAACTCATGTTTTTCATCTTTTTTTGACCACTTCTTGTTTGTAGGTGACTGAAATGATGATTTTGACCTTTCTTCATGACAATATTATCAAACACTTTTGTGGGAGGATTTCACATAGCAACACCTTCAAAACCCTGTTTTTCCTGCACCATGGAGTTCATACCATGTTTTTACCTTCTTTGATACTTCTGATTGCAGATGGCTGAAAACACTGCCTTGGCTTTCTCTTACTCCTTGAAACATGATACTTTCACTTTTTACAACCTTAGGATTCTTACACAGTAGCAGTATCTCCAAAAACTTCTTTTTCTCCTACCTTGGAGCTCAAATCATCGTTTTTTTGGCAGGTGAATGAAAACCTTGAATTTACCCTTTTTACTGATATTCTCTACACCTTTTCTCTTTGAGGCATGGCACATTCACCTTGGCAAAATTTGGGATGATTGCACACAATAGCATCTTCACAATCCTTCCTTTCCTTTCATCATGGATTTCAACTCATCATTTCACCCTCTCTTGTCACTTTTCCCAAAACCTTAGGTGTCTGGAGTGCTTTTTAAAAATCATCAGTGTTTTCTTCTAAGTTCTCTATAGCCCTTTGAAGTTCATTCATTTATGTCCAGTTCACCCCATTTTTTTCCCTATCTCATCAACAGTCTCTGATATAATTTCTTCATGCTTGGTTTTGTGTGCCTCCTCCAGGTCATTTCTTCCATTTGATGACTGTTTGGCACTCTACTTGCACCATCAAGCTCAAAACCCTAATTATCCACCAGAACAAGTGTTGCCTCTCTTCCTTGCTCAGAATTTGTCTTCATTCAGGAGCAAACAACCTGCCTCATCAACACCTTCTTCTGACATATCCTTCATCACTCATGCAGAAATGTTAAACTCTTTGCATTTACCTCTTGCATACCTTGAATTGATATGGTAGTCTTCTTTGGAAACTTTTTGGTTTTTCTTGAATAACCATGTCTCAACATTCCAATACATCTAAAACAAATTCTAAGAAAGGAAAAGCAGAGTTTGAAAAACCAATGATGACCTTAGAACATATGAAACCCTAATTGACCTAGTGGGATGATTCTTTGACCTAGTCTTTGACTGAAAATTGGCTCGGAGTATTCAAGTGAAAAATAGAGTATTTGTCAAACTGTTGTATTGAAGATCCAAAATCCAATGTACTTGATTTATCTAAAGAGCCTACAGAGATATTTTTGAGACCATCAATGCTTGAGGACCTTGGGGAACATGGGAATGAACAGGCGTATAGGAAACCCTAGAGGAAATCGAGGCTTATGGGCAGGGGAAAAATATGCCAATGAAGTTATGGGCAGAGAAGGAGGCTGAAAATGATAGGTAAAAGCCCATAAGGAGTTTGTAGGAGTGTCAGGATAACCATGGAATGACAAGCTTATGAGATAGTGAAAAGGTTTCCGTAAGGATAATGAAGGCAGTGATATTTCTGAAACTCACAATTTTCAAGGAAGGTTGTTGTAAGAAATCTAGAACTGATCTTTAGTCATCTACAGATAATGAAAAATAATGATCACTAACACGTCCTAGTGCTAATTTAAATGGATCTGATCTTGGCTATGCGGGGAGCATATGCATCCTCTCTCTTTCAAATTTCAGGTTAATTCAAGAGCCACCTGCCACTCGAACCATCAAGGTCATGGAACACAATGGAGGTGATATTTATATTCTTGAACCAGAAAAATAATTAGCACCAACTCACCTCTCTGCCACCTCATATTTTGATGACTCTACTTGTCATGGTCATAAGCACCCTATTTGTCCTATAGATCTGCACCCTACACTAATGATATTAAATGCACGCAAAAAAAGCTTCAAATAGGAAATATGACCAAGTGGAACTGACAAAACAGGAATTTCAACATACTTGTACATGCCTTATGTTGCCTGCACATGATGACGGTAACTTTTTCTAGACTTAAACTTAAAATAGAAGAAGGCTCACGAAATGGGTGACTTTAATTGTGTTCAATTTTAAATATTCTAACTTTCCCGTGTGCTTTCAAAGTTTGTAATAGCTTGAAGCTTTGGAGAATAAATACAAGAAAAAAATATTTCAAACATACCTTTGATCAACTTTGAACCATTTTTTTTCTCAATTAAGAACAAAACAATATTCAAAAATATGTATACAATTTGGCCTATTCTATAGACATGTAAAAATTTCATCTATAGAGATATCATTACTCATAAGTGTTTCCTTGTATCCAAATTAGAATGAGTAAAGTAACATGAAGCTCTTCAAAATGACCAATTTGTTGGGTGTGGAGCCTGATTATTTTCCTTATTTAAAGTTATCATCGTGTTGGACCCCTTTTCTTAACGGGGTAGCAACGCCACCCATCCTTTGTTCATGGGGGGGGGGGGGGGGGGTGCAACGAACTTTTGGAGCCCCCTCCCCCCCACCTCTGGCGAGGTGTTTCGGGGGTAGCGCCACTAAAGATAAAAATGTATGTCAAATTTCCCTGTAAAGTATTGTAATTTCGTAGTCAACCTGGGCTATTCATTAGGGGAATGATATAACAGTAGAAGTTTTATTTAATTTAAGGTTTTTTCCCTAGAAGGAAACCCATCTGTTGTATGTGGGTATTGTATTGCGTTTGTGTATGGTGTGTATATTGTGAGCGAGAAATCAAAAGGGGGGTTGTGTGAGAGAGAAGATTAGTTTATAGCCAATCTTTTGTAGGTTGTGTCTCTTCATTTTGTTGGATAATATAAAGGAAGGAATGGTTGTTTTCGTGGACATAGCCCAAGTTAGGTGAACCACATATATCTATGTCTATCTTGCTTTTTATGTTTTATTTCTTTGTGTTTCAGCATATTTTATGTGTTCCATTTCTAACAACTAGTATTAGATCCGAAGGTCTATTTGGTTGATAAACTCGCTGGAATGAAGGGTTCCTGGTTCAAGTGGGAGAAATGGAAGAATATGGTAGGTTTAGGGTCAAGAAATTTAATGACCAAAACTACTTATTGTGGAAGATGTAGATGGAATATTATCTTTATAATAAATATATGTACCTACCATTGAGTGGAAAAACAAAGAAGCCATCGATTATGAGGGATGCAAAATTGGAAATTCTCAATAGAAAGGCACTTGGAACAATACGGCTATGCCTCACGACATCGGTAGCCTTCAATATTTTAAAGGAAACAACAACATAGGGTTTAATTAATTCATTGGTGAAACTATATTAAAAACCCTCGGCCTAAAATAAGGTATTTCTTATGAAAAATTTATTTAATATCACGATGTCGGAAGGTAGATCTGTTGCTAACCATTTAAATTAATTTAATACAATTACCATTCAGTTTAGTTTTGTAGGGGTAAAATTTGATTATGTAGTTAGGGCTCTATTATTTTTGTGCTCATTTCCAGAAAGTTGGAGTAGTTTAGTCATGGCCATTAGTAATTTTGTCTTTGGATCTAGTACTTTAAAGTTTGATGATGTTTTCGGTGCTATCCTTAGCAAGGAAATGCGACAAAAAAGCTCCGGTGAGACATCGAGTAATGCTTTCAGTGTAGAGACTAGGGGAAGAAATATCTTAGGATATTTCAGTAAATCAAGGAAAGGCAGATCCAAGTCCATATCTGGGATAGTGTGCTAGAAATGCGGAAATAAAGGACACTTGAAGAAATACTGTAAATCTCGGAAGGGAAAAGGAGGAGGCACACAACAAGAAAGCAATCTTTCCAGGTGATGTGTTACAAGATGATTTTATTATTTATTTAGATAATGTTACTAATTCCTGGGTGGTAGATTCAGGGGCCTCATTCCATGCCACACCTGATAAGAAATATTTTCATGACTATGTTCAAGGAGATTTTGGACAGATTCATCTAGGTGATGATAAACCCTGTAAAATCGTTGGAATGGGTAAATTTATTGTAAACATTAGAATGGAAACCAATGGTTATTAAAGGATATAAGGTATGTTCCATATCTGAAGAAAAATCTGATTTCAACTGGGTAGATAGGCGGTGATGGTTGTATGACAACTTTCACAGATAAAACCTGGAAGGTCACTAAATGATCCCTGGTAATAGAAAAAGGAGAAAATGTTGGTACATTGTATTTATGCAATGGTATTTCTAACTCTGTTAATTCTTTAACTTCTAAAGGAGCAGATGTAGCATTATGGCATCATAGGCTCGGACACATGAGTGAGAAGGGGATAAATATTCTTCACTCCAGAAATTTGTTGTCAGGTTTAAAGAATATTGATTTGGATTTATGTGAAAATTGTATTTATGGAAAATAGAAGAGAGTTAGATATTTTAGAGTTGGGAAAGAAAAGAAGAGCGAAAAATTAGATCTTGTGCATACATATGTATGGGGACCTGCTCAGATATCATATCTTAGTGGCTCTTGTTATTATGTTACTTTTATTGATGATGCAACTAGAAAAACTTGGATCTATTGTATTCAGAATAAATCTGATGTATTTTATACTTCCAAGAAATGGAAATATTTGGTTGAGATTCAGACAAGAAAGAATTTGAAGTGTCTGAGATTAGAAAATGGAGGTGAATATTGCAGAAAATATTTTGATAGGTACTGTTTAGAGCATGGAATTTTCAAAGAGAGCACTGTTACAAGAACACCACAAGAAAATTGTGTGTCAGAAAGGATGAACAAGATAATCATGGAATGTGCAAGGTGCATGACATTTGCATGCAGGATTTCCTTTACAATTTTGGGCATATTCTATAGATATTGTTGTTTATCAAATAAACAGAGGGCCTTCAAGTTCCTTGGATGGTGGTATTTCAGAGGAGGCATGGGACAAGTAAAAAGGTAAACTATTCACTTTTAAAGCCTTTTCGTTGTGAGGCCTTTTTCCATATTAATAAAGAAAATAGAACAAAGGTTGAGGAAAAATCAAAGAAATGTACCTTTATTGGATACAGTGTTAATGATTTTGTTTATCTCTTATATGATTATGAAAATCACAAAATAATTAGGAGAAGAGATGTAATATTCAATGAAAAGGTCTTATATAAGAATAAGTTGCAGGAAAATAAACAGGAAAAAGAAAACAAATAATAAAATTTTAAAATAATTAAATTTAACAAAATAATAATTAATACCCCCCTCTAATATTAATAAATAAATAACTCCACTTTATTTCAAAAATCTTGAATTATTTTTATTTCCTATTAACATAGGTTAGTTACTAGCCATCTTAAAATATATATATCATAATAACCTTAACTTTTCTTTTAAATATTTGAATCTCACTATTATTTAGTATTAATAAAAAAATTTAATAAAACTAATTCTAAAATAATAACAATTAGGACATTATATTAAGAAAAAAAAATCAATAAAAATCAATATAAAATTTGTCATAGTTAAAATTAGAATTAAAATTTCATAAACTAATAAAAATTAAGAACTGATCAGCTCTCTCATCTCTTCCTTTCCTCTATTTATTTCCCTAATCTCTTCTCTTCTTAGCAGGTTTGTCCTGATGATGAGTCTTGATTTAGACTTGAAAACTCGACTAAAAATGAAGACTATGAATATTCCTAGCGTTGCATCTCAAAATATACACCACAAAAACCTCCAATCAATCAAATAATACACAGTTCTTGATGATATCACATAAAAAGTAAAGGTGCCTGAAAATAATAATAACCAACAGCCACAACAACAACAACCAACACAACACCAAAAACAATCTCAAACACTGAAAATTGGTGTCAGATGATCTACCACGATAAGTAGACTCCTTGAATGATACACTCCTTCATTATATTATTTATTGTTGACGGATTTTGGAAAACCTGAATGTTATGAAGAAGAAATGAACGTTGAAACCAGGAAGAAGTGGGAGCTAGCCATGAAAGAATATATGGACTCCTTAATACATAACCAGACTTGGGACATAATCTGGTTTCCTGTAGGTAAAAAAACATAAAAAAATAAATGGGTTTACTAGTTGAAGGAAGAAGTTGGAGGAAAACAGAGGTACACAACTAGACTTGTGGTGAAGGGATTTTCACAGAAGAAAGGTATTGACTTTGATGAAAAATTTTCTCCTGTTGTTAATATGACCTGAATGAGAACTATTTTAAGTCTTGTAGCAGCGGAATATTTTCATCTTCAACAGTTAAATGTAAAGGAAACATTTCTCCATGGAGATTTGGAGGAAGATATTTATATGTAGAAACCATAAGGATATGAGGTTAAAGGGAAGGAAAAATTAGTATGCAGGTTAAAGAAGAGCTTGTATGGCTTAAAACAGGCTCCAAGGCAGTGGTATCTAAAATTTTACAGGTTTATTTCTCGACAAGGTTATAGTAGATGTCACTCCTATCATTATCTTTGTCTAAGAAAGAAAAATGATGGAAGTTATATTATATTGTTATTGTATGTAGATGACATGCTTGTTGCAGGGTCTAACATGCAGGAAATAAATTTTCTCAAAAGACAATTGGAAAATTCATTTGCAATGAAGGATTTGGGAGCTTCAAAAAAATTCCTTGGTATGAGAATAACTAGAGACATGAAAAATCACAAATGAACATTGTCTCAGAATGAGTAGATACAAAAGGTGTTAAAGATATTTAATATGCAGAATGAAAATCCAGCTAGTACACCTTTGGCTATCCATTTCAAACTTAGTAAGGAAATGTGGCCCAAGACCCAAGAAGAAATAAATTATAGTCTAAAGTTCCATATGCATTAACAGTTGAAATCTTAATGCATACAATGGTCTGTGAAAGGCCCGATATTTCACATGGAGTGGGAGTTATAAGCAGGTACATGAAAAATACATAAAAAGAACATTGGATGGTAGTGAGATGGATTCTCAGAAATTTGAGAGGTACCACAAATAAAGCATTATGCTTTGGTGGCTCAAACATTGCTATGCAGAGATATCCAGATGAAGATATGGCAGGTGATAGAGATAACATGAGGAGCACTACAGCGTATGTATTTATGGTAGGTGGAACAACTGTCAGTTGGGTTTCAAAAATGCAAAGTGTTGTTTAACTTTCAACAAGAGAAGCAGAGTATGTTGCTTCTATGGAGGTGTTAGGTCCCATGATTACTAGTTTAGTCCCTTATTGTTATTACTGTAGCCCCCTTATTGTTATTATTATACCCATGTAACCCCAATATTGTTATTACTGTGCCCTTACATTGTTATTCTTAGGTCAGCTAGGATTATATTGTGGGCCCATGGAATCTATATATAGAAGGAGGTTTTGGTCATTTGTGTCATCCAAGAATTATTCATTTATGTAATGTATTGGAGGTTTCCCCCTCGAAGTGTCTAATTTATAAGGAATTGATATCTCTTTTATTTTATTTTTGGAGCCGGTTTCATAACATTTGGTATCAGAGGTTTGGATTATAGGGTTTCTCTACTCCAAACAGGTCATCGTGGAATTTTCGCAATATTTTTTTTCTATGAAGGTTCAAAAGCTAAAATTTGTACAACGTGAATCTGAAATCCTGAGGAACCTCCTGTAAACATTTAAGATCTTGGTTCACAATATTTTCGGAGATATGATCTGGGGAAGTTAGGGTTTTTCATGCCCCCGAATTTCAACTAAAATAGGTCATCATGGAATTTTCTCTATAACGTTTTATATATGAAGTTTTAGAAGCTGAAATTTTTATAGTGCAAAGCTGAAATCCTGATGAACCTCCTGTAAACATTTTAGATCTTGGTTCAAATTTTTTTTGGAGATATGATATATGGAACTTAGGATTTCTTCAAGGTCCTAAATTTTATCTCAAAGAGGTTACCATGAGAAAAAAATCATAACTCTCTCTCTCTGAGCATCGGATTTGGACTCTGTAAAAAGTGACCACAAGTACACGGGCTGTAGTTTTCGGTATATCAATTTCATAGATGAAGGAGGAAACAAGGACACGTGGGAAGTCATAACATTTCACTCTATTGAACCAGTCCATAATTAGGTCATCGTGGGAGATTGGGCATAACATTGTTTTGAAGAATCCAAATCAGGTCAGATATGTTAGTGTCAGTCTTGTCATACTGCCATCAGTGATCAAACTTACTCTTTTGCATTTGCATATTAGGAGTCCCATACCATAAATTTTCATCATTCCATTAGGTCATGGATTCATTGATGGTAGTGATCTTTCATCAGTTTCCCCTCATGTAAAACTTGTTGATTCTCCTCTCTATGGTCTTCAGTCATGATTCACTTTCACTCCCAATTCATGTTATTAGGTCATAGGGTTGGTCTCATTAGGTTCTAGGGTGTCATCATGGTCAAATTAATGAGTCAAGTGTCAATAAATATCAGCAAGGTCATGAGGAGGTCAAATAAACTCATAGACATAGTGTCTCGAAAGATCAAAGAATTTTTCTATTGAGCTTGATATAATTTTCACTTCCAAACCATGTTTTGAGGTGAAAATGTGGTAATTTTCTTTATTATCATCTCTAATGTAATTTTATGTATTCATATGTAATAATTTGAACTTCGGAAGTTGCAATCTTCACAAAGCCAACACCCTACTTTTTAAAGGTGTTTTCCACAATGTTTTCAGTACAAAATCATGTTCTAAGTATTTCCATCAGAAAGAGCCTAGAAAGAGCTTTCCAATGGTATATTATACTCTAAAAACTGACTTTTGAATTGGAAAATATGCCTAAGTGAACAAAAGTCCCAAAAAGCTTAACCTCACCCCTTTTCTCATTTATCCCTTAGACTTTGTAACTTTACCTTTTCATATAATTTTAAAGTTTTTCATTATAATCCCCTTCTTCCGACCCGATCACATCCCCTTTCTTGCGATCCGATTGCACCCTTTCCTCCGATCACAATCGCATCATCGCATTCCCTTCCCCTGATCCATTGCATCGCATAGTTTCAAACTGCTGATGCGATTAACCCACTTCCGATCGAGAAACTCCGATGCGATTGACCCCCTTCGATCATATCTTAACTATTGATCTTGTCAATGATCTGACGGCCCACATGTAATCACATCGCAAAATTCGCAGTGCTCCCAAACTTTGTCCTTGCTCCTTTGATTTCTTCCGATGTGATTGACTCCCGATGATTGCATCTCCACCGTCGATCCACCCTTATGATCGGATGGCTCACAGGCCATCGCATCATCACAATTGGAATTTTTCCCATGACACTTCACTCTCGCTCATCCGCCGATTCTCGATTGCGATTGGCCTGGGTCCCACCATAAGGCCTTTCTGCCCCACCCCAAAAAAAGTGGTTTTTCCTTTGTAAAGTGCGATAGATCGATTTTAAAGATTTATTAAGCCTTTTCACATGTTTTAAAACTCCGCGCTCTTTCCCTGCCGATGCGATGCATCGCACATCGCAATTGGAAATTTTCATAAGTACTTTTCCTCCGCTCCCTTTCCTAATTGCGATTGCGATTGTCCCCGATCCCACCAAAACCATTTCGCCTTTTCAATGAAAAAGGGTTTTTTCTTTTGTAAAGTGTGAAACTCATTTTTAATTGTTTTATAAAGGCCTCTCCTTCCATCGCATATTTTTCATCGCAATGTTCTTTCCCGACCCACTGATGCGATGAATCGCATGTTGCTCATTGCATCATGCGTTTCCTCCACTTTATGTCGCAACCCTTACCTTCTGACTTGCGATTGTGATTTCCTCATAGAACCCATCACATCGCAAGACTCCAATCGCATTTCCTCCACTATGTGATACTCCCCCTTCCCTCTTCCGATTGCGATTTGCGATCGCAACGCGGGCCCACCATGCTTTCCTTTGCTCCTCTTCACCCAAAAAGGGGATTTTTCTTCATTAAATGGAAAAATTTCAGTTTTGTTGGTTCCAAAGGGAATTTCTCGGCATAAAGGGATTTTCAACAAAAGAAAAGAAATAGTCGAGGTCGAGAACTAAATACAAACACAGAACACAACAGCAATGATAAAATGGAGAAATGGTTCTAAATTTGTCTTTCTTCTCCTCTATTCTAGCAACTGCAAATTCTCAAGATGGTTAAAAAGTATTGTTTCTTCTTCTTTTCAGGGGCATATGGTTTGTTTATTTGCTGTGTTTGGATTTCAGTTCCTGAGCTAGTGAAACAGCTCCTTTTTCTGTGGACCTACTCCCCTCAATTTCTGTCTATTTAATGTAATTTCTAAATCATTTGTAAAGGGGTAATAAAGTGTGGAATAAGTTGGAATTCATTTGAGGAGGCTCTGCGCTCCATTTGTAACAGTTTGGCAGGGAATTAATAAAGAAATGCAACATTGATTTCTGGGATCCCTGTGGTATGGATTTTAGCACTGTTCTTTCCTTTGTGTTCATATGTTAATTTTTATGTTTTCCATTCATTTCATTCATATCTCTAGTTGAATGTTTTCAAGATAGATAGGTATAATCCATTGTATAATGCTCTGCCTTGGGAAATCATTCAATACTCGATGTTTTCTTCTGTTTGAAAAGGATCCATCTCCTATGACATTTTCATCTCCTCACCAGTCTTAAAAATTCCATCATTATTTAAACTAAATTGTTAAAATCCTTGCCTACCTTGCCCCATGAAATACCCTGTATCTCTTATTTAATTCCCCAAATTCAAACTGCCCCATTTGTTCCATACAACCCTGAAAATTTATAAAACATTCCAAATTATTATACCTAGCCTAAAATCAGTTTACTCTTATACTTCATTGAATATTTTTCCCGGAGAGAGCCATCTCCTAACATTGTAGGGCTAGCCACAAGGTTGGGCGTGGTTTGAGGTTACCCTGATTTTCCTTTTTTCAGCCTAAGTTTAAAATTAGGTGCTAACATTTCTAGAAACTCCATTGGGGAATACTATTTAGCATAAAAGACTGATCACCCCAGTAATATTTTCCATACAAATTCCTGGACTCTGGATGATGAGGTTCAAAGTTTGATAGGATGAAATAAAAGATTGTAAAGTAGAAATTTGACCACACTGGCTTCGAGTAGATACATAAGGGCTAACCCTGATCCAAATCCTCCCCCTGTGTTTGAAAATCCTAATCTTATTCCAAGAATAATCAGAAGACAAGAAGGATCACTAAGTCCTAGGCCTATTTTCAGATCCCATACCTGGCCCAGTGAGTGGTTGTTTGAAGAAGATATTTCTTTTGATGAGTTTTTTGAGCTTTCTTTGTTCAGAAATAAATCTAAGACTTCACTTGATGACACAGTTTTAGATCCATAATTTCTTATAGATATCAAAGTTCAAAGGGAAAACACATCAATTGATGACTATATTCTGAATTCCCCTCAGACATTTGTCACTCTAACCAATATCCCTGAGCCTTAAGAGTTATCAGAAACAACAGTTCCTCCCCTTAAATCATCATCATTTCTATCAGTTTCAGAAGTCAATTCGCAGCCTCTGAATCCTCCATCAACACCTCCCTTGAATCCTAGTAGCATAAACACGGTTATAAATCTACCTTGAGTCATGGCTGCTCGCTATGCACCCCTGGTTTTACCTTAGAACCTGAATGATATGCATGTTGATTATCAAAGTAAAATACCTATCTTTTATGCCACTCAGAGCACCATAGCCCAACAACATGTTGGTAAGATGAATGACTTCTTCGACCTTCATGAGGTAGAGGCAGAAAATGTAACCACAATATTGTTTGTCCAAAGCTTTGGAGGTGAAGTTAGAAAATGGTTTAGAGCCTTACCAGCAGGCTCTATCCACACTTTGCAAGAGTTACATAGACAATTCTTAGGCCGGTGGGAGGTAAAGAAAAACCACTTCAAATCTTGTCTGAATATGAAAATATTAAAAGAAATGTGGGTGAAACTGTACAGGATTATTGTGTGAGATTTAACGCTGTATATAATGCTATTCCAGCCAATATAAAGCTCCCCATGGGGTTAGATTTTCTTAAGTTTCCAGATGGTTTTGATGCTTATATAGAGTATCAGCTACGAGAAAGAGATCATACCACACTTGAAGACATGCAAAATATAGCTATGAGTGTTGAAGAAAATTTGCTGGCTAGAAGAGCGTGGACAAAAGATGAAAAGAGAGTGACTGTGAAAGAAGAAGCCTCCCCTTTAGACAGTAAGATGGATACTTTGATTCAGATAGTGGAGAAGATGGTTGATCGGCTAACTATTTCAGATAGACCTAAAGAACAAATCAGGAATCCAAATTTCAGAGGACACCAGCAGCCACAATTCCGAATTAAGCAGAGAGAACAAAGAATGTAGGACCAAGCAATGCAACATCAGCAGATCGAAACTCCTTTGTAGAAAAACTATGTTCAAGGAATGGAAAAATATGATGATGATGATCTAGTCGTTGAGGCCAACCATTTCTTCACTGCTGATGGTGCGCCCATATTTCTCATAGAAGATGAAGAATATAAAGCGATTCCAAACATTCGAAAAGATGAAGATTATATATTGGCCAATGACATAGCGATAGAGGATGAGTCTGATGATTATCAAAGAGGATACATGAACTCTTTGTCAGCGCAACAGAAACAATATTCTTTTAGGAGCAGAGATGTGTCGATCATAATAAAAAAATGACTCCTCAAATAATCAAAGAAAAGGGAAAGAGCCTGCTGATCCTTCTCCCAGCAAGGCATCCTCAGCGACTAACGTTGCAAATGAAAAGAACCAGCATAGCGCAACAAAGGAGCATGAAGAGAAGAAATATCCTCCCGTGAAAGAGGTATAAAAGGTTCCTTCTTTTAATTTGGAAAATGAAATCTCTAAGCTGAAGGTGTCCATGCCCTTGATTGAGTTGGTTAAAAACAACACTTATAAACATCAGGTGTCTAGAATTTTGCAAATAGATTCTATATCAGATATGGTAAATGTTGAAGATTATTATCCTGAACTCATTTTTGGTCCAGCCATAGAAGGTCAGTCTGAAGAAAGTGAAGTCCCTCACTTCTACCTGAGTCTTAGATTGCATGAGTTCATTCTACATAATGCTATGTTAGACTCCGGAGCCTCCCACAACTTGATGCCCAAAGCCATTATGGAGAATTTGGGACTTGATATTACCCGGAAATACCATGATTTGTATTCAATTGACTCTGGTAGGGTCCATTATATTGGTCTTATCAGAGACTTGGTAGTATCTTTAGACCAAATCCCAGCCAAAAATGTTTTGATGGATGTAGTTGTTGCCAACATTCCACCACGGTTTGGAATGCTTTTGTCCAGGTCATGGGGTGCAAAATTGAAAGGGACCATTTAGCTTGATTTCTCTTATGCCACCGTTCCCATGTTCGGTCAGTTGAGAAAATTATATAGGGAGAATAAAATGAAATACATGATCAGCAGCAAAGAGAAGCCAGTTAATCATCCCATTAATGCAGTCCACATAGATCTCGAGTCATTTGTATTATATTCAGATCGTGGTTTAAATGATGAAAATGTTCAGTTGGTAGAAGTAGATGAGATACCTGAAATTTCAGAAAATTTTAGGGAATTCCTTAAACAGGAAAAAGATAAAGCAACAAGAATTTCTGAGCTTCCTGCTTACCAGTAGCAAAAGGACAGTGAACAGCAGAAAGATGCAGAAATCAGTCTAGATAAAGTAGAGAAAGAAGAAAATTTTCAGCATCTAGGAGAAGAAGAAGAAGGCCTTTGGAGTATGGACTTTGACGAAACTGTTGGTAAGGACGGTGTTGGTATAGGAATATGGATTTGGAGTGCTGTTTTCCAGCCTGAAAAAGTTCCTAGTAATGTTAGAGTATGTGCTTACAAGTTGGCTTTTGACTGCTCTAACAATGAAGCATAGTATGAAGCTTTGATTGCAGGTTTGAAAATTTTGAAGAAGCTAAACACAAAGAGGATTTCTGTCTATGGAGATTCCAAGTTGACAATAAAAAAGGTAAAAGGAGAGTACCAAGCTAAGCATCCACGATTGAGGGCCTATAGAAATGCAGTCCTAGATATTTTGATGACATTTCTTGAGTACAATTTGACAACAGTACCCCGAATGCAGAATCTTATTGCTGATTCTCTCGCCACTACTGCAAGAAACTTGAAGATCCCAATGAACTCCAGCAACAAATTTGAAATTTATGTCAAACATCAGCCTGCTGTTCCAGATAATTTAAGGTATTGGCAAGTGTTTTGGGATGACAATGAAATCAATGTTTTTTTTGCAGAGTGAAGGGAAATTCAAGGATACTCCCATAGAAGGTGATCATGAGGTCAATGATCAACAAATCAAAGAAAATTAGATGGACGTGTTGCAGCTGAAAGACAATGTAATTCCTAGAGGTCTCATACCTTTAGAGGAGCTTTTTGATCAAGATGATGTTGCAAAGAAACCAAGCTTGGTGCCTACCGATAAAGGAGTTGAAATTGTTAATCTTGGAACAACTGACAAGCCTAAGCTGGTGAAGTTATCAAAAGCATTGTCCCCTGAGGTAAAGGAAAAATATGTTAAATTACTTTCTGAATTTTATGATGTGTTTGCGTGGGATTATTCAGATTTGAAGGTGTATGACAAAAATATAATTCAGCATACTATTCCCATCAAGCCAGATCAGAAGCCATTTAGATAGAAGCTGAGAAGGATCAACCCAAAGTTATTGCCATCCATTGAAAAAGAGGTAAACAGATTGTATAAGGCTAGTATTATTGTCCCAATTGGATTTTCTGACTGGATTTCAAATTTAGTCCCGGTACGCAAAAAGACAGGAGAGATAAGGTTATGCATAGATTTCCAGAATCTGAATAAAGCATCCTTAAAGGAAAACTATCCACTTTCTAAGATGGACCATATTCTGTAGAGAGTAGTCGGAGCATCAATTATGTCACTACTCAATGGCTACTCAGGCTATAATCAGATCTTGGTGCATGAGAAAGACCAAGACAAAACTGCTTTCACAACACCCTGGGGAACTTTCTAGTATGCCAAAATTCCATTTGGACTGAAGAACGTTGGAGCCACTTTCCAGCGAGCAATGGATATTGCTTTTGCCAATGAAAAGGATGTTTTTCTTGTTGTTTATTTGGATGATATGATAGTATTTTCTAGTTCTGATGATGAAAATTTGCACCACTTGAGGGTTGTATTTCAGCGATGCAGAAAGTTTGGGATTTCTCTTAATCCAAAGAAAATCCTGTTTGCTATGGATGAAGGAAAACTGCTGGGGCATATCATCTCTAAAGATGGTATCCACATTGATCCTTCAAGAGTGGAGGAAATTCAGCATATAGACCTTCCACGTAACAAAAAGGAGATTCAGGCATTTAATGGTAAGATGAACTTCTTGCGCAGATTTATACCCAATTTGGCTGAACATTTAAGAGAAATGAATAATATGTTGAAAAAGGATAGCACTTTCAAATGGAGTGAGGAGGCTATCAAGTCATTTAATCTGGTAAAGTTTGCTCTGTCCAATGCCCTAGTATTGATCAGTCCTGATCGCACTCAATATTTAATTATATTTTCATTTGCATCAGAGCATACTATGGTTGCGGTTTTGATGCAAAAGAGACATCATATAGAATAGCCCATTGCATTTTTCAGTAGGAACATTCGAGATGCTGCTTTGTGTTATAATATCAATGAGAAACAAGCATTGGCCCTTATAAAGGCATTGAAGGATTTTAGAGTATACATTCTGCATTCACATACCATAGCATATGTCCCTAATGCAGCAGTGAAGGATGTGTTGATACAAACTGATCCAGAAGGTTGAAGAGGTAAGTGGATAGCAGCAATGTTTGAGTATGATTTGGAGATCAAACCCAAAAATTTGATCAAAGGACAAGGCTTGGCAAAGATAATGGCCCAATCAAACCTGTGTGCTCTGGATATAAATCTCATAGCAGCAATGTCAGAGTATGAGGATGAAGGTTTTCTTGTTCCGGTTTCAGACATTTTTCTGCAATCCCCATGGTATTCAGAAATATTTTATGTTCTTTAGCATCTTTCACCACCTCTAGGGATGTCTAGAAGCCAAGGTAGATCACTGAAACTTAAATCTGCTAAATTATGTATTCTAAACAGTGCTCTTTATTGGAAAGATCCAGGAGGCATTTTTCTTAATTTTTTGGTTGAAGATGAGGCTCAGCAGGTGATGCATGACTTTCAAAAAGGTGATTGTGGTGGTCATTTGTTTTGGAAAACTACAGCTAACAAGGTGTTGAGAGCAGGATATTATTTGCCTACTTTATTTTTAGATTTGTATAAAGCAGTGATGAGCTGAAATGAGTGCCAAGTGTTCCAAGGAAAAAGGAAATTGCTTCCTCTTCCTTTGAAACCAGTTTTAGTAAATGCTCCCTTCCAGCAATGGGGACTTGATTTCATAGCGGAAATCCATCCCACATCATCAACACAACATCGATGGATCTTGACTGGTATCGATTACTTCACCAAATGGATCAAGGCCATTCCAGCAAGGCAGGCCACTGATATGGTAATCATTCAATTTTTACAATCTATTGTCTCGTTTTGGTTGCCTCACAAAATCATAACAGATAATGCAGCAATGTTCAGATCTAAGAAGATGGTGGAATTATGCGATAAATACAATATTGTGTTGGTTCATTCGACAGCATACTACCCGCAAGGAAATGAACTGACAAAATCATCGAAAAAATATATGATAAAAATAATCAAGAAAATTCTGGAAGCGAACAAGAGGAACTGATATTGAAAGCTCATCGATGCATTATGGGAAGATAGAGTCAGCAGCAAGAAAACTATAGGTATGTCACCGTTTGAATTGGTTTATGGTACTGACGATGTTTTTCCTACATCACTCATAGTTCAAGTCATGATATTATTGCAAGAGGCTAGCAGTGAAGAGGATGATAATCAGCGAAGTATCAATCAAATGATCCACCTTTAGCAGACAAGAGAGGAAGTTTCTTGGAATGCTATTCAATTGCAGGAGAAGATAAAGAAAATATATGACCGTAAGACCAAAGAAGAAAATTTTTAGCTGGACGATGTGGTGTTGAGATGGGATGCACGAAATGAGGACAAGGGAAAGCATGGTAAGTTTGACAACCTGTGGAAAGGACCATACAAGATTTTAGCATACAGGGGACAGAATGATTTCTTTCTCTCAGATATGGATGACCAAGATTTCCCTGGAGGACCAGTGAATGGTAGGTTGTTGAAACACTACCACTGTTGAAGATAATGGATCAAAAGATATGTCACAATCATTGTACATACCATGTCATTATTGGTTATATTTCAAGTACACAGTCATTGAAGTTTGGGGCCCGAAGTGAAGGCTATAAAACTTGAATGATATGTGTAAGGTTTTCTGGTTTTGTTTAAGTTTTTAGTCATAGTTTGAGTCAGAGTTAGTCTGCATTGTGTCAGTTTTCAGTATTTTGACCATATTTTCCCAATGGATAAGGCTACTTGGTCTACAGTGTTCTTGGCACCTCCAAGGAGCTACCATCCCCATTGGAGCTAATCTTAGTGTCAGTCTTGTCATACTGCCATCAGTGATCAAACTTACTCTTTTGCATTTGCATATTAGGAGTCCCATACCATAAATTTTCATCATTCCATTAGGTGATGGATTCATTGATGGTAGTGGTATTTCATCAGTTTCCCCTCATGTAAAACTTGTTGATTCTCCTATCTATGGTCTTCAGTCATGATTCAATTTCACTCCCAATTCATGTTATTAGGTCATAGGGTTGGTCTCATTAGGTTCTAGGGTGTCATCATGGTCAAATTAATGAGTCAAGTGTCAATAAATATCAGCAAGGTCATGAGGAGGTCAAATAAACTCAAAGACACAGTATCTGGAAAGATCAAAGAATTGTTCTATTGAGCTTGATATAATTTTCACTTGAAAACCATGTTTTGAGGTGAAAACATGGTACTTTGCTTTATTATCATCTTTTATGTAATTTTATGTCTTCATATGTAATAAGTTGAACTTCAGAAGCTGCAATCTTCACAAAGCCAACACCCTACGTTTTAAAGGCTTTTTCCATAGGTCTTTTAGTACAAAATCATGTTCTAAGTATCTCCATCTGAAAGAGCCTAGAAAGAGCTTTCCAATGGTATATTATACTCTCAAAATTGACTTCTAAATTGGAAAATATGCCTAAGTGAACAAAATTCCCCAAAAGCCTAACCTCACCCCTTTTCTCATTTATCCCTTAGACTTTGTAGCTTTACCTTTTCATATAATTTAAAATTTTTTCATTATAATCCCCTTCTTTCGACCCGATCACATCCCCTTTCTTGTGATTCAATCACACCCTTCCCTCCAATCGCAATCCCATCATCGTATTCCCTTCCCCTGATCCATCGCATCGAATAGTTCCGAACTGCCGATGTGATTAACCCACTTACGATTGAGAAACTCCGATGCGATTGACCCCCTCCGATCATATCCCGACCATTGATCTTCTCAACGATCTGACGGCCCACATTTAATCGCATCACAAAATTCACAGCGCTCCCAAACTTTGTCCCCACTCCTTTGATTTATTTCGATGCGATTGACTCCCGCCAATCGCATCTCCACCGTCGATCCGCCCTCCTGATCGGATGGCTCACAGGCCCTCGCATCATCGTAATCAGAATTTTTCCCATGACACTTCACTCCTGCTCATCCGCCGATTCCCGATTGCGATTGGCCTAGGTCCCACCATAAGGCCTTTCCGCCTCGCCCCAAACAAAGTGGTTTTTCCTTTGTAAAGTGCGATAGATCGATTTTAAAGATTTCTTAAGCCTTTTTGCATGTTTTAAAACTCTGCGCTCTTTCCCTGCTGATGCATTGAATCGTACATCGCAATCGGAAGTTCCGATAAGTAATTTTCCTCCGCTCCCTTTCCCGATTGCGATTGGGATTGTCCCCGATCCCACCAAAACCCTTTCGCCTTTTCAATGAAAAAAGGGTTTTTTCCTTTGTAAAGCGCGAAACTCATTTTTAATTGTTTTATAAAGGCCTCTCCTTCCATCGCATAGTTTTCATCGCAATTTTCTTTCCCGACCCGCCGATGCGATGAATCGCGTGTTGCTCAACGCATCACGCGTTTCCTCCACTTTATGTCACAACCCTTCCCTTCTGACTTGCGATTGTGATTTCCTCATAGAACCCATCACATCGCAAGACTCCAATCGCATTTCCTCTGTTATGTGATACTCCCCCTCCCCTCTTTCGATTGTGATTTGCGATCGTAACGCGGGCCCACCATGCTTTCCTTTGCTCCTCTTCACCCAAAAAGGGGATTTTTCTTCATTAAATGGAAAAATTTCAGTTTTATTGGTTCCAAAGGGAATTTCTCGACATAAAGGGATTTTCAACAAAAGAAAATAAATAGTCGAGGTCGAGAACTAAATACAAACATAGAACAAGACAACAATGATAAAAAGGAGAAATAGTTCTAAATTTGTCTTTCTTCTCCTCTATTCTAGCAACTGCAAATTCTCAAGATGGTTAAAAAGTATTGTTTCTCCTTCTTTTCAGGGGCATATGGTTCGTTTATTTGCTATGTTCGGATTTTAGTTCCTGAGCTAGTGAAACAAATCCTTTTTTTGTGGACCTACTCCCCTCAATTTCTGTCTATTTAATGTAATTTATAAATCATTTGTAAAGGGGGAATAAAGTGTGGAATACGTTGGAAATCATTTGAGGAGGCTTTGCACTCCATTTGTAACAGTTTGGCAGGGAATTAATAAGGAAATGCAGCTCTGATTTGTGGGATCCCTGTGGTATGGATTTTAGCACTATTCTTTCCTTTGTCTTCATCTATTAATTGTTATGTTTTCCATTCATTTCATTCATATCTCTGGTTGAATGTTTTCAAGATAGATAGGTAGAATCCATTGTATAATGCTCTGCCTTGGGAATTCATTCAATACTCGATGTTTTCTTCTGTTTGAAAAGGATCCATCTCCTATGCCCTTTTCAGCTCCTCACCAGTCTTAAACATTCCATCATTATTTAAACCAGATTGTTAAAATCCCTACTTACCTTGCCCCATGAAATACACCGTATCTCTGATTTAATTCCCCAGATTCAAACTACCCCATCTGTTCCATACAACCCTGAAAATTTATAAAAACATTTCCAATTATTATACCTAGCCTAATATCATTTACAGTCATACTTTATTGAATAATTTTTCATAGAGAGAGCCCTCTCTTAACCTTGTAGGGCTAGCTACAAGGCTGAGTGTGGTTTGAGGTTACCCTGATTTTCCTTTTTTCAGCCTAAGGTTAAAACTAGGTGCTAACAAGAATAACAAGGATCTATGGTACTAAAACAAGGATTTAGAGGGCTACTTCGTACAACGATATTGAAGATCCGAAATCTTCATAGATAGACCAGCTTCAATATCGAGCTCCTCAAAGCAAGTAAAAGGTGTGTATTTTTTTTCTGAATTGCATAAGTCTTGTTTGAAGAATCAAGTTGAATTGATTGCAAGGGCCTATTGTAGAATAGATATCAATATTGGAGTCTAAAATGGCCCCTTAAAAGAATTCAACACCCATTAAGCCTTTATAAGGCCCTACTATGACTCATGAAGACGAAGAATGGCAACATGACATATCAAAATTACAAGAGCAAGTGCAACAAATTTCGCTCTCGCAAAGAACAACAAAAAATGAAATGGAAGTTTTGAAGAAGGGTGTGGAAACTAAGATGGATGGTTTGAAGAAAGGCATGGAAGCTAAGATGAGTGGTTTGGAAGCTAAGATGGATGGCATGGAAGTGGGCATGGAAGCTAAGATCGATGAAAAAATGAAATACAACATGGAAAACATGAAGAATGATTTAAAAGTAGACATCGAAGGTTTGGAAATGTTGATACAAGAAATGTTTCGATTAATTGAAAAGGATCTTAGAAAGGTTCGATTAATTGAAAAGGATCCTAGTGAGATAGAGACAGAGTTCTAGACCTCCCAGTGTTCCCAATTCATTCAATTAAACCTCAACAAGAACATCTAAAACACTGACCTCAATAATTCATACATTAGCTAGCAGGAAATAACATCCACTACACTGGCTAAATTAATTGAAATCAATCCTCAGATACACATATAGTAGGAAAACATTAAAGGAAAGGAGCGTAGAAACATAGGGTACCTAACAAGGGTAAATCCTATGCCAAATTTATGATGCAAGCCAGTAGAAATGCAATGAAATGAATTAAAATACAGAGATATAAAAAACATCACCAGCTGCTTTAAATCAGGATCCAAAGAAATGTGCTTGTCATATTAAGAGCAACACCAGTCAATTACAACATTGCCAATAGCTTGAAATTTCAGTCTGAATACATCTTCCTCAGCCTATCTTACAACTTTACACAGAGAACATGTCTCAAAGGAAACAGCTTGCAATTCTCTGATAATCGATCAACAACAACAATGAGTTCCTTATTGAATTTTATCGCTGAAAGGTGAGCAGAGGAGGTAGGTGAAACAATAAATGAAGCATTAAAACTCAGAAAATAAAGAAGGCCTAAACCCATTCAGTTTTAAACTCTATGCATTTATCTCTGGCATGCCTTGGGCAAAAGAATGAACTTCTTCAGGCTTTCGTTTACTCCGATATGGCTCTGATGCACTCTGGCTGTAGTATTATATAGTACTTTTGGTGAATAAACAAAAGGCAGATTGAGGTCTGCCATGCTGCATAACAAATTCTCTGGTAGTATAGGACTGTTCCGTCAGGGTGGAAATCTTCTGAGAAACACGGTAAATAAGGGAACAATATGGGCGCTTTGTCCTTTCACAGGTGGGGATGTCCTGTTGATGTAGCTTCCCTGATGACATAGTTTTATGTGCATTCGACCTTCTGAGAGATCCATGATGTCTTTGATCTGGTAATGTGCCTTGAAATACTTGGATTAAGGCTCAAAATATTCCATTACAGGCCTTAAACAGGCTGCTTTCCCCACTGATACTCTTTGCTGCTTCCATGCTTGTCTCTGACTGCGAAATCTGTGCTTTAATGGCTCTGGGGAATATTTTACAGAGTTTAAACTCTTTTCTTTTATGCGAGCCCTGTCATTTGTCTTTTCAGACCCTTCTTCATGAGTTTGGCTCTTTGAAAATGGTCCTTTCCTGTTTCTCTGTAACTGTACAGATATTTTGAATCATGGCGGTTGTCCACTGCTTGTACCCTGAAAAATACACAACTTTGTTATGAAATCTGTGCATAGGGGAGGATGGCTATGGAGGATGACAAGAATGATAGCACGGCGGTGGTAAAACGGTGTTTTGGATGAAACAATGGTGAACAATGCAGTACTATGGTGCAAAAAACGACTAATCGGGTTTTGGTGGATAAATGTGCATGGACCGTTTGATCGTGGTCCGGTGGTGAAGATCGACAGCGGAGATTAAACAGTGGGATGGTTTATGAAAATAGGCGGAATGCATTAAAATGAATGAAAATGTAATGAAAATGACCGTATGTGGTGGGACCTAGCATGGGCGGAGGGCGATTCATTCAGGACCATCAGATCTCAGGAAGAGATCGATAGCTACGATCCAATCGGAGGGGAGAAATGGGAGGGTCGGTAACCAGATTGAACGATGGTGCAATCGATTTATGATCGTTGGATCTGGGGCTAACGGATGGTCGAGATTGAATCGAGAGATCGAAATTGCAAAGGGCGGAAGGTGGCAGCAATTGAAAAATGAGATTGCGATTGAAGTAGGAGAGCGCGGGACGTTGGATCAACAGGAACATAAATGGCTAGGATGCAATCAGTGGATCGCAATCGGCAAATGCAGTCAGGTGGCGCATTTAAAAATTGCGATTACGATGGAGGCGGAGATGTGATTAGCGCTGAGCCGTCCGATCCTGCAGGGAGATCAATGGTTCACATGTGATCGGAGGATTGCAATCGGATGGAGCGGAGGAGTGGCATGGAAATAGTTTGCAATTGCGATCGGGGCAGGAGTGATAGATCAACGGTGGAGATCGCGGCGGGACCGATGGAGCGATAACATTATCGCATCAGAGTTTTCATGGTTTACAAAGGAACTAAACGTTCGGCTCCGATTCTCTGATGTGATTAGCGCCCAGGCCATAAGCGCTCGGTCTTGGGCATAGGGCATATGGGGAAGTGGTTTAAGGGGGCTGGCGGAAAAGGGGCTAGGCCCTATTATAAGGTGGAAAGTGGGTTTTTTTCCCCTTTTTAGTGCATTCCAAGGCCAATGGAGTGTAACGATAAGGGAATAAAGGGAAAATTAAATCAGTCCAGGGGTGTATGCGTGGTTTAGAGGGGATTTTGGGAGGATTTGGAGGGTAAAGGGGGACTTTGACAAAGGGGAAAAAAAGGGTAAAATGGGACATTCTGCAGGGATACAAGGGGCAAATAAAGGCCTTTTTGAGCACAATTGTTTATCATCAGTGAGGCTTGTTGACTCAAGAACAGCAAAGGGAAACAATCAAAGGGTAGGGAACATGGAAAGCCTTCAAGGATGATGTGTTTTCAAGAGAAATACATTCCTTGAAGGCTCTTAAAACAAATTATCCCCTTTCTTTCTTGTCAAGGAATTTATAGGGGGCTAACAAATACTACAGATGGAGCAATATTTTGATCTCAATAATGTGCAAAACACACAAAAGGTATGCATTTCAACTTTACATTTAGAATAAATAAATTTTTATGGTATCAATGGCTTTGCTCCCGTAAAAAAATTGTCACTTGGTCAATTTTTATGGAGGAAAGGATAGAACATTATGAGGATACAAAAAGTAACACCTTCTTTAGCCAATTGATAAATCTCAAAAAAAAGGGTTCAGTAGTGGAGCACATTGAGGACTTCCAAAAATTGAATATAAGGGTAACTAATATTCCAGAGGAACACAGGATTGATGTCTTCATAATGACTTTAAAGGATAACATCCAACATGAAGTTCGCATTTGGGAACCCGATTCATTGGAAATGGCATTCAGGTTGGCAAGAAAAATTGAATGTAAAATTATGGTGACAAGGAAACCTACCACTCACGTATATAAAGATGGAAGTGTTAGCCACCTATAATAATTGTTATACCAAAAGGTGGCTAAGACTTTTTTGAGCCTCCAAGGAAAAAATTTTATCACTAAAAATTGTTGGCTCTTAGAGACTCCTTATAGGCCTCATGCCTCTGTCCAAAATCCTCATTGTTGTTCCCATTAATTCTGTTGATTTCATGTAAGAAACTACTGAAAAAACCATCATTTTTCCCCCTTCTCCTACTCATAACTAACCTTCATTTGATTCCCCTTTTCTCCATATTATTTCCTCTACTTTTCATAAGTTTCTCCTTCCATTCATGAAAAACCTCCTTACATGGTTTAAAACTTCTCTTTGAACTGTGCCGAAACCCCCAAATCCATTTAAAACCTTGAAATTTTTCATAAAAAATAAGTTTTATTACTATGGACCTATGCCCCTTGGGCTAAGTCCTAAACCACTTCCCCCCACATGCCCATGCGTCAAAACCAAATGCCAAAGCCTTTCGGCACTAATCGCATCGCACAGATTCAAAGTGCGCAAGTCTTTTGCCATCATTAAAAAGTTCCGATGCGATAGCCTTTTTGTGTTTAAAATCCCAAATTGCATCGCAAAAACTCAGCGCACCGTTTGTCTTATTGACCTCCGAAGTTTCGATTGCGATTAAACCCTATCCTTCGATCACATAATTATTTTATACATATCCTGTGGGCCCGCCTTGGTGCTTAAAAAACCTTATAATATTTCTTCCCCGTTTCCCCTTTTTTTTCTTTGTAAAGTCGGAAAACCCAATTTTCCAAAGTTTTAACTTAAAAACTCTAAATCACATGTTGAAATATTTCAATGGGTTGATCGGAGAGACCCACATCCAAAGTTCCGATGCGATTGGGTCTTGTGTATTATAAACCCCACCCCTTTTGTTTTCTTTCCATATAACTTTTCCCCGGGACCAAGTGTTAAGGATCCCGGGTGCTAATCGCATTGCAAATATTTCAAATGGATTGATTGAAAGACCCGGTCTGAACACCGATTGCGATTGGCCCTTGTTTCAAATACGCCTCGGGCATATCATCCTCCATATAATTAAAGACCCTGCAGTCGAGCACCTATTCATTCTATGCACTTTTTCCGCCCCTAAAGCCAAAAAAACCTTTGTTTTGTTTCAAACCTTTGTTTTTTCATATATTACAAAGGTTTTCTCCCGGTTCATCTCTGCCGTTGATCGACAGCCAATCAAACGGCCAACGCTCCATCGCATCGGCGATTTCAATCGCATCACAAAGTTTAATCGCATACGTTTTTTGTTTGCCCCTCCGATTGTGACTCCCCGATGCATTCTCCATCGTTGATCTGATCCTCAGATCCAACGGTCATCGTCTAATCATTTCTGCCCTCTCGATCGTGCAATCACATCGGATATTTCTCATTGCACCCTTTTCCACCTCCCACTGATTGCGATTCCCCGGTTAGATCTAGACCGTCCATGTGTCCCGATCCAACGGCTACGCTCCTCTCCCGCCTTCTGAAGCAGTTTAACCTATTTTCGCAGGATTTATTAACTATTTTTGTGTTTTGCAGATGTTTTTATGATTTCCCACTATTTAACGAAGAAGGGCCGAAGTTCGGGAAATAAGTTTTCCACGCCTTTGAACTATTAAAAGGGACCATTCCGCCGAGCTCTATTTTCATTGTTCGTCGATGCTCTATGGGACATTGATGCTTTTAAAAGCCTTGCGCGGCTCTGCACATTGACAACACATTGTACTTTAAACGCAATTTAAAAGAGTATCAGTTTTGAAGACATAACAGAGAAGAATAGAAGATTGAAAACAGATATGGGAATTACGGCTAAGAATGCTTATCAAAAGCCTAATTCCCAGAGTTAAAACACAGTCAGGAGAAATTACAAGTGTTTGTCAGGAAAAAAAGACCGCCACCGCTGCATTCTGAGGTGAAATTGATTCCTCAGCTACCACAGAGCCACCTGTTGCCTCAAACTTTTCAAACAGAGGCCGAAGTTATTGCTTAAAGAAATATCTGCGTCCAGCGTTGCCAAGAAGTTAATTCTTCCATAGGAAACTAATGCAACAAATATCTGCAGAATTACTCCACATTATGCAGAACCTCAAAGTCAACAAAGATCCCATCAAACTTTGATATTAATTATAAAACAATTAATACAGAGATACACCTGTAAACTTCTTCATCGAGCCCCTCAAAAGGCCAAGAAGTCCTGAATCTGTATTAATTACCTTAGGAGATCTTTATTCAAATCTCACCTCCTCATCCTTCTATAAATACTTCTGTAGAAGATGAGAAGTTGTTGGTTGGTTGGTTATTGTTTGACTACAAGCTGTAATATTGAAGCTCTCTGAAATAAATACATAGTCCTTTGAAGTTGAAGAAAAAATTGAAGTCTTGGAGATCTTGATGATGTTGTTGCATGTTTGTTCCTGAGAAGGCTCTATCATTGGATTCATGAGCTTGGTTGTTGGTGAAGTATTCTGAACTGTTTCATGTTTTTCCTTGTTTTCATTATGTTCCATAATTTCTCACTACAGTAGGATAGAAAATAATAGGCTAAGAAACGACTCCTGGAAGCACCTTAGACCTATTCATCCTTCATTATTCTATGTTTTCTTCTGCTGAAGTATTTTAGAGGCTTTACTCTTTCTCTTTAGTCTTCATGCTTGTTTATTTCCTTAATAGTTTGGACAATTGGTTTTAGCATGATTTATGGTTCTCCCTGCTTGTCCGTTTCCACTTAAAAAAATATTATTGAAGTCTCCCTTTGAATTTATTTGCTTATAGTGAATCAGAGAGGTCTGTTTTGATCTTTCCCTTTGTCCTCACTTAAACAGTTGGCTTAAAGGTCGTTATAGTTATGATCATAGATGTATTAGGTGTTCCCTCTTCTATGACTATGATTATCAGTAAATCTTATATGTTTTTTAAAGTCCTTTAGAATAAAATCTTTGAGGAAATAGGGAGTTCCCCGAATCTTAGATTTTACTTTGAAAGTTGTTTTGAAATCATTATTTGCTTAAAGGTGTGATTTGTAGAATTTATGGTTAGCCCTGTCTATCAAAGAACTCTTTATTGTTTCAAATTATGCTTTCAAATTCCTTTTGTTGAGAATTAAAACTCTCTTTCCAAATCATTAATGTTCATTCCATTCCAAAAACAAAAAGATCCTGTGGCCAAGTTAGATTTTCCCTTTGATATCCCATATCCTTTGATAAGTATGTTACGACCTCTTTTTGACTCCATTGCTCAATGAAACAGATATTTTACTATCCTATATATCTTTCCTAGACCTTTTATGTTCTACTATATCAATTCAACCCAACCAAACAAACAAATACATGCACTTAATAACTAGTCTAAAATAAATACTCAAAGCACACAAGATAAACCTTTGCAAACAAACTTTTGAGAGATCCCTCTATGAGAACAGGAGGACTAGATCCTGTAACTCTAAATATTGGTTCTGATGTTGCCTTGTATTTTGATTTTCCAAACTATCAAAACACGGGACACCAACAGGAAGTGTTGCTACTCCTAGACTTCCACAACCTAAAAGGTTGACACCACAACAATTGGAAGAAAAAAGAGCAAAATGGCTTTGCTACAGTTGTGATTGAAAATACACTAAAGGTCATAAGTGTGTTGAGAAAAAATTATTTTCAATATATTGTGAAGAGGAAGAAGAAAATGAACAAGAATATTCAAAAGAAGAGGATATACGCCAGGAACCAACCCTAGAAGAGGAATAAATGAGTCTGATCATATCGTGTAATGCATTGGAAGGAGTTACCACTCCTCAAACTCTCAAGATAGAAGGAGATATCAAGAAGAAAAAGGTAATAGTGTTGATTGATTCAGGTAGTACCCATAATTTTGTTCATTGTAAGGTAGCCAAGGAATTGAATTCTTTCCTATACCCAACACTAGAATATCAAGTGATGGTTGCAAATGGAGGAACTATAAATTTCTCTGGAAAATGCCATAATATCAAGATAACCATGGGGGAATATGTATTGAATAGTCCTATGGGAGTCGTTGATGTTGTACTAGGAGTACAATGGTTACAATCTTTGGGGATAATAGCTTTTAATTTTCAAGAACTTTTCTTGAATTTTTTTTCAGAAGGAAACAAATTCAAATTATGGGGTATCACAGGGAAGCTAGGAAATATAATAAGCTATAATTTCATGACAAAGCTTTTGAAGAAAGGACAACAAGGCGTAATTGCACAATTATGCTCACTAGAAGTTCCAACATCAAAATAATCTATTTATGCATATCTCCAAAACATCTTGGGCAATCATTCCAAGGTGTTTGAAACTCCCAAAGGACTCCCACATATTTTTTATCATGATCATGCTATTCATTTGATTCCAGGAAGTGTTCCTCCAAGAATTAGGCCTTATATATATCCTTATGTCCAAAAGAGTGAAATTGAATGAACGATTGCAGAAATGTTAAAGGCTGGTATAATTAAACCTAGTGAAAGTTCTTTCTCTGCTCTAGTAGTATTGGTGCACAAGAAGGATGGATCATGGCGCATGTGTCCGGATTATAGGGAGCTCAATAAGCTCACCATTAAAGAAAAATTTCCCATTCTTGTGATTGATGAATTATTGGATGAATTACATGGAGCAATTTATTTTACCAAGTTGGATCTTCGTTCAGGATATCATCAAATTAGAATGAAGACTGAAGATATTCCAAAAACAGCATTTCGAACTCATGAGGGTCATTAAGGAATTTTTGGTCATGCCTTTTGGCCTTACCAATGCACCTTCTACATTTCAAGGGTTGATGAATTCCATTTTCAAACCCTTCCTTAGAAAATTTGTGCTAGTATTTTTTGATTATATACTAATCTACAGCAGGTCTTGGAAGGATCATGTTGAACATGTTGACAGGGTGCTCAAACTATTGCAGGAGAAACAATTATATGAAAAAAATCCAAATGTTTCTTTGGAGTACAAGAGGTGGAATATCTGGGTCATATTGTATCTCACGAGGGTGTTAAAGTAGACCCTAACAAAATTAAAGCCATTAAGGAATGGAAAGTCCCCGCAACCATAAAGAAGTTGCGAGGATTTCTCGGGTTAACAGGGTATTATCGCAAGTTTGTTAAGAATTATGGGAGAATAGCAGCACCTCTAACAACATTATTGAAGAAAGACGCATTTTCATGGACTCCTGAAGCAACTAAGGCCTTTGAACGTCTTAAAGAGGCAATGTGCCTAGCACCGGTCTTAGCTACACCAGACTTTAAAAAAACCTTTATTGTGGAATGTGATGCCTCAGGAAATGGAATTGGTGCAGTTTTAATGCAGGAAGGAAGACCCATTGCTTTTGAAAGTCGTCCAATCAAAGGAAAGTATTTACAAAAACCTATTTATGAGAAGTAAATGTTAGCAATACTGCATGCACTAAAGAAATGGCGAACTTACCTAATGGGAAGACACTTCAAGGTAAAAACTGATCATGATAGTCTTAAAATTTTTTGGAACAAAGACTGTCTTCAGAAGAGCAGCAAAAATGGGTCACAAAGATGTTGGGTTATGACTTTGAAATAATCTACAAAAAATGGAAGCTTAATGTTGTTGCAGATACACTCTCAAGAAAGAATGAAGAGGTGGAAGCATTGCTTTGTGCCATTTCTATTATCCAACCAGATTGGATAACCGAAGCAAGAGATGAATGGAAGAAGGACAAAGATGTATGGACACTCATTCAAAAGTTGCAGCAAGATCCTAGTACATCTGATACATTTAGTTGGAAAATTATTCCTTATGGTACAAAGATCGCTTATATCTTTGTAAGAATTCCCAACTAAAACAAAAGATTCTTCTGGAATTGCACACTTCTCCTTTAGGAGGACACTCAATATTTTTAAAAACTTACCACAGGGTGAAGAAAGAATTTTTTTGGGATGGCCTTAAATCTGATATTCAAAAGTTTGTGGCAGAATGTTTGGTTTGCCAGCAAAATAAAGTTGAGACAATTAAGACCCCAAGTCTTCTACAACCTTTATCCATTCCAAGTCAACGTTGGGAGGAGATTTCAATGGATTTTATCACAGGTTTACCTAAGTCCGAAGGAAAGAGTGTCATCATGGTGGTAGTTGATAGACTTACTAAGTATGCACACTTTTGTGCTTTATCTCATCCATTTAAAGCAAGTACAGTTGCTACTACATTTATGGACAGAATTCAAAAGCTACATGGAAGCCCAAGGGTTATTGTGAGTGACAGAGATCCCATTTTTAGTGGAAATTTTTGGACGGAGTTATTTTCTTGTTTGGGTACTCAATTAGCTCATAGCTCATCTTATCATCCTCAATCTGATGGTCAAACTGAGATAGTAAATAAATGTTTGGAAGGATATCTTCGTTGTTTTGTATCTGATAAACAAACACAATGGGTCAAGTGGTTACCTCTCACCGAATGGTGGTATAACACTTCCTTCCATACTGCAGCAAAAATGACCCCATTTATGGCACTTTATGGATATCATCCACCATCCATCACATCATCTTTAAGAGAAAATTCTAAGGTTCAAGCAGTGGAAGATCACATCGAGCACCAGCAAGAAGTTCTCCAACTCTTAAAGGATAACCTGAATTTGGCACAAAATCGAATGAAACAACAGGCAGATCAACATCGCAGCGAGAGAAGTTTTGATGTAGGAGATTGGGTATTTTTACGGCTAAAACCATACAAACAAATGTCCCTCAAGCAAGCTAAGAAGGATAATAAATTATCGCCAAGGTACTATGGTCCTTACAAGGTGTTGCAAAAGATTGGTACTATGGAATACAAATTGGAGCTTCCTGCTTCTTCGCGAGTGCATCCAATTTTCCATGTTTCATGATTAAAGAAGGTCATAGGTGAAAATATTCTAGTTCAAATAGTATTTCCACAACATGATGAGGAAGGAAAAATCATATTGGAACCTGAATCGGTCACGGAAACAAGAACTCAATAGGTACGAAATAAATCAATTTCAGAGTATCTCATCAAGTGGAAGAACTTACCCACTAAAGATTCTACATGGGAGGATGAAAATTTTATACAGAAACACCCAGAGCTACTCAAGCGTTGAGGACAACACTTTTTTTAAGGAGAGGGGCATGTTACGTCTCTATATTACTAGTTTAGTCCCTTATTATTATTAGTGTAGCCCCCTTATTGTTATTATTGTACCCCTGTAACCCCAACATTATTATTATTGTGCCCTTACATTGTTATTATTAGGTCGGCTCAGATTATATTGTGGGCCCATGGACTCCGATATATAGAAGGAGGTTTTGGTCATTTTTATCATCCAGGAATTGCTCATTTATGTAATGTATTGGAGTTTTCCCCCTCAAAGTGGTTGATTTCTAAGGCATTGATCTCTCTTTTCTTCTATTTTTGGATTTGGTTTCATAACAAGAGGCTAGTAAAGAAATGATTTTGTTACAAAATTTTATGGATGAATTGGGTAAGAAGCATGAGATGGGAAGGTTATACAATGATAGCCGGAGTTCGATTCATATTTCAAAGAACTCAACAGTTCATTCCAGGACTAAACACATACAACTCAAGTACCATTTCATATGGCTAGTGTTGGAAGATGCACAGTTGAAGTTTGAAAAGATATAAACTATCTAGAATCCTGCAGATATGCTAACAAAATTTTTAACTAGGGACAAACTGAGATTGTTCTCAGTTTCAATTGGTCTTCAAGTATGATGATGAAGATGAGAAACAAGCAGGTCCAAAGTGGAGTAATTGTCCAGCAAATGAAGCAACAGTGGAGTTGTTACAATCAGTCTCCAAGTGGGAGATTTTTGGGTGTGTGATCTGAATATAGAAAAAATCGTAATTGTTATGCAAGCTCCCTCATCAGTATTAAAAATGGATTTAAGGATCTGCTCATGTTAATCACTTTTGAAGGGGTTTATGTTTGTAGTTTCATGTGTTATTTATGATCAAATTATGAGTTAATTAACAATTAAAAACTCATATATGACAAATGAAATGTAGAAACATAACTCACAATAATCACATAACACAATGGATGATGATGGAGTTCACCCCTCTTGGGCTACATCTCCATGGAGCTGCTTTGACTAGCTAGGCCCTCTTGGTATTATGAGTCAAAAGTCTGATTACAAGCATCTCTTTTTCTCCAATGTATTTTCTGACTATTCCATTAGCTTTAGAAGAAATGAAAACCCCAAAAATGACTATTCAATCTCTGAATTTGGTTACCAACTCCTATAGGATTGACCTCTAACACCAGTGGCCATGGGCTTGTTTAATCTCCAAAGTGACAACGAAACCTTTATATGTGCTCCAACGCCTCTATAAACTGTACCAATGTGTTTAGAACATCAAATATATCAAAAATTGACTATTCAATCACTGAAAATGGACTTCAGCTGATCTGGGCATGGCCTTCCCTATTGGTGGCCATGGGCTTCAAAATGATTTAACGTGCCTATTGGGTAAAATTAATTTCTTAATAAATAAAACAACTAATCACCCAGTCATTAATTATCGACCAAGGAATGTCTTTTTTTTTCGAGGCTATGGGGAAAATATATGCAATCAAATACCAACTACTAACACTATTTCTACATGATTATGTTCTACACTATTAAGCTCATTCGAAAAGAAATAAAATGTAAGACTTGGAAAACAATAATAAATCTAAAAAATAGAAAGAAAATGACAGGAAATCAAATTACAAGAAATAAAAAATCTGAAAAACGTAGCAGCGAACAAATTACTTTTAAAGAAGGAAATTTACTTTAGAGAAAAACAATTGAAATTCAAATAAACAAGCACACAACTAAACTACTTTAGATCTTCAAGGCAGCACCTCGTCCAAGGTAGTGGGCCGAACTACCCAAGACTCGGTTCTGCCTTGAGAAATAATTCAAATCATATTACAAGTAACATATGTAGAACTAAATGGATAAATTTCTTGATTAAAATATATGAGACAAATAATTACATCAGAATGAAGCTCTAATCTTTGTCTTTAGTTCAACAATTATTCATTTCCTATTCAACAATTTTTCATCTCCTATTCAGCAATTGTTCATTACAATTCAACGATTGTTCAGTCCCCCTATTTGATTTATGTTTTCATTTAAATACACACAGAGAAAAGGGAAATTACAAATAACTTGATTACAAAATGATCTACCATTACAATTGTAGATTTTCTACAATGAATTGATCATAAATGTCATATCTTAAATATCTTTCCATCATGATTCAACTAGAACAAGTTGAATTTGGTATTGCAATTGGAGGAATTTGGAAAACGGCCACAACAAAAAATCTGAGAAAATCATCTTTGGAGAACCTTCTATTTCTCTCAATCCAGACCGAATTTTGGAAAACTGAACTGGTCAATTCTACACAAATTCCATGTCGCTGATTTTCAAGATTCATCTTCATTTGTTCAAAATCATCAAGGCAAAACCGTAATTTTTTATCCCAACGAATTTCTGCGTTGGAATAGTTGGAGGTCAAATTTCTAATCTGGAAGAGATATTGGAGGCTAAAAGAGTGAGTGATGTTATAACAGATTAATAAAACGTATTTGACAAAATTATGAATAATAATTATCATTTTATTAAAAGTAAAGGATAATAAATATTACTTATCCATAAGAGCATAAACAATTATAAAATGGAATTATATGATAAATAATGATAAATAAAGTGATAAAGGATGGTAGAAATGGATGAAATAGACGTTATAAGTGGTAAGAATAATGACAATTTAGTGGCCCAACATACCTCCAAACTGAACATGTTGCATGTCCTCATGCACCCAATGCCTCTGTATTAACCATGTTGTAATACAATAAAAAAAATGTTCACCCCAACTCATGATAATAATGGAAAAAAAATAAAAGATTCTTCCCCAAAGGCTTCTTTAAAACAACGGTTGTTCAATTCTAGCAATGTTTTAAAGTTGTAACAATTGGCACATTGACTTTCAAAAATATGAATATGAAGTTCCAGCAAAATATGGTACAAGCAACAAAAAAACTTCATTAACCATTTTCTCAAACAATTCAAACCAGATTGGGCTGAAATTTTGCAAGAAGATTTCTATTATATTAATTCTTCTCCACTCCGAAAATCAGAGTAATATAATGAAAACATTTCAAGATATCATAAAAATGGCTGTAGGTGATAGTGCATGATTTTTGAAATTTTACAAAATATTTTAGCTTGAAATTTTATGGGTTTGTGTATTTTAATGATACCACTTTGTTATCCAAAAATCAAAAGAATCTAGTTCATAGTTTTAAATATATACAAGAATCAATTCATGCACTATATAAAAATGAAATTGTATGCCTTAAATGAGGAAGAAAGGAGAAAACATCCATCATGCATAAAAAATCCTCCCCCAAACTAGAGAATTAGCATGCCCTCATGTTATACTAGAAATAAAATTGAGGTGGTTGCTACAATCGTTGTTGAAATCTATGCTTGGTGTAAAACAACATGGAATAAGGGCATTTTTGAGAAAGAATAAGGAGATGGATGATAAATAATATTAATGGCATGGTCATAATAAATAAATGAATGAAAGTAACACTCCCCCAAACTGAAAGCTTTTGTTTCTCTGAAAAATGGGAAGTAGTGAAAAAGTGGAACTAATGATTGAAAAATATGTGTGAATAATTCTCAATGGCTTTTCATGACATTCTTCTAAACTTTTAATAAATAAAACACTTATGCTATTTTACCTCAATTTTTACCTCCGTAAAAATGTGGAATGGCATGTATGGACTAATATTTGTTGAAGTTGATGTAGGTTGAGCTAATGTTGAAGGTGAAAGCCATGGAAGCTGAAGAGAAGTAATCATAAAGTGTAGCAGGGTGTTCATCCCCCAAACTGATTACTTGTTCTATTATCAAGATTTCTATAAACCATATCATAAGTAGACGCAATCAGTAATTCATCACCTCAATTACCTAATTATATATAAAAGTGACATAATCATGTTGTGAATGTCATGGAATTATAATGGATAAGAAGGGAATATAAATGTGGGTAAAAATAATGAGAAAAATATGCATTCTCTATACCCATAAGTTGTTGTTGTTATGGGCACAAAAATTATGAGAATTAGTAATATTAGTCTTTTCTTCTATTGACAAGAAAAATTGTACCACCAAAAACAAGGGGGTCTACCTGGTGAAAGGTGCAAATTAGACCTCACATCGTTTGGGATAGGAGCCCCATCCGATATGTGGGCCTGGTTTCCACCATAAGTGTTTCCACTCTTGGTTGTTGTTAGATGAGAATATGATGAAGAGGAGGCAAGGGTGAAATGACCAATCAGTGAAGAAAAATCAGCCCAAGATTGACAAACCACAAATAAATATATAAGCAAGTCTAAACAGCAAATAAAAGAGGTGTTATATGAGAGGGATCGGTGAGCCAAAACCTTGTTAGACGTATATGAGAGAAAACATGCCAGAAGTTAACTGAAAATTAGTTCACAATAGATCACTGACATGGAAATAAATAAATAAACACTGATTTGAAAGCAAACATGAATGCAACCACTATGAATTATTCCATAACCAATTGCGTGTATGAAAGCACGTGTACAAACATAGTGAAAGATTAGGCAGCTAGTACTACCACCATAAGAAAGCATGTGAATCAGTGCTAGAAAATGGAATATATTGTTAATGCTTCTACAACTTCAAATACATATTTTGCACTTTGTCAAAACGTAATAGTGGAACATGAGCTATTCATCTCAATGCATGATACCAAAACCCTAGCCTCACTACCACTCCCTCTACTTGATACCAAGATCTGAGGGACTTTAGCCTTCAAGAAAAAATTCGCTATCTCTTCCTTGCTTCAACTCAATTGCTAAAATTCCTTTGGTATGATTTCTCAAAGTCGTACATGTATGCTGAAGTGACCCTTGAGTTTCCTTTGACTCTTGACCTCCTTGATTGTTGTGCTAGATTGCAACTTGGGCCACTTGCAAGTCAAATTCATTTGCGACCTGCTACCTGGAGTCATTTGCGACCTGCGACCTGGGGCCTTTTGTGACCTGCGACCTACGACTTAGGGTAATTTGCGACCTGAGGGTAGTTGCGACCTGGGAGGTTGCAACCTAGGGCCATTCCTTTTACACTTCTCTTTTTGGAGAACTCAAACCTTGCAAAACACGATGTCTTTCCCTGCACATTAGTCTTGTACGAATGGACTGGTGAGAGATGTGCCCTTGAGGTTATATTGAGGTTCTTCGAGATTTGTAAGGATCCACCTTGCTTGACTTAGAAAACCCCAACTTTCACCATGCAAGTCATTGACCTCTGCTTGTAAATAAATAACATGTGTCACATGTATTTATAATAAAATTGATGTTGGAAACACATTTAATTAGCTGAAAAGGTGGTTTTAAAATAATAAATTTAGACCCATTCTTGGGCAATGGTTGTGCCACTATATTTCCACATAGAATGGATCATGTAGGGTCCCTCTGTGGTTCCTTAATCACTGTGTTGTCTTTGGTATTGATAGATGTGTAATTTATCTTGTCCTAGGAACTACCTCGAAGCATAATTTCCACCTCTTATGTATAGGTGTTATTGAGGAATATAGGTTTTGTGAAAATTCTCCAAGTTTCCTTGATACAGTTATCATCCATGGCCCTCTTGCTGAAGGCAGCTTCGTTGTCTTGAAAACAGAACCAAAAGGTGGTGATGTATTTCCATGTCCCCGAGAACTAAAGTGACCACAATTTTCCTTGTGTCCCTTTCTTTATTTTGTAGCTACGTTTCCCAGTCATGTATTACCTATAGTCCCATTACCATATAAACATATTTCCTTCCAACTTTAAGAATTATATATGCCTGTCTCCTTGGCCCAGTTTCTTGGATAGCCATATTACTCCTCGGGGAGTGGATCTGCTTTCCCTGTAGCCTCCTACATTAATTTCTTGAATGACCTGTAAGACTTGGGTGCATTTTGTAGCTCCCCATTTTTATGTGTCTGGGTGAAACTCCTGACAACTACATTGATCTTGGATGTGAATCCTCCTGGACCTATTTCAATGGTCAAAATTGGTTTTCTATTCCACGGCTCTAATGTAGATACGATGATACTGCCACATGAAGTTGGTCAACAACCCTGATGGTGAATAGGTCGAATAGTTGCGTTACTATGGAGGTCGGTTACTCTGGCCACTTTTCCTAAGTGTGATTATGCGAGTTAGCGACTTAAGGGGAAATGCGACCTCCCAAAAGTTTCACAGTCATAGTACCATGTAGGTCACATTGTTTGATTGGTACACAAGCTTTGCGACCCAGCGCATGGTCGCAATTTTCATAGGTCGCAGTGGGCACATATATGGTTGCTTTGTGACTCAGCGACTGGTCGCAACAGGCCATAGGTTGCACTACCTCAAGTATTGTCCAGTTGAGGCTTCTATGATTTGGTCAAGCTACGAGTTGGGGGACACAACCAACGGGACCTACGTAGCTATAGCTACCATCCCTCATTTTTTCGAGCATTTGACACAATGGAGAAGGCATAGGGACACATGAATGCTGAGTCTCACCAGCCTTCTCCATAAAGTTGAGGTCCTGCGACTGCACATATTACTAAGCCACAATTGAAAATCCTAAGTTGCGTTCGGTCATTGTCTAGATTTTTTCGTGTCTTCGGAGTGCGCTCACCCTCCAACCTCTAGTTCAGGCTAATCATACCATTTTTGCTAATCATCAAAATTATGACTACCATATTACATAATGGTTTTCATTGCATTCTCATAACGTAATGCTTCATATTGCATTTCATATAACTTAATGATATGCATTCTTTCTACAAAACCCCAGTGGATTTAATCACAGAAGCGATATCACCAAAGGAAGAGCCTCTCAATCATTTGGAAGCACATCTATTTGACACTCTTCGATCGTTATTTCAAGTTAAAACACAGGTTAAACTATGAGCAATTAAGTTTCATGGAGGTAGCTTTAATAAATCGCTCCCACAACACGTTCATGTCGCTGAACTGTGCGACTTCCACTTAACAGTGCATTTCACTCTTCGAGGTGACCCAACCTACTCTCTACCAACTTCCCCTTTTGTGTTCTATTGAGGCACAAATATTATTGTATTTTAACTAACCTGAAACTATATAAAACTTTGGCCCCAAAAAATTTTCTAGGCTAATGGTTAGTTCCGCTTTATCTTTGGCATTTATACTCTTTATTTATACATGAGCTATATATAATTCATTTGAAAATCATCCCCTACTCAAGAGTGGTCCCTACTCAACTATGAATTGTGGAAACATAATGAGTGAGAGGAGATGGAAACTCCCCTCTCTAAGTTGTTGATCACATCATCGTTTGCAGAGTTGGGGGCAACTTGATTCTCGTGTATGGAGTGAAACGAGAAACTAAGTCATAATGAAATATTATCCTGATTAAGAGTCTCCATGATAAACAAAGGAGTTTTAAATCATCCCTATGACCGGATTGGGGCTTCGTTCAACCCTTGATGGTGTGGATGTTGTTGTTCAACTTGGCACACTCAAAACCCAAACTGATGTGTATATTGTTCCCGAAACATATTTTAACGCCACTTTGGTTTGAAATATGATTTCCACATCTAGCAAGAAATTTTCCTTCTCCATGAATCTCCTTAATAATGTGGCCATACAAATGAAAATACATGGCTTAACCATGATCCTAAGTTTCCCCAATTATCACACCTTTTGTTCCTCTCTTATGGGTGTCACACATCTTCCGCATTTTATATTTCAGCTCGGAATACTCTTACCCTTTTCATCTGCCTTGAAAATTTTTCGGACATATCCTTTGTTCTCATCCATAGATGGAAGAGAGATGAATGTGTCATGTTCCGCAATGGATATTTTTTAATTTTAACTTCAATTTCTTTCCTTCAGTGCAGTCATGATATTTTCAGGTATATCCTTCAAGGTCTTGACCTGTGTGACATATTATAACATCAATTAGTACATGGTTACTATTAGAGAATTATGCCACCAAATTTGAAAATAATTAACATGGGACCCTAAGCTTGGTATAAAAACCCAAATAGAATGCCCAAATGATCCATGGTGGAAGTGATTTTAATGAAAATATGTCATGTAATTAACACACATGAAAACTTCCACTCAAGTACATGCATGATCTCATTTGTTGTACAAGATACCTCCTTACATGATGTGATTGTAACACAAGTATCTTGTCATGATGGTGAGAGGGTTTGCAAGGGGTGGGAAATAAGTCAAGCACATCTGAGGCCACTGTCATGACAATCTAGGGGAAACCTATCTTTGAATCCAATGGAGGGATTCTCAATGTCCTTTGAAGCATCAAACCCCCAAGCCCTAGTGCATTTATGAGACATCAAGGAAAGTGGGTGCAGTGATAGGATTTGGCAGGAATAACTCATGGGGATATCACTGACTAAAGGGTGGGTCGAAACCCTAATGGTTGAGTGAGTAGAGTTGGACCTGAAATTTTGAATATACCCAACATTTTTGGTGGGGTTGTAGCTGCTACAAAAATTGGTGAACCACTGGTAGAATCTAGCATCTTTGTCAACGTCCCTATACTAGCTTGAGTCTAGGTTATGATGCAAGGAAATATTGGGAAAGCACTGTGGGTACCTCCTCCGTTGCTTTGACCTTTACAGATATGTTGTCCCTTTGTGCCTTAGATATTTCTTGTTAATCAAAAGTACACAAGTAGAAATTCACGCATACCAGAAGTTGATGATGATGTGAAGGACCAGGCAGAGGGGTTATTATATTCAAAATTTTTAAGATAAGATTCTGGTGTTGCTCTGCTACCTGCAGGAATGAACAGTAACTCGGCGAAGTCACTTCAAGAAATAACAAACGTTGCTCTGCTGCTAGCGAGCTTGGTCAGTACCCCAGCAGAGTCATTGCATTACCTCTCTGCGCAAGAAACCTTTTTCAATCCTTTACCCTTATGTGTTTTATGTGCTTATAGCACATATTTTTATGTTCTCGTGACACTTATTCTTTGTGGCAGTTATTTACCAGCAGACGAGGGATCCCGACTTATTTTTCTTTGCAAGAGAGGTTGTTTCTTGTTTGACAAAAACTGAAAGATATCCAAATTTTGATTTGCCTTCATGCCAAGCCTTCATATCCCATCTCCAGCAAACAGGTGGAACATGTGACACGTTGTTGAGACATCCAAGAATATTTTGAGCACAAGGTTTAGGTTATGATTCCAGGTCATTTAAACCGATTAGGGTTCCCCACAAGAAACTTGCTCGTATCTCCCTAGAAAATGAATTAGACTCATAGGAATTATGTCGATAACATGACTGTAATGACCAGTTTTGAGAGAATCTTCCCCTTGGGGCAACCACCACAACCTCACACAATCAACAGGATTAGGGTTTTATAAATTATGAAAAGGAAAGGGAGGAAGACCTTCAGGGTTTCAATGTGTGCAAAGAGGTGAAAGAAATCCATCCGACTTCAACATGTGCAAGGAGTAGTAAGAAGGCCAGTCAGGGCACCAAGGGTTTGAAGGCTCTGGCTTCGATGAAGGCTCAAGTAGAGGCACAAATTATACAGAAAGTTTCCAAGCTATATCAACAGCCAGTGCATGTGATGCGAGGAGGCAAGTGTACGACATGATGTAACAAACAAGGCTTATGATGTAATGTGATGCCATGTGCGAGAGGAATTAGCTAGTTGCGGGTGAAAAACAAGGCAAAGCGCATGCAATGATTATCTGAATATTATGCAAAAATGAGAAAAATGAAAGGGCATGAGTGCAAAGAAATGGAAAAGTAAGAAAATATAGCTAACATAATTTTAAATCATAAATAAAACCCTAGCAAGTAAACCCTAATTAACAGCTTCAACCAACAAAATTTTATTAAAATATCCTAGCTAGCCTAAACCTAAAACCCTAATTTAACTGGAGAGGCAATTGGATTATGTGGAATCAGATTTCCTGTGCAACCATCGCATTAGCTCCCGACCTACAAGAACAACAATGCTCACAATCAGAACTAGCATACAAAATTGTGCACCGACAACAAGACTTACCTGAAAAGAACGTGAAACAACAAGAAGGTCATGGATACTTACTAGAGAACATGCCAGAATGGATTGTTCAAGATGAATTGTAATTTCATCCTGATACATAGGAAGATGTGCTCGAAACCTAAAATCATCTATAAATGACACATGTCCATTCATGCACAACCCTAGATCCGACAGAACTGGGGTAAGGCACTGCCTATTTGCACATATATTTTTCGGATAGGATTCATCAAGCTAGCCTGAAATATCATCATGATGTTGAGGATGATCAATTTGATGGAATGGAAAAAATAAGATTCCACCAGGAAAAGTTTGGATGCTCAAGAAACCAAGTGCAGAAACCCTAATTTTGGAAAACCTAGATTGAAGTTGTCCCTGGGTTTTTTCGGGGAAATGAGGACCTAACATAACCATTAGTGGGGGCTAAAGTGCCTCACCATCCTGGACAAACTCTAGACCTCCCAATGGGGAGCTTTGAAGATTTGGTGGTTTCGTGAGATCAACTGGAGAATGGATGTGGTCATTATTTGTGGTGACTCGACAACTGTCAGCGAGCATACTATTAATTCGGTCAAATTTTTTTGAACTAACAGAATGGAAGGCCAACATATCAGATTATTTAGATTTCCTGGGATGAGATGAATTGACCAAAATATTTTCGGGCAATAGAGATATTTATAAGAAATCACATGCATGTACCTGAATGCAACCTGTACTGGATCGGCAACAAAAATACTAGATACAATGGTCGGTGTTTTCCTTCCAATGAATAAATTAGGGTATAGAGGTTGTTACATATCATCTATTAGCAGAAATAAGGACATGCTCATAGAAACATTACTCGAATCGACGACTTGCCCAGATGAGTTGACATTCAACATGGTTATGTTGAGAGGAGTGTGATGTGTGGGAACCGTAATTTTAGAAACCCTAATTTGAGAAACCCTAGTTTGACTTGTTTCAGGGGTCCCATCAGAATCGTGAGAACCTGAGATAACCATCAGCGGAAGTAGAATTTCCTTGACTTCCTTATGGGTCCCTAAATCATCAAAAAGCGAATCATCAAATTTCGGTGGCTTCATAGAGTCAACGGATGGATACGAATGACAGTCACCAGATGTGTGAGTGAATACTTTTTCAGCAAATAGCAATCACTAGAGCCAAAAATTTGATCAGTTTGGGTACCTATTATATTAGGCTCTTCTAGGGTTAAAAATGGGGATTAATTAGTGAGAGAAACATCCTGAGATTTCTGGTACATAGGGTCACTTTATCGACTGTTTAAATAGTGTGGATGAAAAATACCAGTAATAAGATATTCATCAATTGTGCAATGTGATTGTGAAACACCACCCACATGTTCATGACTACCGTCAACACTAGTATAAGTCAATTTTGAATGACTTGAAGAAATTACTGGTGTGGCAGACTCAAGAAATGAATTAGGGAATGATGGATGAAATGATTAATATGCAGGGGTACTGATCATACAAGGAATTTTATCTCACACATCAGTGTAATCCAGAGAGGCCAATGACCCTGCATGCACATCACGGTCCAAGGATATTGCAGGGTAATCAATTTTATCTGGGACAAGGCCCAATTCATTTTCAGTAGGTAAATGAGATTTAGAACTAGATCCAGGCACATGTTTAGTGGACTCGAGATTGGTTTCATCAACAGGGAGAGATGTTAAGTCAATTTTGTTTTCAAGTTTTGATTTGACAGGGTGTATGAAAGATTCATAGGTGATACAACAGGTTTCATTTTCCTATACGCGTCCATCATCACTTAAAAATTTTGCAAACAAAACCCCATTACATGGTAATTCAAGAGGAGGAAGATGAATGTCACAAATAGGAATTTCCTTCTTGGAGGCTTGAATTTGTCCCAAACCTAGAGAGATGGAAAAGGAAATATTAGGGATAGAATCCAGATAACTAGTAGCTTGAGGGTTATCATAACGGACATAAGGATCGAGATTTTTTATAGATTGAATGTGTTGCTGAGAAGTGGAAACCACCTGTTGAAATTGTTCAATCAAATATGGCCAATTGACATCTCTTCCAGGGAACTCAAAACAAGGATGAAAAAATCTAATGGAAAACTCCTCTAGAGATTCTTTAGGTTTCATTCTAGTCTTAGTTATCCTTATTAACACATATTGAAAATCGTACCTGTGAAAATATTGTTGAAGCTCATTGATGAGTTGCTCATATGAATGGATGGAAGCTGATGGAGACATGTGACATCATTTCTTAACATGACCTTAAAAAGTGAGGGGGAAGAGCACATAAGCCATCTCATCACCATCAATTTTTTAATACTCACAAAACTCAAGGAAATCAGAAATATGTTCAGTTAATGGAATTCCATTCTCACCATCGAACTTTAAATGAGACAAGTGATATAGGGGTTCATTAGGGATTGAGCATCGAGAAACAGATAAACCTGATAAAAATCTCAGGAGGATGATTTTGGGATGACCCATTTACATATATGAGACTACTTGAAGGCTCCAAGGGCTCAACATGTCATCTGGCCCTTCTTCTAGCACCAAAATGTTGACGGGAAAAATTGTACCACTAACAACAAGGGGGTCTCCCTGGTGAAAGATCCCAATTATACCTCACTCCATTTGGGATAGGAGCCTCATCCGGTATGTGGGCCCGGATGCCGCCATAAATTTTTCCACTCTTTTTTGTTGGATAAGAAGATGATGAAGCAAAGGCAAGGGTGAAATAACCAATCCGTGAAGAAAAATCAGGCCAAGATTGACGAACCACAAACAAAGATATAAGCAAGTCTAAACAACAAATAAAAGGGGTGCTCCATGAGAGGGATCGATGAGGAAAAACCCAGTGAGATGTACATGGAAGAAAACATGCCAGAAGTTAATTGCAATGTAGTTCACAATCGATCACTGACATGGCAAGAAACAAATAAACACCGATTCGAAAGAAAACGTGTGTGCAGCCACTATGAATCAGTCCATAATCCATTGGTGTATGAAAGCACATGTAAAAACATAGTGAAATATTAGACAACTAGTACTACCACCATAAGCAAGAATTTTAATCGGTGTTAGGAAAAGAGAATATATTATTAATTTTGCTACAAATTCAAATATATATTTTTCACTTCGTCAAAACCCAATAGTGGAACATGAGTTATTCATTTCAATGCATGATACCAAACCCTAGCCTCACTACCACTCCCTCTACCTGATACCAAGAGTTGAGTGTCTTTAGCCTTCAAGCACGAATTCGCTATCTCGTCCTCCCTTCAAATCAAGTGCTAAAAATCCTTTGGTATGATTTCCCGAAGTCGTACATATAGGTAAAAGTGACTCTTTAGTTTCCTTTGACTCTTGACCTCCCCGACTGTTGGGATAGCTTGCGACTTGGGCCACTTGTGACTCGAAGTCATTTGTGACCTGTGACCTAGGGTCATTTGCGACCTATGACCTAGGGTTATTTGTGACCTATGACTTGGGGTCATTTGCGACCTAAGGGTAGTTGCGATCTGGGAGGTTGTGACCCAGGGAAATTCCTTTCACACTTCTCTTTTTCGAGAGCTCAAACCTTGAAAAACATGATGTCTTTCCCTACGCATTAGTATTGTGCGAATGGACTGGTGAGAGATGTTCCCTTGAGACTATATTAAGGTTCTTCGAGCTTTTTAAGGATCCACCTTGCTTGGTGAAGAAACCCCCAGCTTTCGCCATGCAAGTCACTGACCTCTGCCTATAAACAAATAACATGGGTCACCTGTATTTATAATAAAATCGATTTTGGAAACACATTTAGTTAGATGAAAAAGTGGTTTTAAAATAATAAATTTATACCCCTATGTGGTCAATGGTTGTGCCACTATGTTTCCAGAGAGAATGGCTCGTGTAGGGTCCCTCTGCGCTTCCTTAATCACTATGTTCTCTTTGGTATTTCTAAATGTGTAGTTTAACTCATCCTAGGAACTACCTCCAAGAAGACTCTCCACCTCTTGTATAATGGTGTTGTTGAGGCACGTAGCCTCTATGAAAATTCTCCAAGCTTCCTTGATACGATTATCATCCATGGCCCTCTTGTTGAAGGCAGCTCCGTTGTCTTGAAAATAGAAGAAAAAGACGATAATGTCTTTTCATGTCCCCGGGAACTAAAGTGACCAAAATTTTCCTTGTGTCCCTTTCTTGATTGTGTGGCTGCATTTCTCAGTCATGTATTACTTATAGTCCCATTACCATATAACCATATTTCCTTGCAACTTTAATAAGTGTATATGCCTATCTCCTTGGCCCAGTTTCTTGGATAGCCATATTACTCCCCGAGGAGTGGATCTGCTTTCCCTATAGCTTCTTAATATCTCCTTCATTAATTTCGTGAATGACCTATAAGCCTTGGGCGCATTTTGTAGCTCCCCATTTTTATGTGTCCGGGTGCAACTCTTATCAACTACATTTATCTTGGATGAAAATCCTCCTGGACCTCTTTCAATGGTCAAAATTGATTTTTTATTCCACGACTCTAATGTAGATATGATGATACTACCACATGACGTTGGTCAATATCTCTGATGTGAATAGGTCGGATAGTCGTGCTACCACAGAGGTCGCTTATGCTGGCGACTTTTACTGAGTGTGATTATGCAACTCAACGACTTAAGGGGAAATGCGACCTCCCAGAGGTCACACAGTCGCAGTGCCATGAAAGTGGCATTGTTGGATTGGTCCATAAGCTCTGCAACCCAACGACTAGTTGTAGTTTCCATAGGTCCCACTGGGCACATTTATGGTTGCTTTGCGACTCAGCGACTGGTCGCAACAGCCATAGGTCACACTCCCTCAAGTTTTGTTTAGTTGAGGCTTCTATGATTCAGTCGAGCGAAGATCTAGGGGACATGACAAACAGGATCTACGTAGCTACATCCACCATCCCTCATTTTTTTGGGAGTTCCGCACAATGGAGAAGGTGTATGGCCACGTGAATTTTGAGTCTCACCAGCCTTTGCCATAGAGTCGAGGTCATGCTACTGCACAGATTGCTAAGCTGCAATCGAAAAGCCTAATATGTGTTGGGTCACTCTCCATATTTTGTCATGATTTTGTAGCGCACTTGCCCTCCATCCTCTAGTTTAGGCTAATCATACCATTTTCACTGAGCATCAAACTTATGACAATACCATATAAGGTAATGGTTTGAATTGCATTCTCATAACATAATTATTCGTATTTCATTACATATAACATAATGTTCTGCATTATTTCTATGAAACCCCGGTGGATTTAATCGCATAAGAAATATAAACAGAGGATGGGCCTATTGACCATTTGGAAGTACATATATTTGACACTCTCCGACCATTATTTCAAGTCAAAACACAGGGTACGCTTCGAGAAAATTAGTTTCATGGAGGTATCTTTAATAAATCGATACCGCAACATGTTCATGTCACTGAAATTTGCGTCTTGCACTTAACTGTTTGTTTTTCTCTTCGAGGTGACCCAAACTACTCTCTACTGACTTCCCCTTTTGTGATCGATTGAGGCATAACCCTTGTTTTACTTTAACTAACCTTAAACTATAGACAACTTTGGCCCCAAAACCTTTTGTAGGCTAATGGTTAGTCCGACTTTATCTTTGGAATTTATACTCTTTATTTATACATGAGCTATATATAATTCATTTTAAAATCATCCCCTGCTCAAGAGTAGTCCCTACTCAACCGTGCATTGTGGAAACATGGTGAGTGAGAGGAGATGGAAACTTCCCTCTCTCAGTTGTTGATCACATCATCATTTGCATAGTTGGGGGCAACTTGATTCTCGTGTATGGAGTGAAATGAGAAACTAAGTCATAATGACAGATGCTCCTCATTAATATTCTCCATGACAAACAAAGGAGTTTCATATCCTCCCTATGACGAGATTGGGTCTTCGTTTAAACCCTTGAGGGTGTGGATTTTTTTGTTCAAGTTGCCGCACTCAACACCCAAACCCGATGTGTATATTTTTCCCGAAACATCTTTTAACACCCCGTTGGTTTGAAATATGATTTCCACATCTAGCAATCAATTTTCCTTCTCCAATCATATTCTTAGGAATCAGGCCATACAGATGAAAATATGTGGCTTAACCATGATCCAAAGTTTCCCCAATTAGCACACATTTTTTTCCTCACTTATGCATGTCACACATCTTTCGCCTTTTATATTTCATCTCAAAATACTCTTATCATTGTCATCTACCTTGACAAGGTCTCAAACATATCCTTTGTTCTCATCCCTACATGGAACAGATATGAATGTGTCATGTTCCACAATCGAGATTTTGTAATTTTAACTTCAATTTATTTCCATCAGTGCAGTGTTGATAGTGTCAGGTATATCCTTCATGGGCTCCACCTTCATGACATATTATAACATCAATTAGTACGTGGTTACTATTATAGAATGATGTCCCCAAATTTGAAAATAATTAACATGGGACCCTAAGTTGGCAGAAAAACCCAAATAGAATGCCAAAATGATACATGGTGGAAGTACTTTTAATGAAAATATGTCATGTACTTAACACACAAAAAAACTTCCACTCAAGTACATGCATGATCTCGGTTGTTGTACAAGATACCTCCTTACATGATGTGATTGTAACACAAGTATCTTGTCATGATGGTGAGAAGGTTTGTGAGGGGTTGGAAATAGGTCAAGCACATCTAAGGTTGTTTTCATGACAACCTAGGGGAAACCTATCTTTGAATCCAATGGAGGGACACTCAATGTTCTTTGAAGCAGAAAACCCCCAAGCCCTAGTGCATTAATGATACATCAAGGCAAGTCGGTGAGGTGACAGGATTTGGCAGGAATAGCTCATGGGGATATCACTGAATGAAGGCTGGGTCGAAACCCTACTAGCTGAGCGAGTAGAGTGGGACCCGAAAATTTGAATATACCCAACATTTTGGGTGGTATTGTAGCAGCTACAAAAAATTCTCAAAGTTTGACCAATTACTTGGCATTTACAAATAGAATTAGGCCTCTTTATACTACCCTAAAATAATAGTAGTGTTGTTAAGCTATGAATAAATGGAGACTGATTGGGCAAATAAAATATCTTTGGTTAAAGATATAAAACTTGTATGATAAAGGAATGATAGATTAGATGATACAAAATGTAAAATTTCAAATATCCTAAAAGTTGCATCCCTAACATGAAAAGTGAATATTGATAACACAATAATAAATATAGCCATAACCATCATCATCTAAGAACTGATTAAATATTACCCAATGAACCATGAATTCCAGTAAACCTTGTATATGCAACATTAGGCCTATTCGGCAATTAGCTTTGAGAAAATAATGTAACCAAGTAGATCATAGTATTGAATTAACTTCTATACCATAGGCATGACCACTACTGCCAACATGCATCCATAGCCTCGACAGGGAAGCCTTTTGAACTGATTGAGATGTTAGTGTCCCATCTATTAGAAGTAAATACATAGTTACAATAGAATTTCAATTTACTTAGATGTCAATTGAAGATCATTGTTCATGCTTGGTAACCATTTAATTACAATGCCATTCATGGGAGCGAACAAAAATGAACAAGTCGGCTCATGATGAGACTTCTTGTCCTTTAGTTTTACAACGAAAAGCCATTATCCAGGCTTTGTGACCAGTAGTGGTAATGTCACTTTATTACGACCTATGATCATGGTAGGCTGGCTCGTGATGAGACCTCCTATCCTTCAATTGACTATTTTTATTTAAAATTCCATTATGGTTATTTTTAATCAACAAAAGATTACTTAATATATGGGGTGGCATATCAGCTCCTTAAAAGCTAGGGATGGTGTAAAAAGTTTTGAAGTAACTATTTTCAACTTGAGTAGTCTTGCTTCTAAAAAACTAATAACTTTCATGTGACTGCTGATAAATATATTTTTCTTTGTTAATATTTGGGTTGAGGAACATTCCATTAGATAGTGACAGAAATATTTAAGTACAATTTTGTGGTAACATCATATATTTTATAAAATAAGGGACTTGACAAATTTAAGAAAGTTGAAAATTTTACATGGTGAAATCATCTTTGCATAATTATTCCTTAAAAATAATATTATGTCTGTAGATAAACAAAGATGAATTGACTACCCAATCATTATGTCAAAGAGGTCCTAGAACATTAAAATTATTTTCGGTTCACCAAGTGTTAAATGAAAATGGACAATCGTGACTTAGGTAACAATAATTGTAATAGAGGGAACAATAGATGTGACTAAGGCAACAACAATCATTCCTTTGAAGGGAACAAAAGATGTGATAAAGGGAACAATAATCGTTCCTTTTAAGGATTGAATGACAGTTGTGCAGATTTCAAAATAGCAGATGTTATTTTAATTGAACAACAGTTGTTCAATGTATTGAATAGCAGCTATTCATTCCATCGAACAATAATGATATGTGAAAGTCATCAAAAGTGTTGTCATAAAAAAAAAAAGAATCGCAGTTGTTCATTTTACTTAACAACAATTTTTAAACACACCAAAAAAATAAAGTGTGGTTGTTCATTTTTCTGAACACCCGTTGTTCATTTGATTGAACAACAGTTGTTAAATCTATTGAACATACATTATTAAACACAAAAAAATAAATTACAACTGTTCATTTTTCTGAACAATAGTGTTCAGTTGATTGAAAAGTGGTTGTTCAATCTATTGAACAAAAATTATTGAACACACAAAAGTAAATCACGCATGTTCATTTTTCTGAACAACAGTTGTTCAATCTATTGAACGGAAATTATTAAACACAAAAAGATATCATGACTGTTCATTTTTCTAAAAAACAATTGTTCAATTGATTGAACAGTAGTTGTTCAATATATTGAACAAAGATTATTAAAAATACAAAAAGAAATCGTGGTTGTTCATTTTTCCGAACATCAACTATTCAGCTGATTGAACATAAATTATTAAACACACAAAAATAAATAACGCCTATTTATTTTTCTGAACGACAATTGTTCAGTTGATTGAACAAAATTTGTTCAATCTATTGAACAACAATTAATAAACACACAAAAAAATTAAATCGTGGCTATTCATTTTTCTGAATAGCAGTTGTTCAGTTGATTGAACAACAGTTGTTCAATTTATTGAACAACAATTATTAAACACACAAAAATAAATCACGACTATTAATTTTTCTAAACAACAGTTGTTCAGTTGCTTGAAAAACAATTCTTCAGTTGATTGAAGAACAACTGTTGAATCTATTAAACAACAATTATTAAACACACAAAAATAAAATCACGTCTGAGTTACAAGGAACAACAATTGTTCCCAAAGGAATGACAATCATGATTCAAGGATTATTTATCCAATAATATCATTGTTGCATGTTACAACCTCAAAACTACCCATACCATTTTAATCTTATAAGCATGAAGTATCAATTGTGACATCGTAAATCCTTCCCAAAAACTAACTCAGTGGGTGATCCTAACAAGGTGACATGGAGAAGGATTAGTCATCCAACAGTCATAGTCACTTTACAAAATAATTAGGAATTAAGAGTGAATCATTCCCGAAAAGACTTACCATAAGAGTTTTTAAATATGAGATATGAGCCAACCATATACTTGGTAAGACTGGGGAATAAAAGGATAGATGTGGAGCATCAACAAGAAACTTAAGAAATTCCTTTTATTTTGATGAAGGAACAAAATTTGTGACTTTGAACACCTAAAACATAAAAATGTAAGAGAAATCAGAAATAAAACAACAATTTATTGAAAATTTTGATAAACAAATAAATAACTTAAGTTACAATAACTGTGATATCAGTTGCAACAATTTTGTTTATTAAGGGAATATCAATATGTTTCCAAGAACAACAATCTGTCAATGGTGAATAAATGGAAAAAAATGATCTTTTGGAAAAATCCTTTGCTGGAAATGAATTGAATGTTCAATTCTTCATTTTATCGTATTATGAATCTGTCAAGTAATGAAAATATCTTCACATCGTTTTCTTGTTGGTAGGTGTTAGCAGAAATTTATAGAAGGATGTTGTAAGAATTTTTAGATCATGACACTTAAACACACTTAAAATCATATGATATTAGATTTCTTAATATATGCTTGGATGAAATTCCCTTATTTCATTAACATTGTCTTTAAGAATCACTTTTTCATAAATGGACCTCCTTTATTCTCTTCGGACCTACAAAAATGAACATCTACCTACAATAAAACATAAAATAATCAAATAAGAGAGGTGAACGGGCTCTCCTAATCGAATACATATGAAAGGAATAACACGTAGTTACTCTGTGAAACAAATCGATAGAAATATAAACAAAAAAAAAAATATTTATCAATTTGCGGGAGAGCAGTGGTTGACCATACTAACCAACAATGTTTTAATCATAAATTATTTGTTTTTAGTCCAATTTGAGTGATTCCAAAGCCAAGTGAAATCTAATTCAAATATATATGACCAATAGAAATAGGTTTTAAAAATTCCATGAAATGATATGTCAAATTTACTTAGAACAACCTGCATAACAAAGTCATTTTCAATTTCCGAACTTAGACCAATAGTTGATATTTTAAGCATAAAATTTTTGTTTTATGACAGATTGAATTGATTAAAATTGGAGCTTATTTTTTTTTAATATATCTATATCCAATAGAAACAGGTTTTTGAGGCAAGAATAATTGATGGGTCAAATATGCTAGTGAACAACTAAAAAAACAGAGTTTTGAGAATGTTGATATACGATAGGCAGTTAGTAGTTTGGTCATAACTTTCTCATACGATATCAAAATAGAGTGATTAAAATTTACCTGTAAACTAGATTCATAGGGTAATACACCATAGAAACATATTTTCAATATCTAGTCATTTAGGTCTCCAAAAACGGATTGTCCCAACCCTATCCTTGAGTTGTCTACTAGGCACCCTGTTAGTGTTTTGGTTATAACTTTTTCGTTTCAAATCAAAATTGAATGATTCAAGTTGTGTTATAAATTAAATATGAAGAGCTACCTAGGATAGAAACAAGTTTTGAAACTATGTCCATTTGGGCCCACAAAACATGACTGTCCCAACTGTTTTTCCAGAAATTTCATCAAGCCTGCAAGCCATGAAATGTGATATACAAACATTTTTCCTGAAATGGTGATGAATGTTTGTAGAAATGTGATTTTAAATATAATATTTATACATACAAAAATAAATCCAAATATCTATCACCAATATTTATTTACATGGCATATTGCAACAAACACACATATAAAGAAATTTATGCACTTATTTATTTTATTTTCTACACTAACCTACTTTAATTTGAAAAATATGAAATATATTTAAATTGCTCCAGATATTCCTCCAAGCTTTCATATTCCCCTTGTATCATACTAAAAATATCTTCACTAGCCTTGCAATAGTCTTGGTACTTCTTCAATATTACATTCTTCATGTCCTCCCATGTTTGAATGCAGTTCCCACCAAGGCTCATGAACCATTAGAGAGATGCTCCTTTTAGAGTAAGAGGAAACAATTTCAAACTTTTATCAATAGTAAAACAGTCATATACTCTACAAAGTACTTCAACTCAAACAAAAATCTATCCGGGTATTCATTTACCAAACCATGAAATTTTGGTATATCGGATGAGGGAATGATGTGCATTTGTGTCATTCCTCCGAGATCTCTGATAGGAAAATAAAAAGTAGCCATGTGTGTCATTTATTGCCAAAAAAGAATATGTTTTTCATGTGCTTCTTTGAAGCTCCTTCTTCAACTGTTCTTGTCAATAGGTTAGTGAAATGGTTGGTTCTTACATCACCACTTAAGTGAAATGATAAAATTTGTTTAAATTTATACCTCTAAGATTCCTACTTTTATCCATGCATGCTATATGACCTAAGCCTAACTACTGAGGGTAGATCCATCACTAGTTCCCTAGGATGCGTGCATAGGTTCTTACCTCCCATCTTCAATATCTAGCCCCCACGAAATCAGGCATGCATCTACAATCATATATTAGTGTGGTAATGTTATTTTACTGCCTCCCCGACAATGACGCCAAAATGTTGGGTAAAATTAATTTCTTAATAAATAAAAATAATAATCACCTAATCATTAATTATCAACTAAGGAACGTATTTTTGTTTCAAGGCAATCAGAAAAATATATGCAAGAAAATACCAACAACTAATACTGGATCTACATGATTATGCTCAACACTATCAAGTCCATTCAAAAAGAAATAAAATGCAAGACTTGGAAAACAATACTAAATCTCAAAAACATAAATTAAATGACATCAAAATAATTATACTAATCAAACGATTTGAATCAATACTAAATTAAACCACACATTGTTGAATTGTAAATTTAACCTACTGAACCAAACATAATTCAGATGTTAATCTAGGACAAAAAATTAAATGAAATCTAGGAATTGCGAGAAATAACAAATCTGGAAAATTTAGCAGCCAACAAATTACTTTTAAAGAAGGAAAGTTACTTTAAATAACAACAATTGAAATTAAAATAAACAAGCACACAACTAAACTACTTTATACGTTCAAGGCAACACCTCATCCAAGGTTGTGGGGCCAACTGCCCAAGGCTCAGTTCTGCCTTGAGAAATAATTCAGATCATATTACAAGTAATAGATGTAGAACTCAATGGATAACTTTCTTCATTAAAATATATGAGAGAAGTAATTACATCAGAATGAAGCTCTTAGCTTTGTCTCAAGTTCAACAATTATTCATCTCCTATTCAACAATTGTTCATTTCAATTCAACGATTTTTCATTCCCCATCTTTGAACTCTGCTTTCATTTAAATACATAGAGAGCAAAGGGAAATTAAAACTAACTTGATTACAAAATGATTTACCATTACAATTATTGATTGTCTACAACAAATTGATCAGAAATAGAATATCTGAAATATCTTTCCATCATGATTCACCTGGAACAAGTCGAATCTAGTATTGCAATTGGAAGAATTTGGAAAACGGCCACAACAAAAAATATGGGAAAATAATCTTCGGATAACCTTCTGTTTCTCTCAATCCAGACTAAATTTTTGAAAAATGCGCACACAAAAACTGATTTGGTCTATTCTACACAAAACCCATATCTCGGATTTTTAGAACTCATCTTCATTTGTTCAAAATAGCAAATGAAAAACTGTCACTTTTTATCCCAGTGAATTCCGAGTTGGAATAGTCAGAGAATGAATTTCCAATCCAGAAGAGATCTTGGAGGCTAAAAGTGTGAATGATGTTATAACAGATTAATAAACCATATTTGACAAAATCATGAATAATAATGATCAATTATTAAAAATAAAGGAGAATAAGTATTACTTATCCATAAAAATTATATGATAAATCATGATAAATAATGTGATAAAGGATGGTAGAAATGGATGAAATAGACTTTAAAAAGTGGTAATAATAATGACAATTTAGTGGCTCAACGGTGCCAAAAACACCTGTATATGAGTTTCATTTCCTCTGCAAGTTGTTCCAATGAATTCATAACATGTGAATCTGCTAAGAATGAATATCCTTGAGCAAACATTGGTCGAAAATTGACCAAGCTAGGCCTGATTAAATTTTGGCCTAGAAAAGCTCTAGTAAATCTGGCTAACTTCCAGTTAGCTCCACTAAATCTGGAAATTCCACCGAATTTGGCAGTCTGCCAAAAATTATGCCAACTTAATCTATGGTTAATTAAATATTAAGTGAGGTTAATTGTGGGATTAGCGCGCTAATGGCATGTTTAACGCTGGCTCCTTCCTCCAATTACATGGTATGGTCATGTTGTGTGAGGGGTTGGCCCCATTCATTCCCCACCAAAAGAAAACACTGCATTTAAATATATGTTTTGCACAAATCTTAATAAGTACTATAGCTTCAGATTTTTGGTAAACAGAGGGAGTGGTAGTGGGGAGGTCGTGGGGTCGAACCCTGACCTCACTCACCTGTTGGATATACTTTTCCAGGGTTTCATATTTCAACGAACTTTGACCTTGGCATATTTTAATAATTTCATATTTCAACAAACTTTGACCTAGGCATACTTTAATAATACACATATATTTAAACTCCATGTATAATTACGATGCCACCTCAGCGATTTAATACCTATCATATAATAACATGCCAACGCACATTTTAAAGTCTTCAAACATTAATGTATATGCTCATCCATTAAAATGAATATTCCATACTTATTATGTTAAAAATCCACCATAACCAACGTATAGTTGAACTTTGACTTTTGTTTTTTTTAATTAAAATATGTGGATTTTAAATATTTAATAATATAAAAAGTTTATATTTAATAAATATATATAGATAAATTAATATAATATATGATTATTTAAAAACCATATAAAATATTAATTATATAAATAATATTAATCCAACTATAATATATTTAAAAAAATTGATTTCCAACACATAATAATCAGGAATCCACATTCAACTTTGGAGGGCATTGGGTGATTTTTACTTTCACAAACCAAACTAGAGAATCCAATTGTGACACTTTTCGCAGTCCCATTGGACGAAAAGTGAAGAGGAGTTTGTACATGCCGACTTGATTGCTATACCTGTTCTGCAATAATTTTTTTTAGAGATTTGTGTGTTCTAAATGACGATCAGCAGACCATAACTCATTCATCCGAACTCGGTTTTCAACAAGATGAGTTGCATTGGATTCCTTACGACGGGTCGGTCCCTTTAAATCCAGTTTGGTGCAATTATGAGCACTTTCATTTTTGAGCTAATTTTTGCCCGTGATCTAGTTTCTGATTACTCCTTCCCACTGACATGATTTTGGACCTGCAAAAGCTGGCTATCTCATGAGTTTTGAACACTTATATTTCCCAATTTCTATCATATTTATTATACATGGAGAAATCTCTATGACAACCACTTCGTCACTGACATGCCTTGCCTTGTCCTGAAATGGATTTGGCTCTTCAACCACTATTATCCTTTTGTTGTTGACCGAATCCAACACTTGTGGATGATTGCTGATATAACACTTTTGTTGTACCAAATTCATTCCTCGGTGCCCTGCCACTAAGAATCTTGTTCCTCCTTTGCACAATGGGTGAACTACAACAAATAGCTTCAAACATCAGTAAAAATAAGAAAATAAATGACCATTCTTTACCTCCACAGTTCCAAATTCCACATCTAGAAGAATGCATTTTCCATCTCCTTCTCTTCTTGGCATCAACACATAACATGGTCTGCAATGGTTGCAAAATATTTTGACATCTTGTCACAAAAAATAAATCATGTAAGAAACAACTTGACGACATATCCTCTTCCTCCTTCAAAACAACATATTTCACATCATGTCAACATTTCCATATACTCTCACATCTTAGTGTCAAAACTTATCATCCAAACACAAGTTGAAAAAACATGCATCTTCAAACAAATGACTCTGAATTCAAGCATAAGCATGTCTAATAACTTTGATGATTCTTTTCTCAAAACCAAAAATAATTTCACACCATGAAAAAATTCGTCAAAATCTCCTTTCCATATTTGGATACAAAACCAAATATTCCAAGTCGATATGACATGCATCACACAATCAACACAAATTGGCACTCATGCATGTGAAAATGATCAACACTCTCAAGTTGACAACATACATGTTAAACAAGAAATCAACCAACACATGTCAATTACTCATGCATGTTCAAGAAAAATGAAACCATCAAAATTCCACTGTTCATACACACAAACTCTCATGCATGTATCCAATTCTTCAACTCTCTCATAAGAACAATCATAAGTACAAGAGCTCCATTCATATGTACATGTAGTTGAAGCTGATATGAACAAATTTTTCTTCAATAAAGTGAGTCAACATACTCCACTTTCAATCACCTTCTTGGCATAAACATGCAACATGCATTCCATTGGAAAATAAATACATAAACATAAAAAGACAGGCAAAGTCTTAATTGGATATGAAATCTAACTATCTCTTACTAAACCATTTCAATGGTGCTTCTTTCACCTGCACATCATCATAATCATTTGAATCATCTTGACCCACATCAATTATGAAATCTTCTTTTCCATTCTTGTGATTCTCTTTCTCCGCCTTCTTCAAATGTCATGGATAACTTGTTGGATACAAAGTCCAACACTATCTACAATATGACCTTGCTTATGGAAATGAGTGCAAAAAATTCCCTCTTATTTTCAACATGGTTTTCTTTGTCTTTATACCTCCTTTGCTTCAAAAGTTTCCTGTGCATGGATATATTCTTCCAACACCTTGAAACATTATGGTTATCCAAACCACAAAAGGAACATGCAACTTTTCTCTGAATCTTATGTGAGAATTTTCCATGTTTATCATAATCAAAAGAAACTTGATTAAAAGCATATTTGTACCTTAAACATTCACCTTTGTCACCTTCTTAAGGAGGTGAATTTGATGAGGTAGTGTTTGTCTTCGGAATTCCAATGTTGCATTCATAAAATTTATAGCTTTCAACATCCTCTTGTTCGTTATTCTCATTAGTGTCATGTTTATGAGCATCTTCTTGCAAAGTGTGTGTAAAACCTTTTCATTCCTCATGAACAAAATCTTCACAAGCTTGAGGTAAGGAAAATGAAATGAAATTCCTTCTTGGAACACCTTCATGTGCCTCCTTGGCTTTATATCTTTCTCCATCATGTTTTCCATAACCAAGACCCAAATACTTAAGAGTTTCCTCAACAAAAATTGGCTCAACTATGCCTTATGCATGTTTTCCTAACCCTTTACCTTCATAGCCCATATTCATAAATAATTTTGACCCTATTACTCTAGCGTGTCTTTCAAAAGCACCTACACATTCATTTTTAGAGGAAATTGAAGATAAAATTGAATTTCATACCTCCTTTTCAAGCACATGCTTGGCTAAGGCTTCTTCGGAAACATGGAGCTGAGTTTCCATCTCATGCATCTTTTCAAGGTTTTCAATTGAAATATGGAGCTGAGTCTTCATCTCATGCATCTTTTCAAGAAGCTCTTGCTTCTCCTCCTTCATGGCTATCAACTTATCTTGAAGTTTAACACTCTCCCTCTTATCTTCATACTTCTCTTGCATTCTATCAATCACGATGTAGAGTTTCTGCAACATATCTTTATCAAAGAGTTTTTGTAAGGAATATAGACTAGAAAAGGTGCTTAATGATGCAGGAGCATTCAGGCTAGTCAGCAATGTGATAGCATGGTCACATGTTGTGACTAACAAGGGGTTGGAAGAAAATAATTTAATTAATTTTATATATGAGAGTGTTTATTTATTGTTAAATATGAGGATAGGGTGTAGGTGGCTGAGTGATCCTCCTTGTATGGAGATCAGGCCAAATAGTTGGATTTATTTGGCTAGAATAGAATATGAGAGATTTTAAAAGCTTTATTTAGTGTTAGTTTAGAAAAGAGTGGGATTGAAGAGATTTTTTAGGAGAGGTTGAGAGATTTCTGGTTCAGAATCAGAATTGATTCATGAAACCATGTATTTGTATCAATTGTGTTTTCCTTATATAATTGGAGAGAGTGAGGATAGAAGTAGGAAGAGTGTGTGAAGTCAGTTTTTAGAAATTGTAAGGGCCATGAACATTGAAGATCTGGCCAACAAAAGGTTGTAAGTCATTGTTTTAGATTATATATATGTTTTGGTTGATTGGGAAATTGAATGATGTTGGGTGGAATTGAATATAAATAGTGTCAAATCTTTGCATAAATGGTGGCTGTAGTTTTTGTGTTGAACCAGCTCTTTAATCGATTGCCGTATTCATTCTTTGTTAGCGCCAAAGCCATAATATATAACCCTGTGCATAGCTAAATTCAATGGGTGTGAATATGTTTGGTTTTAAATAATCCTTGGAAGACTGCTCTGCACACAAATTAGAGAATCGATCTGATTAAAAAAAGATGAAGTCATCCCCTGGAAATGTAAGATTTCTCTTGATACAGTTGGGAATTAATGAAAAGCTGACTGATGTGCTGTTTTGATGCCGAGTGATGGAATTAAAAATAATTGTTAATGGTAATGTCCAGCATGAAATTAAGTCTGCATTGTATTTCATTACATTGATTTGAAAGCGCTGTTTTGTGTCAATTGGTGGATCCATATTATAATTGTTTACTGCAGAAATTGATTAAGAGTGTTGGGTAATTCGATGGGGTTTACATCGATCTGTGGGTAAATCGATATCATAATGATTAGCTGAATGCAGATTTGGAAATCGAATGATGGAAAATTTGATGTGGAATGTGTTTTACTTCTGGTTGATAAGTTAAATTCTGGCACGTAGAACAGAGTAATGGAGCAGCGCTGGCGTAGCTGGATGTGCCATTGAATGAGGCGTTCAATCAAACAAGCTGACAAGCCGTAATGTGATAATGCAGTGTTTAATCCATGAGAGAATTTAATTGATGTCAATTGCGTCTATGGACAGAGAGAAGGCGTAGAGTGTTGTTTTTTTTGTTTATGTGGAATTCAATTAACATGATTTTAATTGTTGGGTTCCTTATTAGAAATCGATTGATTGATGGTGGCATTGAGTAAGCACAAAACTTGGATCTGGAATGTGAAAGATTCAAGGTCTCACGCAGGCAAGATGACACAGGTATGTTCTAATTCGAAGGATGCAAATTCATATATCACAACAGAGCTATTGCTGGAGAAGGGACAGCGTTTTTCTGCTGAGATCAGATTTAAATTGTGGTCTGAATATCTCATAAGTTCTGGATTAATTGAATTGGGGTGTTTGGATTTTAATTTCTGTTTTGAAGCTTCTGCATGTATCTCTGTAGAAATTTCCCAATGAATGTGATCACTTGGAATGAATTTGGAATGACATGTTTATATGCATAGGTGTGAGCAGATTCTGGGTCATGCAGGTAATCCCTGCATCACTTAATGGAGCATCCATCACACATGAAATGCATACAAAGCTTCTTTGTTGCAATTTGAGAATTCAATTCTCAATTTTGACTTCTTTTCCTTCACACATAAACTTAGAAAACTATTAAATTCTTCCTGCACAAATTCAACAACCAATAGCTAAAATGAGCTAAGTTTTTTCTCTGATGCCAACTTTATCTGAATATGGGAAATTTTTTATTGATATGCAAGCTCCCTCATCATTATTAAAAATGTTTTTAAGGATCGACTAATGTTAACCACTTGTGAAGAGGTTTATGTGTGTAGTTTCATGTGTTCCTTATGATCAAATTATAAGTTAATTGATAATTAAAAACTCATATACAACAAATTATATACAAAAACATAACTCATAGCAATCACATAACACAATGGACGATGATGGAGTTCACCTCTCGTGGGCTACATCTCCATGGACCTGCTTTAACTAGCTAAGCCCTCTTGGGATTATGAGTCAAAAGTATGATTACAAGCAGTTGTGATGATCCAATGGATATTTTACTGTTCCATTGGCTTCAAAATACATTAAGACCCCAAAAACGAATATTCAATCTCTACATTTGGTTACTAGCCCCTTTAGGCTTGACCTCCAACACCAGTGGTCGTGGGCTTGTTTAATCTCCAAAGTGAGAAAATCACCTTCATATGTGCCCCAACGCTGCTATAAAATATACCACTATGTTTAGAACATAAAATACATCAAAAAATAACTATCCACTCACTGAAAATGACCTTCAGCTGATCTGGGCATGTCCTTCCCTCTTGGTGGCACTGAGCTTCAAAATTCTTCAATGTGCCAAAAACACCTGTAGATGAGCTCCATTTCCTCTGCAAGATATTCCGATGGGTTCATAGCATGCAAACCTTCCAAGAATGACTATCCTTCAACAAACATTGGTCGAAAATTCACCAAGATAGACCTCATTCAATTCTAGCTTAGAAAAACTTCATTAAATCTGGCTAACTACCACTTAGATCCACTAAATCTAAAACTGCCACCAAATTTGGCGGACTGCCAAAAATTCCGCCAAATTAATCCATATTTAGTTAAATTTTAAGTGAGTTTATTTGTGTGACTAGCATGCTAATGACGCGTCTAGTGTTGGTTCCTGCCTCCGATTACGTTGTATTGTCATGTGGTATGAGGGGCTGGCCCCATTCGTTCCTCGCTGAAAGCAAACACTGCATTTAAATAAATGTTATGAAAAAAGCTTAACAAGGACTATAGCTTTGGATTTTTGGTAAATGGAGGGAGTGGTAGTGGGGAGGTCATGGGTTCAAACCCCGACCTTGCCCACCCATTGTATATATTTTTCTAGAACACCATATTTCAACAGACTTTAACCTTGGCATATTTTAATAATACACATATATTTATACTCCATGTATAATTACGCTGCCACCTCCACAATTTAATACCCATTGTATAATAATATGCCAATGCACATTTTAAAGTCTCCGAACTTTAATGTATATGCTCCTCCATTAAAAGGAATATTCCATACATAATATTTTAAACCTCCACCATAACCAACATATAATTGAACTTTGAACTTTGACTTTTGGTTTTCTTTATTAAAATATGTGGATTTTAAGTATTTAATAATATATAAAGTTTAAATTTAATATTTATATACATAAATTAATTAATATAATATATGATTATTTAAAAACCATATAAAATATTAATTATATATAATATTAATCCAACTTTAATATATTAAAAAAATTAATTTCCAACACATAGTAATCATGAACCCACATTCAAATTTGGAGGACATTAGGCGATTTTTACCTTCACAAACCAAAATGGTGAGTCCAATTGTGACATTTGTCACAGTCCCATTATATCAAAACTGAAGAATATTTTATGCAGCCTGACTGGACTTCCATGTCATCAGCTGTACCTGTTCAGCAATATTTTTTTTGAAAAATTTCTTGCTCTAAATGGTGATCAACAGACCATAACTCCTTCATTCAAACCCGGTTTTCAACAAAATGAGTCGCGTCAAATTCCTTGCGACAGGTCGGTCGCTTTGAATATGATTTGGTGCAATTATGAGCACTTTATTTTTTGAGCTAATTTTTGCCCCTGATCTAGATTCTCATCACTCCTTCCCATGAACATGCTTCTGGACCCATAAAATATGGTTATCTCATGAGTGTTGAACACTCTTCTATTTCCCAAGTTTTATCATCTTGATTCTACTTGGAGGAAAAATTAGTGTGTAGGTTAAAGAAGAGCTTGTATGGCCTAAAACAGGCTCCAAGGAAATGGTATCTAAAATTTGACAGGTTTATGTCTTGACAAGGTTATACTAGATGTCACTATGATCATTGTGCTTATCTGAAAAATAAAAATGATGGTAGTTGTATTATATTGTTATTGTATGTAGATTACATGCTTGTTGCAAGGTCTAACAGGCAGGAAATAAATTTTATCAAAATAAAATTGGAAAATTCATTTGTAATGAAGGATTTGGGAGCTCCAAAACAAATCCTTGGTATGAGAATAACTAGAGATAGGAAAAATCACAAATTAACATTGTCTCATAATGAGTACATATAAAAGGTGTTAAAAATATTTAATATGCACAATGAAAATCTAGTTAGTACACCTTTGGCTACCGATTTCAAGCTTAGTAAGGAAATGTGCCCCAAGACCCAAGAATAAATGGATTATATGCATAAAGTTAAATATGCATCAACAGTTGGAAGCTTAATGTATGAAATGGTATGTGCAAGGCCTAATATTTCACATGGAGTGGTAGTTGTAACCAGGTACATGAAAAATCCAAGAAAAGAACATTGGATGGCACTGAAATGGATTCTCAGACATTTGAGAGATACCCCAAATCAATAATTATGCTTTGGTGGCTCAAACAATGCTCTGAAGGGATATCCTGATGCAAATATGGCAGGTGATAGAGATAACAGGAGGAGCCCTACAGCGTAAGTATTTACGGTAGGTGGAACAACTATCAGTTGGGTTTCAAAAATGCAAAGTGTTGTTGCACTTTCAACAAGAGAAGCAGAGTATGTTACTGCGACAGAGACTATTAAAGAAATGATTTGGTTACAAATTTTTATGGGTGAATTGCGTATTAATCATGAGATGGGAAGGTTATATAGTGATAGCTAGAGTGTCATTCATCTTGCAAAGAACTCAACATTTCATTCCAAGACTAAACACATACAACTTAAGTACCATTTCATACGGCCAGTGTTGGAAGATGGACAGATGAAGCTGGAAAAGTTACACACTATCCAAAATCCTGGAGATATGCTAACAAAAGTTTTAACTAGGGACAAACTGAGATTATGCTTAGTTTCAATTAGTCTTCAAGTATGATGATGAAGACGAGAAACAGGCAGGTCCAAAGTGGAGTAATTTTTCAACAAATGAAGCATCAATGGAGTTGCTACAATTAGTCCCCAAGTGGGAGATTGTTGGTTGTGTGATCTAAATATGGGAAAAATTGTTATTGCTATGTGCTCCCTCATCAATATTAAAAATGTGTTTAAGGATAGAATCATGTTAACCACTTGTGAAGGGGTTTATGTGTGTAGTTTCATGCGTTATTTATGATAAAATTATGAGCTAATTAACAATTAAAAACTCATATACAGTAAATTAAATGTAGAAACATAACTCATAGCAATCACATAACACAATGGATGATGATAGAGTTCACCCCTCCTAGGCTACATCTCCATGGACCTGCTTTAACTATCTAGGCCCTCTTGGGATTATGAGTTAAAAGTATGATTACAAGCATCTGTGATACTCCAATGGATTTTCTAACTATTCTATTGGTTTCATAAGACATTAAAACCCCAAAAATGACTATTCAATCTCTAAATTGGGTTACCAACTCCTCTAGGCTTGACCTCCAACACCAGTGGCCATGGGATTCTTTCGTCTCCAAAGTGCTAAAAACACCTTCATAGGTGCTCCAACGCCTCTATAAACTGTACCAATGTGTTCATAACATCAAATAAATCAAAAATTGACTATTCACTCACTAAAAATGATCTTCAGCTGATTTGGGCATGGCCTTCTCTCCTGGTGGCCCTCAGCTTCAAAATTATTCAACGTGCCAAAAACAAATGTAAATGAGCTCCACTACCTCTGAAAGTTGTTCTAATGGATTTATAGGATGCCATTCTACTAAGTATGACTATCCTTGAGCAAACAATTGTCGAAAATTGACCAAGATAGGCCTCATTCAATTCTGGCCTAGAAAAGCTCCACTAAATCTGGATAACTGCCAGTTAGCTCCACTAAATATAGAACTGCCACTAAATTTGGTGAACTGCCAAAACTTCCACCAACTTAACCCGTGATTAATTGAATTTTAAGTGAGTTTAGTTGCGTGATTAGCGCTCTAATGTCGCGTTTAGCGTTGGCTCCTGCATCTGGCTACGTCGTATGGTCATGTGGTATAAGGGGCTGGCCTCAATCATTCCCCGCAAAAATCAAACAATGCATTTAAATATATTTTATGTGCAAAGCTTAACAAGGACTATAGCTTTGGCTTGTTGGTAAACAGATAGAGTGGTAGTGGGGAGGTCGTGGGGACGAACCTCGACTTTGCTCACTTGTTGCATATATTTTGCCAGGACTTCATATTTCAATGGACTTTGACCTTGGCATATTTTAATAATACACATATATTTAAACTCCATGTATAGTTACGTTGTCACCTCTGCAATTTAATACCCACCATATAATAACATGCCAATGCACATTTTACAACCTCTAAAATTTAATGTATATGCTCCTATGCTCCTCCATTAAAATGAATATGCCATACGTATTATGTTAAACCTCCACCATAACCAAAGTATAGTTGAAATTTGAACATTGACTTTTGTTTTTTATTTATTAAAATATGTGGAATTTTAAATATTTCATAATATATAAAGCTTGAATTTAATATTTATATATATAAATAAATAAATAAGTATATGATTATTTAAAACCCATATAAAATAATAATTATATATATAATATTAATCCAACTTTAATATATAAAAATAAAAATAAAAAATTCCAACACATAATAATCATGAACCCACATTCAACTTTTGAGGACATTGGGAGGTTTTTACCTTCACAAACCAAACTGGAAAATCCAATTGTGAAACTTGTCACGGTCCCATTGGACAAAAACTAGAGAATATTTTTTGCATGCTAACTGGATTTCCATGTCATAAGCTATACCTGTTATGCAATATTTGTTTTTGAAATTTACTTGTTCTGAATGGTGATCAATAGACCACAAATCCTTCATTCGAACTCAATTTTTTCTTAGTTTCAATTGGTCTTCATGTATGATGATGAAGATCAGAAACATGCAGGTCCAAAGTGGAGTAATTTTTCAGCAAATGAAGCATTAGTGGAGTTGCTAAAATCATTCCAAAAGTGGGAGATTGTTGGGTGTGTGATCTGAATATGGGAAAACTTGTTATTGCTATGCACTCCCTCATCAGTATTAAAAATATGTTTAAGGATTGGATCATGTTAACCACTTGTGAAGGGGTTTGTGTGTGTAGTTTCGTGTGTTCTTTATGATAAAATTATGAGTTAATTAACAATTAAAAACTCATATATAGTAAATTAAATGTATAAACACAACTCACAACAATCACATAACACAATGGATGAGGATGGAGTTCACCCCTTCGGGGCTACATCTCCATGGACCTGCTTTAACTATCCAGGCCCTCTTGGGATTATGAGTTAAAATTATGATTACAAGCATTTAAGATACTCCAAATGGATTTTATGACTATTCCATTGGCTTCATAAGACATTAAAACCCCAAAAATGACTATTCAATCTCTAAATTTGGTTACCAACTCCTCTAGGCTTGACCTGCAATACAAGTGGCCATGGGATTGTTTAGCCTCCAAAGTGCCAAAAACACTTTCATAGGTGCTCCAACGCATCTATAAACTATACCAATGTGTTCAGAACATCAAATACATCAAAAATTGTCTATTCACTCACTGAAAACGACCTTCATCTGATATGGGCATGGCTTTCCCTCCTAGTGGCCCTCGACTTCAAAATTCTTCAACATGCCAAAAACACAAGTAGATGAGCTCCACTACCTCTGAAAGTTGTTCCAATGGATTCAGAGCATGCCAATCTGCTAAGTATGACTATCCTTGAGAAAAAAATTGTCAAAAATTGACTAAGATAGGCCTCGTTAAATTCTGGCCTAGAAAAGATCCACTAAATTTGGATAACTGCCAATTAGCTCCACTAAAGCTAGATCTGCCACTAAATTCGGTGGACTTCTAAAACTTCTTCCAACTTAATTTGCAGTTAATTAAATGTTAAGTGAGGTTAGCTGCATGATTAGCACGCTAATGCTGTGTTTAGCACTGGCTCTTGTGTCTGGCTACATTGTATGGTCATGTGGTATGAGGGGCTGGCCCCAATCATTCCCCGCTGAAAGCAAACACTACATTTAAATATATTTTATGTGCAAAGTTTAACAAGGACTATAGCTTTGGCTTGCTGGTAAATAGAGGGAGTGGTAGTGGGGAGGTCGTGCGGTCGAACCTTGACTTTGCCCACTTGTTGGATATATTTTGCTAGGACTTCATATTTCAATAGACTTTGACCTTGGCATATAGTTAAACTTTGAATTTTGTGTTTTTTTTATTAAAATATGTGGATTTTAAATATTTAATAATATATAAAGTTTGAATTTAATATTTATATATATAAATAAATAAATAAACATATGATTATTTAAAAACCATATAAAATAATTATTATATATATAATATCAATCAAAATTTAATATATTAAAAAAAAAATTAATTTCCAACAGATAATAACATGAACCCACATTCAACTTTGGAGGACATTGGGCGATTTTTACCTTCACAAACAAAATTGGCGAATCCAATTGTGACACTTGTTACAGTCTCGTTGGACAAAAACTAGAGAATATTTTCTGCATGCTGACTGGACTGCCATGTCATCAGTTGTACCTGTTCTGCAATATTTTTTTTTTAAATTTTCCTGTTATGAATGGTGATCAACAAACCACAAATCCTTCATTCGAACTTGATTTTCAACGAAATGAGTTACGCTGGATTCCTTGCAATGGGTTGGTCGCTTTGAATATGGTTTGCTGCAATTCTAAGTACTTTCATTTTGAGCTAATTTTAGCCTCTAATCTAGATTCTAATAAGTGTGGAGCCTGAATATCTTTTATATGTATGGCCATGTTGGACACCTGTTCTTAATGGGGCGGTAACGCCGCTTGTCGGTTGATTGCCATCAGGGGGGTCTACGTGGGGGCAGCGACGACCTTTTGGAACCCCCTCCCCCCTAGCAGGGGGTTTCGCGGGCAGCACCCCTGAAGCTAAAAGAAAATGTAAAATTGCGTTGTAAAATATTGTAATTTTGCAGTCAATTTGAGTCATTCATTAGGAGGATAATATGATGGTAGAAGTTATGTTTAATTTAGGGTTTTTTCCCCTAGAAGGCAACCCCTCTGTTTTATGAGGGTATTCTATTGCGTATGTGTATGTTGTTTATTCTCTGAGCGAGAAATCGAAAGGGGGACTTTGTGTGAGAGAGGAGGAGATTATTGCAAATTTTTTGTAGGTTGTGTCTCTTCATTTTGATGGATAATATAAAGGAAGGACTGGATGTTTCCATGGACGTAGCCCAAGTTGGGTGAACCACATATGTCTATGTCTCTCTTATTTTATATGTTTTCTATGTTTATGTTTCTGCATATTTTATGTGTTCCATTTCTCTATAAAATACAATTTTCTAACACAGATGTTAATAAATTTTCGTCTTAATATTTCATCCAAGTAAAGGGTTTGCACCAAACAAATTTCATATTCTTCTTATGGCTGAGAAACTGTCTCAACTTTATCCTCTCTTTAGTCCGTTCCACTAATAGTTTTCCACACCCTTTTGCACTTACAATTGGCAATACTTCTAAAGAGTCATCCATTGTAAAATCTCCAATATTTCATTATAGTTGCTTATGTTTGAGAAAATACGACCTCTTTTTTAATGTTGTAGGTAAGGAAGTGATTGAATTGTTAAACCGTTGATTTGTATCAATAGAGAAACCTTGAGCCTTGGAAGTATAATTACAATCCCCTGCTTCCTCAACATTAAAAATACCAAGCAATAGAACCCCCTAAATTTCAAACATGGTTTAAAGTAATAATTTCAAAATATCTCCAATCATGAATTTCCCTTCTCGAAAAACCATAATAAACTCACATAAGAATGAAGAAGTAAAATAAAATACTAAAAAGATGGACAACATTATATTTTACCAATTTACTTAAGGGGGATTTAAAAGAATACCTGGTCTCTGGGAGAGCTACAACCACTATCAACATTTACATAATGAGAAATATAATCAACATGACATTCTTTCAGTTTCTCTTATGATTGCAAATGTTGAAGAAACATTAAACTTCTTACTATAAACAACACTCAACTCCCTCTTGCCACAACGACTAGGAAAAGTAGTATAGTTGCTCAGTGACCTATGATGCTAGGCATAAGTCCTTTGACCTACATTTGGATATTTCTTTGAGGTTTTACTAGTATTACTTGGATTTGTAAACATGATTTCTCCCTTTTTTGCACCACTACTCCTAGATTCACCGACATAACTAAATGGAATAGTTTGTTTATTAGAAGATATCAATTTTCTAAAGTGTTGTACCCAAGGGCTTCCCATAACTATTGGAATAAATTACTATTGAACCTTATCGAATTGGGGTGGCTTCTTCCAACAACATTTTTTCCAAACCTTGAACTAGAGAAATAATAATCACTATAAAGATCACTATCACACACTTTACTTCAAAAAAGTCCAAACAGAATATCCCATTAAATAAATTAATTAGTCATCTGGAGCATTCATATTAATTCAAAACCAAATCAAACACAATTATCATGGAAGATAAAAGTACCGAATTGAAAGGATAAGGAAAATTAATACTTGATTCAATGCTATATGGAACAAGATTTTATAGCTTTTTAGGAACCTGGCCACACAAATCAAGGGCAGAATACTCCTTGCCATACATTTTCTTGACAAAAGATGTCGCAATTGAGTCCAAGTATGAACTATGCTTCTCATTAGTCCATTATGTATCTAGAGAATCCACCATCCTTCGAAACCAAATAAAACAACTTCTTATTAACAAACCATAATTTCTTATTTTGATAAAATGAAAGAATTTTTTTTTTGTAAAAATATTTTTTTGGTAGTAAAGTGCAACTTACTTACAAAACGTGAACAAATAACATGTTCAAATACAACTCCACTTAGCCACAAGAGATTTAATCATAAAATCAAAATCAAAATAACAGGCTCTGCTTTTTAACATTCTTAGAGTTATGTTTTTGAAGCAAGTGACTTCGTCAGATGTCCATGATACTAGGACCGCCTTAAACAGATTCCACATGAAAGAGAATTACCTTTATATAAACACCTTGGTACTGATTATTATCTAATCTCAATCCATTACTGCGCAGAGCTGAAGTATAAACCCAGAAAATAGTTTAAAATTTAGGAATGAATCCACACCATTCTCCTTAAAAGGATCACCATTAAATGATTGTTTAGAGTAACAAATCCATAGCCATGTTCACTTATTTTCCACAAAGATTGGTAACTTGAGCATGATCTTCCGCCCGAACCATGGTTAATAGAGGACTCAAACAATCCATTTGGCTTCAAAAATTACATAAATGTTAGCCGCTTACCACAATAATGCCTTGGTTCACATATAATCTAGGTACTTGTATATATTGAGTTCTTATAAAAAAAAGTGCCACTTATGCACATACCCGAATATCTCCATTGAGCTGGATTTCATAAAATTTAAATGCTACTCAATCAGGCTACACCACTTCATTTCCAATTGAGTGCCCTAACTCTATTAAATCCAACAGCTGTAATTATTTATGCTGATAGGCCCGGTCTATTATAGAATAAGCCTTATAGAATTTTCAATCTTTAAAAAAAATAAAAAAATAATGGATGGCTTGGATTTAAGTGTCACAATATTCTTCATCCTATACAAATCCAACGACTGAAATTAAGGGTTTATAAGCCGTTTTTCAGTTTCTGACCTCCACTCCTGTACTAGAGTTAAAAGTTCTCAGCGCTCCTGTACTGGAGTTACAAATCCTCCACTCTTGTACTGGACTTACAAATTCTCATCATTCTTGCACTGGAGTTACAAATTCTCAGTGTTACTTTCACTCTTAGTCTGGAGTTAAAAATTTTCAGCCTTTTAAATTTCATACATATAAGTATTTTGATGACTATAAACATTTATCAGCCATTTAATTTATATAGTTTTTTAGTCATAATGTAATTAGGTGATACTCCGTTATAGTATTAAATTTTATCATTACTTTAATATAATAAAAATATATTATACTCTTGTGATCAGTGTTACTCAATTGGGGATCAACAAAAAAAAGTAGTAGGGGTCACCAACTTATAAGATTGGGAAAATGAGGTAAACAAAGGAAAATTTTGACAATCATAAACTTAGACATCAAAAAACCAGAGAACTCAACAACCTGAAAAACTACGAAAAAATAGGAAATATCTTGAGAAATCAGATATTTTGCAACACTTTTTGCGTACGGACATCAGTCCATTATGTAGGCCAGTTGCAAAAAGAGGTTATGGTTGGATGAATTTCAAACAGTTTAAGAAGTGCCCTTTCTGATGTCAATACGGAAATATTAAGTGTTGCTCACACGGGATTACAGAGTGATAACATTTAAAGTTAATATATGATCTACACACGTACAATTCGAAAACTAATTATATTCTTTCCATCAAGAAGTGTAGACTTTAAAAAATTCATTTCCTTTGAAATACGAGACGACTCTGAAATCATTAAGATTTTATATTATAAAAACGAAAACAAACAGATAATGACCTTCCAATCATGGAACTATAAAATTGAGAAAACAAAAGAAAAATGACATTACAGTCATGGCGGTTTTTCCATTTAAAAAGAAAGAATGGCCCTCCAATGGAGTTTTATACTTGGAAAAAATAAAAAACAAAATGGCCTTCCAGTCACAGTAATTTTCTAACTTAAAATTTCAAAATGTTCTTCTGGCCATGGTGGATTTAAGCTGGAAGAAAAAACAACCAATGAACCAAATGCATAGAAAAGTTTTGGAAAATAAAAACCTATCGAATTTCTGGCAGAATCTTGTCCATCCATGTTTGATGAAACCCCTTCTCCAGCTCCTCTGGAAACTAGAGACGATGCCAACATTCTATGGGTTTTAGGGAAGTCCAGTCCTTAGGACCTTCCAAAACCACCTGAATCCCCACAACATCCATCGTCTTCATAATCTAAATAATATAATGAAGAAATAACCTAGACCCCCAAGGATATTTGTAAATAGTAAAGAAAACATATCTGTAAACTCATTAATAAAAGAATGTTGTGTCCGATTATTTTCCAAATTGGGATTATTTTCTATGAAACAATGTTAAGCCTTGGTTTGAATACACCCCATTAATAAAGGAATGTTAAGTCTGGGTTCGAATCCATCCATTTAATAAAGTAATATATTAACCTCTTGTTTGAATCCTACCCATACAAATTAGAACTTTAATGTTAAGCCTTTAGCGTTGATTGAAAACATATCCACTTAAATTACCACACCAACAACAAAGGAACTGCTTCAGATATTTGTTGCTTTTGGATCCATCCCTCTTGATTCATATTGCGTCATTTAAAAATTACCGTCGAATAGGATTTTGGATCGATCTATCATATTTTTATCATACCAGTTGAAAATAGAAATGGGGATTTATTTCAATTCCGAACGTTAGACTTAATTGAGTAGTACATGATTTCACAAACACAGTTCCGATAAAATAAAAATTATTTATCCATAAATGCAGGGAAACAGAAACTATGGGATAATTACGTAAAAGTGGGCATGGGTTATCGCGAACTTATTCCGGATATCATAAAAATGGTAAAAACACGATCAAATAAATAAAAAAAATCAATGCAAAATAAACAGTAACTAAACATTTGTGTTAAATCATTCACAAAGTTGGTGTAGTGATACACTCGATGTTTCAAGTAATTATGGAAGTGAAACATTATAAATAGCACTGAATTATAGTGATTTTCGACAACTTGAATGTAAGAATGACATCTCTTGCAGTTTATAAACTAGTGGCTTATCCTATCAAAGCAACAACAAAAACTAGTGGTGTACACTATCAAACCAACACCATAGGTTTACCTTGTCCAAGCCAAGTTTCGTAACTTGTGGGTTGTTCCAGTAAATAAATTTTGCAAATTTATGTTGCAACCACGTGTAACGCATGAACACATTCTTTTATTATTTATGTTGTTGTAACGCATCACTATTTGAAAACAACTTTTCTCTCAGTGTCATGTTATAACAGATTATATATTAGACGATTAAAACATATTCAGCTCTTGGATAAAAAGGCAAAAGTAGTTACAATGTAGTTATATAACTTGAGAGGGTTTATAAGACTTCTTCTTGTGCGTTTAGATTAGCTTGGCCCTTCAGATTTCCCTGCGCTTGGAAAATGGATCGCCACAGCAGCAAACTCAATTCCAGTCTCGACCAGTCTTATTTCCTCTCACACAGACAATTGCGAAAGACAATTTCAGCAGAGAACTATCACTGAGATCTGCACGCGATGCCGCACTTTAAGAGATAATAAGTCCCAAAAATGGATAGTGAAATTGGTTTCTATCATCCTCGCATGAATTCACAGGTTAGGAATTTCTTTCCTGTCATGGTTTTTGTGCCGCGTCTTAAGAGATAATAAGTCCCAAAAATGGATAGTGAAATTGGTTTCTATCATCCTTGCATGAATTCACAGGTTAGGAATTTCTTTCCTGTCAGGGTTTCTGTGCTTCAGTTTACAGAACTTTTCAATTCTTAAAAGTTCAATGAAGTAAAAGTGTGGTTTGAACTTAAAACCTGAAGATACGCCTATGGCTCTGGTAAATCTGTTCAGTTTCGATCAAAGGAGGCGCTAAGTTTACTGAAAGTTAAATTAAATGATAGTTTGGTTTGAACTCAAACCCTGAAAATACACTTATGTCTCCGGTAAATTTTTTCAGTTTTGATCAAAGAAGTCGTTTTTGCTTAAATCTTTTTATATGACAAATAATCAAATAAATGATTTTTCAAAAATGCAAATCATACAAATAATATTTTCCAAGGAAACAATCAATAAGTACGATTTTCAGCTCTGCAACTCTATGTTGTACAGAGCTTGCTTCGGCTGCTTTGTAGGTGCAAGAAAAATACATGATTTTGTTAAATTTGGTAATTTTATAAAAAATGCTAGGGTGGAAACTTTGTTTGTTATTTGATTTTTGGTGTCCAAGTAGGCATTGTTATGTATTAAATTTAATTTTTGATAGCTATTGTGAAATTTAATAGTTTATGTCAATTTTTTCAAATTTCTATAAATTTCATTTTTGACAGCTATTGTGAAATTTAGTAATTTATGGCAAATATTTTCAAATTTCTCGATTTTAGTTTCTAACTGGCGCTATTAAATTTATACAAATTAAAGAATAGTTGCTTACATGCTATCAATTTGAAATAAATTTCGATAAATTTGATAAGAGATGAGTGTACTAAAAGTTAAATTAAGTGTGTGCGTTTTTAACTTGAATCTTGAAGATACGCTTATGGCTCCGGTAAATTTGTTCAGTTTCGATCAAAGAAGGCGCTAAGTGTATTAAAAGTTAAATTAACTGATAGTGTGGTTTGAACTTGAAACTTGAAGATATACCTATGGCTTCGGTAAATCTGTTCGAAAATCTCTTCAGTTTCTATCAAAGAAGCATTTTTGTTGAATGTTTTTACAGAAAAAGAAAAAATCGATCGGTTTATATTATGTATCTGTGTTTTGCTGAGAGTTTTTCACATGAAAAATAATAATATATTAAATTTTTTTGCTTGAATTTATAGGGAATTTTGTAAATCCAAGTTATAGCTATCAAACTTTAAAATTTTGGGTGGCAAGATTTTAATTAAATTCTGCGAAGATGTTTGTAAATCTAGGTTATAGCTATCAAACTTCAAGATTTTGGGTGTCTTATAGATTTTATATGGTGCTGAATCCATTTTCACCATAAAAGAAATATGATTCAAAAATTCCTAATGCAAAATTTCTTAATTTTTTCGCGAGGATTCTAGCCACTTTTACAGTCTTAGCAATTCCTTCTCTATATAGACAACTCCAATATTATTTTTCAAAAAAACAATAAATAAATAAATATGATTTTCAGAACTGCAACTCTACTCCAAATAAATATGATTTTCAGAACTACAACTCTACTCCAATATTATTTAAAAAAAAACAATAAATAAATATGATTTTTAGAACTACAACTCTACTCCAATATTATTTAAAAAAAAACAATAAATAAATATGATTTTTAGAACTGCAACTCTACGTTGTGCAGACTACTCCAAATAAATATGATTTTCAGAGCTACAACTCTACTCCAATATTATTTAAAAAAAGCAGACTATGGGTTGCTTTGTAGGTGGAAAAAAAGTACATATTTTTGTTAAATTTAGTAACTTTTTCAGATATTCTAGATCGGAAACTTTGTTTCTTATTTGATTTTTGGTGTCAAAGTAGGCATTGTTATTTATTAAATTTCATTTGGTAATTTCTGTCAATTTTTTTTTCAAATTTCTAGGCTTGAAACTTTTTTGTCTTTCGATTTTAGTTTCTAAGTGGCACTTATGGGTTAAATTTTTTTTCTTTACAGGTATAAACTTTGTTTCTTATTTGATTTTTGGTGTCAAAGTAGGCATTGTTATTTATTAAATTTCATTTGGTAATTTCTGTCAATTTTTTTTGAAATTTCAAGGCCTGAAACTTTTTTGTCTTTAGATTTTAGTTTTTAAGTGGCACTTATGGGTTAAATTTTTTTCCTTTATAGGTATACGTTTACATTTTTTTCTACAACTATTGTGAAATACAGTTTACAAATTTTTAATTTTTGACATCTACACATTTACAATTTTTAATTTTTTTTTAGCATGGTCCTTATTTGTTTAGCATGGTTTTCTTTGTCAATTAATGAGCAAAAGGCTAATTGTTTTTTACGGAAATGTATGATGTTCAGTATCTGGAAAGGAGGGACTGTGAATATGATACCAAGGCCTCTACATATTTCTACACAGTAAGATGCTTTGCTCTGATATGTTCCACTTATGTATATATATCGGAACTACCCAACATTACTATATAGATAGGGAAGTTATTCTACAACCCCATTTTTGACTAGAGTCTTAGTGTGAGTTTCAGCATCACTGATATCAAAATTTTCTTAGCTTAGTTTTTTAAGCTTGATATATTTTTCTGACTAAATGATCACAACACTGATTGGATTTTTTTGATTCTCGTAGATTCACATCCACTCCAAACAATATCATGGATCTCTTTAAGAATCTTACGGCATTTCCTTTTCAACATCTGGTAATGTTGCAATTGCTATTTTATTTTAATTCAAACTTGAAAACATTGATGGCTACTTGTGTGGACCTCACATGAAAGGAATGTGCTTGAGAATTCCATTATCAGCTTTCCATGTGTCCATCCTAAATATTTGGCCTCTCTATGCTTTGGCCTTAGCTAGAAGGTCTAAAAGCTTTTGTCCTTGCCTAATCTATTCCTTGCTCTCTTAAATCAAAGTGAGGTTTCCCCTATTTTTGAACAAGAGTATATTGGTTAGGCAAGTGCTATACCTATTGTGTTGGAAAGAAGAATCCATGAGGTTGGCGTCTGAACCAACCGATAATCCAGGAGAATTACCTAGAGGGATTTTGTTCCAACCTTCCCCATCTGCCCCTGAGATGCTAAGATTATGTGGGATAGTTTTGGTGTCAGAGTGAAGGAACCAGGTACTTCCTCTCGCATTCCATCTTCTGAGATGCATGCTCTTCATACCTATTTTCAACAATTTAATGAGGATTGAACAAAGTACATTTCAATCCGATTAGCTCTCAACCTGCAACTAACCCATGATTAAGAGTGCCTCATACAACTAAATGAGAAAGAATGGGATTTTTGTTCATAAATTGAATGGAATTGGTTCTTCATTTCCTTAATAATTGACTTAATTAGAAGTGAGCATAGGTTGACTTCTTATTCATTCATTTGGTAATCCCAGAACGTATAAAATGACACCTACTACACTGGTGTGGTGGCATCGTTAGAAACCTAATGTTTTCCTTGCAATCATCAACATCATGTCCATCTGTTCTTGGTTGTTGAAGAGTGAAGGTGATTTGCTTAACAAGAAAGATAGCTTTTCTTCTTAGGAGTAAGGAGCTAACGTATGGATATCGCTACCTAGCTGGCCTTCTGAATTTCTGAATTATACGAAAGAAAAAAACAATCCAAAAATGGCCTCAAGTGCAAATGATGCCCCCTGAACTCTATCTAGACGATGGGTTGAGGAACCATCCAGTTGAAAAAAGCAATACACTATAGAAAAAGGGTTTCCTCTCATATGTCCATGCATAGCTCAGAAAATTCTAAATGGGTTGCTAGGTGTGTACTCGGTAAGGTTGGATAAAACTTTTACAATGTCGTAAAATATCTATAGATGTGTAGATGCACAAGGATTTATTAATGAAGTACAACTTAGGCTCCTCAATCCACTGATCTATCTTTATTAGTTAAGGTAAGGGATGGTGTTATTTCTTATTTTCTTTCTACTCTTTCTCAGTTTTGGTTTCTTGGTTCATCTCCTTTATTTCTTGTATTTATGGGTTCTCGTTGTGCTTGTTATATTGAATAAAATCTTTGCTAAACAAACATTCAATCATAAAATCACATCCATAAATCATATTGAAATCATCTTGAGATAGGGATCTTCACACTCATCTTCCATATCAAGAAAATGTATACTGCATTAACTCTATACTCCTACAACATACAACATGATGCAATTAAATATGACCACCAATCTAGTCCCATCTGATAAAAATATACCTAAACACACTTTTGAAGCATTGTAATAGGCTCAACAATAGTGAATCGAAGTGTATCAAGGAGGATTCTGCATAGGAAAAAAAAAGAATACATAGTTGGTGTGCAAGAAATATTTAGGACTACAAAGTATCCCTCAGAAAATTTCAATGCCATAGTAATGGAGATTTCATGACATACTAATGATATCCAATTGTGCTACCATACTAACAAAAAATTTTTGGCATACTAATAATAGCCAATTATGCTGCATACTAATGACCGTGATGGATCAATTGATGCACAACACCAAAATTTTTATGGCAGTGCAGGTAGCAGAATATGGTGGTGTAGGTGGAAGAAGGTGGAAGAAAATGGTGTAGGTGAGGAGAACATGGATTATGGAGTATGTTATTTTTCTTGAAAACATTTAAACATTTAATGTTAAGAGACTAATGCTAGACTTACTCTAGCATGATCATGGAAAATATTTGACGTCATGTTTTTTAACCTAATATTTTGATACAATATGTGCTTTTCGACCTCGAGAAGAGGCTAAATAAGAAATCAAAGTATTTCATTGGCAAAAACAAAACGTTGTCGACATTTAATAGGGTGGAGGAAAAGTGTTCGACTTGGAACTTTAGGTTTTATGTGCTAATTTATGTTTTAATTTTTGTGCAGGCACTAATAAAGAGGAACATCGATTACTATAGTCCCTGTTGCCTCTGGTAGGGACTAAGAAGAGATCAAAAATAAAAACTATAAATTAAAATTAAAATTATACCATAAAACTTAATGCCTCAGTCATAAATAAATATATACACCTCTACTTGCCTCATGTTTCTTGCTTTATCAACCATCGTAGTCAATGATTGAATATATTTCAACACAACAATAGCATAGCAGGATCAACTAATTGAGAGCATTCCAGCCCCACAATTACCACTGCCTCCAAATTACTCCATATCTTCACTCTTTCTCAATCACCAAAACTCCTCATATGTTCTTATGTTGCCATCGCAACAAGACTTAGACCTCTGCCATAACTAATTTTGGGACTCTGCTCAAGATCTTGTGTAGCTTCTAAAGTTATCGCCTTTGCAGTTGCCTTGTCCTTTGGTACAAGATTAGGACATCCTGATAAAGTAGTTACCTTTTGAAAGCTTGTAAATCTTTGCAACCTTCATGCTCTTCTTTCAATAACTGACATCTCACGTCTCAAGGAAGTATTTTTCGAAGCTGCAACATCACCAGCACCTGCCCCAGCAGCTTCCATTGCTAGTGCCGTTGCGGGTGGAGAGTAAAATGTAGAATCCCAACCTGAAGATATCATTGCAAGGGCATCCTACAAAGGACATACATTTTCATCACTACCATTAAATGAAGGAAAAGGTGGAGAGTTAAACACGAAATATTTTTTTGAAGCAAATGGGAAGACAATGCCTCGTAAAACTCAATTTTAGGGAATGTAAGTAGGGCAGAAAATATGAGATTGTTAGAAATTGTACAGTTGTTCCCATAACCTAGTACTACATAATTATTATATGAGCTGGATATATATTAAAAACAAATTACATTTTTAAGCATAATAGTTGGCTATAGAAATCGATATATTTATTGAATTTACACATATTTCTACTATGAAAAGTAATTATGCATAAGCATCCCATAAAATCAGTTAACAAGTGAATTTCTCCACTTAAAACCAGTATTACAAAATTCAGACTCAGACAAACTCGACAGGGGTCATCAACTATGTGATTAAAATAACTCGGGAAAAAAATATAGAAGATAGGCAAACGTCATCAAGAAAAACCTCATACCTAAAGAACTTGAAATTTTTTGAAAAACTAGTTAGAGGTTCTTGCAACACTACTTAAAAAAATAAAATAGTTATTGCATAACAAAAAGTGTTGTGAAACACAGCCAAGACCTTCATAAAAATTCATGTGCATGATTGTGTCGAAGAATTGGAGCCCTGTACTCAAGGCCCCACGAAAATTCCCAATTAATTCAAGGATCTTTTATCTAGGGAGTCTGTGGAAAATGTCACAGAGAATGGCATTTATTCTTTTCATTAGCTACGTATTTGAATGTTGGAATGTAACCTTTTCTGGCTTCCATTTTTTTGTTAACGGGTGGTATATTTTTGGTGTGTGCAAGTATTTGGAAGTATATGTGTTTTGTCTACTGGATTGGATCTAGTGAAGGAAGGTTCCCTGATACACACTAGGACTTGCATAACATCTCTTCTCGGGCAGAGTGGTTCAAGGTGTTATGATCTAACATAGAGATAGCTGAGGTAATTCAAGAATGACAGAGATAGGCATGATATTGTTACCTGTGGTGTTGTTGTGGGGGTGGCTGCAACTTTTTGTGCACCTATTGGTGGTGTAATTTTTGCATTAGAAGAAATTGCAACATGGTATGTAAATATTCCCTTTGCAATTCACACTATTGTTAGATGTATGGATAAGTATCCTTATTACCATTAAAAGTTACAATACATCAGCGTTTAACCTTCTGCATATGTCAGGTAAGGATGTGACCTACATTAAACTAGTCTGAAACCATGGAATATGCCTACATATGATGAAAAGCACTATGGCTTATAGCACATAAATGGTCCACATTTAATTTGTAGTTTGATATTAGTGAAAGCATGTTTGCGAAAGAAAAATAGTGGGAAATGGTGGTTGTGAATCCTTTTTCACGTGGCAAAGTGCTCTTCTTTGGAGGAAATTTTTCACCACAGAAGTGGTTGTTGCAGTGCCGAAGGGATTCATAAATTATTGTGAAAATGGAAACTATGGAATCTTTGGAACTGGTGGTGTGATAATGTTTGATCGCAGTGCTGTGTTGATCACATATTAGGTTTTTGATCTTCTTCCTATGGTGATACTTGGAGTTATTGAAAGAGTAGTGCGATTTGTATACAACTACCTTATTTTGAAGACTCTGAGGTTGTATGTCCTTATCAATCAATATGTATATTATTAATCTGTATATTTAGATACTGTGATGATTTTTATTTATACTATGTTTTTCTTTTAAAAAATATGTCACAGTTTTTGCACAAACTGTGAATGGCATGAATGTTATTGATACAAGAAGGGACCTACATCCAAAATTCTTCTTTCCTATGTTGTCTCCATATTTACATCTTATTTCATTTTTGGACTTCCCTCACTTCCAAAATGCACACCTTGTCCTATAGGGGCAATGTTCAATGAATAATTTCCTAACACTAATATCAAAGGAAACTTCAAGTGACTCCATTGTCTTGATGGTTACTACAATGACGTTGCAAGCTTGATTTTAAACACAAATGATGGTACTGTTAAAAGCATCTTTAGCTCTGCCACAGTAAAGGAGTTTTATCAATCATCACTCATGTTTTACTTTGTTACTATTTTTACATTGGGGCTGGTCACATATGTGTTGGGTGTGGAGCCTGATTATCTTGTTTATTTTGTATCACAGCGTTGGAACACTGTACCTTAATGGGGCGGCAACGCCGACCATAATTGTAAGCTTCCTGGGGGGTCTAGGGGGGGCGACTATAGTTTATGGAACCCCCCCCTGGTGGGGGGTTTTGGGGCAGCGCCCTCGAAGCTAAAAACAGATGTAAAATTTCCTTGTAAAAGTATAGTAATTTCTAGTCAATCTCGGCCATTCATTAGGAAGATGATCTGATGGTAGAAGTTATGTTTATTTTAGGGTTTTTTGCCCTAGAAGGCAACCCCTCAAATGTATGAGGGTATTGTATTGCGGCTTTGTATTGTATGTGTATTCTCAGAGTGAGAAACAGATAGGGAGACTGTGAGGGAGAACAGAGGATATTACAACGGATCTGCTGTAGGTTGTCTCTTCATTTTGTTGGATAATGGAAAGGAAGGATTGGCTGTTCAGGGTGGACATAGCCCAAACTGGGTGAACTACGTATATCTGTGTCTCTCTGGTTTTATGTGTTTTGTGTGCTTATGTTTTCTGCATATGTCATGTGTTGCATTGCACTGTAATATATAATTTTCTAACAATATGGACTTGTGCTACCATTAGGTTTTTTCATTCCAGTAAATTTGATAGAATCTGCATATGGCCATTATGTTGGGGAGTTGATTGCATCCTTCACTAGAATTGATGAGGGGCTTTGTGATGTGCTCAGTGAAACTTCTTTACTTGGAGGCTCAATGAGGATGATAGTTTCATTATGTGTTATCTTTTTGGAGCTAACAAATAGCATGTCATTGCTCCATTTTATAATGTTAGTCCTATTAATATCAACTAAAACAATTTATTGATTCAACGTCAGCGTGCATAATGAAATTGTGCACTTGAAGGGGCTTACATTCTTGGAAGGTAATCTTGAACCATATATGGGACACCTGACTACTGGTGATGTTGTTACAGGTCCACTAATAACCTTTTCTAGAATAGAGAAAGTTGGAAATATTGTATAGATTTTGATGAATATTATACAAAATGGATTCCCAGTCATAGATGGAACTATATCAAAAAAATCATTCTTGCATGACCTTATCCTTAGGTCACATTTGTTGGTTTTGCTAAAGAGGAAAGAGTTTCAAATTTCACATACTGTTTTTTTGTAGACATAAAGCATAAGTTTTGTTCCGGTGAATTTACAAAACGAGGTTCAGGAAGAGATCTCAAGATTAAGCACATACACATGAGTGCATAGGAACAAGAAATGTATATTTCCATACATCCATTTTGCAATACCTCAACATAAACTATTGTGGATACCTCCTCACTGATAAAGGCATTTTTATTTTTCTAACAAGTAGGTGTGCAACATCTTTTAGTGGTGACTAAAGAAGGAGGGGTAAGTGTTCAAAGACATAATTTCCTAAAATTTTGTACTCTTTCTCTCATCCATATTATTGATAGGATCATAGGCTTCCACACTAGCTAACTTTTACAACAAGACATTGTATAATGTATGTAGGACCTCCATACTAGCACACACTAAGCATCATTGTCAGCTTTGGGTTTGAATTCATAAGCTAGAACTCTGTCCAAGTTATTTCACATTTGGATATTCTATGGTGGTTCTCACTCTCATTTTCTTACCTTTGCATAGAGTTCCTATTGTTGGGATACTAACACGACATGACTTTATGCCTGCACATATATTTTATCTCCATCTTTATATTGAAGAAGGAAAACAAAAAATGTTGGTATCTTAACCATTTATGTTAAAATGATCACCTACTTCCAACTACAAAGATTGAAAAGTTGTGAATAGAAAAAAGTGAGTGTAACATGAATAGAAGGATTCATTTTCAATAATGTATGTTTCCCAGAGTCGTGATTTGTCTGAGAGAAAAAAAAACTGGGAATATAGAAATTTCATGTTAAATATAAAATAGTTTGTAATAATGTATGGTAAACCCCTCTTAAGATGCCTTATCACACTACTATGTCCCCAAAATAGCCATTTAAAATCAAGCTTAACCAACCCCGTATTTATGACTCGTCAAATGGCACTATGTTATAAAACATAGGAGTGGAATTGTTCTTTAAGTAAACAAATAAAATTGAAGGTATGAATATAAAAATAAGGTTGAGTGACTCATTTAAAATTTTCTTCTTAATTAATGTGCATCACTTTAATTTTAAAGTCCTATGGGTGTTTTCTTATTTGTAAGACAAGTTGAGAATCAAGCATTTTCATATTTGAGGAGTTTAACAATTAATACGTAAACTTATTATACCAATAAATATTGATAGGTTCTAACACTGAGATGGAAATTTCCAACATAAAGCAGAATATCATGTCTATGATATGAAAGAAAAACATGAATCACTTAGGTCAACCCACTATCCAATAGATGAGGCATATTTTAGAGAGAACGAAAGATGCCAATATCTTAAGTAATTTCAAAATGCTAATGTCAATAATCTACTATCAATTTTCACTTTTCTGCCCAAGAACACCATACCATGAGAAGATTATATAGCTCAGACTTGTATATCCCATGAAAAAATATGCATAGAACATATGCAGAAGAAGCTATAAATTGTGCATATTCCAGAAAGAGGATGCAAGAGATGCCATTTCCATGAATATATAGTGAAAGTAAGATATGATAATTATATCCGAAGAATGACTAGAAAAGGTCAATGGGACTGAAAATTACAACAGTTGTGGGAATGAAAGTAGGAGTTGAAGTGAAACTCCTAGAAAATGCCAAAAATAATGCAAAGAAAGAAACCTGCATAAGTATGACATCAGAACATATGTAGAAAACCATGAAAAAGGTATGGTTCTACAAAATACTAAATGAGTTTATCTGAGACTAGAAAGGTGGACAACTCAAGAACATGATGAGAGAGAGAGAGAGATATCGATCGATAAGGCTGATGATGTCAAGGTCTCCTATGTCTAATGGTTGAGGGAAAGGGGAGGAAATTGTCCACTAGCTCACTGTCGAACTCCTTTGGAACCATCAAGTGGTCTGACTATATTATTTGGGGTAGTCTGTATGAGTGAAGGAGACTCCTATTGTCATGGTCAAAATATGGAAACTTTTAACTGGGAGGTAGTTGAATCGACAAGAGGCACTCAACTATAGATCATTCTAGAGCTGATTATAAACACTTTGAGAATGTATGGCATGATGTATGGTTTGGCACCTCCCAAGCAGTCTTGATATTATCGATTGGTCTCCCAAAGGAGGAAAGTGAGGAGAAACCCTAGGTCTCACCATTTTGTGATCGACTAACCTATATAACTCTGCATAGTCATCCCAAGGTAAGGCATGGCATGTAAGAGTGGACGTTTGTGGCTAAAGATTCCCTCATGAAAATGAATAAGAATATATGGTTGTAATATTCCAAATTTTTCTTCTGTTTATTGGAATATTAGAGTTCTTACTTATTTTTCTTGATTAAGTAAATAAATGGGTGGAGGGACCCATAACCACTTAATATGAATAAATCCACTCCTAAGAGTGTGAAAATGGTTATGTAGCTAATAAATCTACATCATGGAATAGTGGAGAGGCGTATTAATGAATAAAAGAGTGGGGATCAAACATCATTAATAAGAAAAACATGGAGAGTTGAAGCAGTCAAGTAAGATCATAGAGGGAATCAAATGTAAGATCATAGAGCATTAATGATGAGATGATGGAGGAAGTGATGCACTTAATGCACACATGATGGAGAGGGTGATCATTACATGCATACACGATGGAGATCATGGAGAGACAACACAGTCAACATGAATACCTATGTCCACATGTACAATGCAAGTTATGAGGTGGGCCAAGGCATGGCAAGGTTCACAAACTATATAATGAAGGTGAAGGAAACATTAGAGGAGGTTTTGTATTATTTATTTTGATCTGTTTAGATCTAAATTTGTGATGTTACATTTCTATGCATGCTTATGTTGTTTAGCTAAGTTTGCAGTGCTATTTAGCACAAGGTGTTTCCGAGCGGAAATCCCACCCTTACCCATAGGGGGCTTCGAGTGCATACTATGGGAAGGTTATTCTAAGCTTCCATTCATCATCAAGAATTGGTGCCACACTTTTCTTACTTTTTGCAGCCCATACATCTTCAAAAATAACGTATTTCTGCATCAGGGTTTGAAAGGAGGAGGTTGTCCTTTAGTATTTCAGCTGAGAAACCAATGGAGGGTTCATCCTTTCACTTTGTGCTTCAAGAACAACCTTCCAATTCTTTATATCTATATCAAGCATTAGGCCAGACATATGACACCTCCACACAACAACAATCACATCTAGGATTGCACAATCCATTCCTGTATATACACTGGAGGAGGGAAGTTTCTAGCACTCCAGGTAGAAATCCTTTTAGGGGTCTTCCTCTCAATTTGTGCTCATCAGATCAATCAGTATTGAGCTTCATATCCACATTTTACATCAGGCATCGGCCTCTCCTTTCTATACAACACAGTTTACCCAGCTGTTATGTTTGCAGTAGCTGCATCTTGGGAATGAGGAAGAAGGAGCGAGATCTCAAGCTTCTAGCTTGGAGATCTGAAGGAGGGATCAACCCTTAAAGAATAGATCTGATTTTTACTTCAGTTCGTCCATATTACATTCAGATCTAGCTTCAGAGCTGCATAACCCAGCAGTCAAGGGATCATACCCTAGTTGGGTGAATTTCCAATCTCATATATTTGTAATTTCTTTTCTGGGTTATCTTGGGTTTCCATCATAGTGCCCAGATATACAATCTTGGCACCCTTAGAGCTCTAGAGCACTATATATCTGCATTTCCCTTTCAGCCAACAACTGTAATATTATCATCAGTTGAAGGGACATTGCAATATTTAGCTTCCAACAACTCAAGTTACGGAGTGCCTACTTTGGCATGTTTTCAGGGTCATTCTAGGCCACTTATTGGCTTGAGTGATTCTATTTTTATGCATTTTTGTATCTCTTGTTCATCTCCACATAAAAAAATGGCTCACCTATTCTGTCTATATTTGTGTTGATCATAACTTATGTGTACATAATCTGTTGTTTCAAATATTATGTTTGTTTATTACTGCATTCTCCCTTTTGGGATATTACAACGGCCCTAGAAGAAATATAAAGTAGAGAGGGAGTCCCATGAATCCATATAGAAGAAATGATAATGTCCTTTGATCTCATAGTATGGGGGACACCTGAAAATTGGGTGCATCTTCATCTCCTGCTCTTGACGGTGGCACACTTGGTAGAACCTATCCAATCATGGTATATGCTAATATGGATCGATAGCTGACCAAGATTTGTCTCAAAGGGATCCTGAATAAGTGCATCCAATTCCTCTACACATTCCCATTGACCTAATTTTATGGTCATTCGTTAGACATTAATACATTGATCTTATCTTATCATTTCTACATATATTTGGGGAGGGAGGGGGGGGGGGGGAATATATTTCCACTTCCACAAAATAACTACACAGAATCTTATCTACATAGTAGGAGAAAATACTTTGTAGGAGAAAAATACTTGTGGTGACCATTAGAAACATGGAGAATCCCATCAAAGATTAATTATCCCAATCAGAAAAAACTACCAGTAGAATTTCAAGTTGGAGAACAAACAAAATGGAGGGATGTGATTAAATATGGGTATATATGAAAAAAATACGAGAAAAATTTAGTCCCAAAATCATCAATTAAAAGAGGGAAAAATAAGTCTAAGAAATAACTAAGAAAAAGAGTGTAGTTGCAAGCCCAGAAGTATATTGTGAAGGGAATGACAATTTCCCTTCAGGCATTCCTTCTTTTCTAGATTTTTTTAATATATATGGATAACTCATAAAAATCAACCAATGTAAGGAAAAAACAAGAGCAATGTTTAGAAATGAAAATAATAAAAAGAGAAATGTATGAAAATGGAAATTATAACAAGAGCAATCTTTGAAAATGAAATTATATGTTTAATTACATCTATTATACATTTTACACTTTGTTAAAAAAAATGCACTTAGATATTTCGATAATGTAATATAACTTCATAAATAATTAATCCTAGAAGGAAACGACATGTTCACCCCAATGAACCAAACTAAAAATAGGTGTATCATTGAATGGTTTCATATTATATAAGTCTCTAGGAAAGGAGGTGCTCAACTATGGGTAGTTTTCCTAGTGACTTCTACCTTCACCTGCAATATGAGAGTGATGGAAACCTAATGGACGACCAATATCAGGTTCGAGAGAAGTGGTAAACATTTTTGAAGACAAGGTCATACACTCAAGTGGCTCTTCTAAAAAACCAACAAGCACTACCAGGGCCCTTTCCTAAATGGCCCATTTCTTGGGATTTGACTTGTATGTGATGTTCACATCATCATTTTTAGTATAATTCTCAAATGCATAACTTCAAAATTTTGTATTGAGGTGCGAGAAAAATCTAGGTAAAAATAAAATGTGTTATTTCAAGTTAAAATAGACTATTGGAGTGAAAAAATTCAATTTCTATATCATTGAGAATAATTAATGTTTATGCCACAATGTTTCAGTGATTTAATGTCATATCTTGGAAGGCATAAAGTATTCCATCAATGAGCAACTCCTCCATATGAGCATAATCCATATCTTAAGCTCCCAAGTTGAAAACTACCATTTTAGTTGTTCACTTCCATCTTTCATATCTTCGATAGTGCTTCCCACAATATCAATGACTCCCACTTTGTTAGCTAGAGACTCAACCCAACCCTAAAAAGAAGAAATGCAACACAAAACGACCCTAAAAAGTATATAGGAGTTTGAATTTCTTAGTTTTCAAGTGCTAGAAAAGGAATGCGCCACTTGTGCTAATACTGTCAAAAAAGGAAATTCAAATCCAATGTAAATATCAATTTATTCAAGTGAAAGAAAATTTCACATGGGAGAAAATCAAATTTAAACAACGTAAGCTTTGAAACGGGAACTCTAGCCAAAGAAAACCCCAAAAACATGAAAAACGACCCAGAAATGAAATGGGTGTATTTCAGAATGTGGTTTTATTTTTTTCAGTGTAAATTTGCAACATTTTAAAAATATGATAGTAAAACCAATTTTCATGTGCCAAAAAAATGGAAAAAACACACAACGGTTGGTGCTAGAATCCCATTTTTATTTTCTAGGTACAATTTCAACCTATTTTTAGTAATGGTGTTAAATATAAAATAATGAGATTTTAAACACATTAAAATTGTAATCATTCTTATAGATGTCATTTAACATATAATATCGTGACACTAACAATCCCTAAAATTCTAATTGTTTTCAACCATAATGTTAAAGATAAAATATATTTCACAATTTTCACCCATAGAATTAAAAAACATTAACTTTTCAAAATATATCAACCATGATATTATGAAAAAATTATATGACTAATACAACCCAATGAAACATAAATTATTTCTCCAAGTTATTGTTGCATTGTCAATATTTTAGACAAATGAGTTCATCATAATTAAAACATAAAAATGACTCATAACTTAAAATATCATTTTCATTGCTCAATGAAAACATCATTTATATCAATCGTCTTACACAATTATTCAAAATCATTGATATTTTCTTACACACCATCAGAATTCACATCTTCAGATGAATGAATCGATGCATATGAAGATGTTCCATATTCTTCTCTTTCATCAACTAGTGCCCCATATGATTCAACATGCATGCCCACCAGTTGAGGTTTCACAATTCTTGTAGATCTACGACTGGGTTCAGTAGACTACCATCTCATCACTGTTTCTTGTGGTAGCAACCTCTTAAGAATATCTATCGTCCTAGAGAGAAGAGTTCCTCTCTTTGTTAAATTGAAGTCATAAACAAGTATGTCAACTTCCTCCAATTTTAAGATGTTTGTGCAGCGACGATTTATATTTGTACCCTTTCTTTTTATCTTTCCGCCAATTTTTTTATCAACAACCATCTATGGCTTGTACACACCATTGAATGGGTGTGTTTTTGTGGCATACCAATGTACTTCAACACCTGTAACATCCTCATTTTTTGTAATCACCTTTATAACCTTGGTAACCCAGAATGGATAGCCATGTGGATCTTCATGTACTAATATTGCGATCATGCAACCCTCCTTAATATCATGTACTGAACCTCTTTAAAGGTCTTCCATGGATTTACGTTGTGCACGAGATCTTTGGAACCAATATGCATTTATTTTTACTCCACCTATGTAGAATTAATAATACCATGTGATTGTTGTTGTTCAAGAATGTTTGTTTCCTCCTGTTCATTTGACACATTTTGTGGCCAAATAAATGGAATCTTCAAAATCATATCTTCATTGTTGGCCTTGAAAGGATATCACTCTGATAATTGAAAAAGGACTCCCACCAAACTAAATCGGCAACATCAAAGTACTCATATGTATATCTAATGGTTTTTTTTTCTTCCAGCCATTCAGAATAATCTATATCTCTCTTTTGCCTTCGTGCATTATGAACTTCATCAACTGATTGTAATGACAATCTATTTGATGCAAATATTGGATGATTTGGAATGAACTTAAAAAATTACAAACCTGATGATGGCACCCATTTTGAAGTTTTTGAATACTTCTTGCCCCATATAAGTGTTTTCCCATCAATTTGTTTGATAGAAAATTGATGTTGGAAGCTAACGTCATTAAGTTGTTCAATGCATTTCTCTTGAAAATGTGATGTGAGAATAAACCTTCACAAGTCAATAGTTCCTTCTAACACATGAAAAATAGGCTCTAGAATATATGATTTCTTAATACATTCAATTAATTATAGCAAGCTCCCAACATTCTTCCTCCTCAATGTTACTGAAAAATCATTGAACATATTATCAATATGGTCATGAGTGTGCCCAACAAGAAGGAAACCAACCTTTACCTTATGAAAAATTCTCAATTCAACAAGCATGTTTAGATGTCCAAAAACAATTTTATTTTTGTTTTCAAGACAAGTTTTGTCTAATTGTAGATACAAAATTTCAGGAAGATTACCACCCCAATGAGAAAGAACATCATGAATTATGGTTATTATCAGATTTCCATCATTATGAATATTTGGAGCTCTGAAGTAAACTCTTGCCGAAAATTTCCCATTGAATACCATACAACCGACCAAGTGAAACTGGATTAAATTTTCCTCTTAAAAATTGTTTGGTGTGCGAACAAAATGTGGTAGAAGTGTTTTCCTTTGTTCCACGCCATGAATTATCAAACCCAAATATTTATTTGGATTATCATAACACTCCTTTGGATACTTCTACAATTTTTTCCTTTCACTTGTTTGTTGTTTGCGATGCTCTTGAAGGGCTTTAACAATGGAATCTACAAATAACATAACATAAACGTATTAATAAATGCATTTTCATAGTTGATCACTATACAATTTAAAAGAATAATATTATGAATGCTTACCTCTTTCTGCTCCTTGACATTTATCCTCTTTTTATTTTAGAGAAGCACATGTACTGCAAACCCCCATCCTTGTCTTCTTAGGAATACAGACATTGTTGAATTCTCTCCTCCATATCTGCACTAAATATTGATATGTAATAAAACAACCATTTTCTTCAACACCTTCTGCATATTCCTTGTATAAGTTGTAGATTTCTCATCTTGAGAAATTATTTGGAATATGTATTGTACCTTTATTTGGTATACGCTCTCCATTTTTTGAAAAGAAGTCTTACAACCATGACATTGCAGTGTTTGCTAATGGGCCAAACTCTCGTTTATAACGAACTTCTGAGTAATACGTAGGATCCTTTTCCAAATTAACTTGGATTCTTGATAAATGGAAATTTCCAATTGAATGCATTAGGGTAATTTTGATGTCTAAAATGGGCCTCCTAAGGTAATTATAAAATAATAGTGGAAATAATAAAATAATACTTGATTACATCATCAAATTTTAGAGGGAAAAAAGGGAAAACTATTTTTTCAAATCGTATTTTCAACTTATATTCCTATGGTTTTATTCAAATTTCAAGTGGAAACAAACTTTGGATGCATAATTAAATTTCTTATCCAAGGAGTACCCATGTTGCATACTTTTGATGGACCTTGCTACATGAAAAATGAGAAATACATGAAAAACGTGATTGCAAACACTTTTTTTCATATATTTCTCATTTTTCGTGTAGCAGAGTCCATTGAAAGTATGTAACATGGGTACTCCTTGGATGATGAATTAAATTTTTCATCCAACGAGTGCTCCCACTCAAAATTTGAGTAAAACATTGGGGAGATAAGTTGAAAAAGTAGTTTTATTATTTTATTATTTTTTAATATTTTTACTTTTTTACTCCAAAAATGGTGAATCATCCCCCATGGTTGACATCATCATATTGAATTCTATTGGTTCTTATAAAGTCTATTTTTGTTGTACATTTTTCTTAGGAGGCCCATTTTAGACCTCAAAATTCCCCTATTGGAATTATTTTGAAAGCCTTTCCACAGAGAAATAAAGACCCAATATGATAATCATAACCTGCCAGTGTAGATTGCATGCACCCCACTAAATATGAATTTTGTATGCTTTTATTCATTGACAAATAGTTCTTCCTTTTCTCTAAAGAAAATTTGAAATCCATATGTTTCAATCAATCCTTTTTATAACAGTCACTTGTAATGATATCACTGATAGAACTTATTCTCGTGAAATATACTACCCTACCCCTTGTATAACTAGAACATCTTGGATTGATATGAAAACGTCTACTCCTACTCCTAGAAACAATATTTGCTGGCAACATCTCTATCATTTCATCATTCTCTGAACAAGAATTTCCATGATCATTAGGAAGAATATTAGTCTTACTATGATCATTTGCTATATATTTAGGAAATTCACTAACATCATTGTTTGAAAAATATGCATTACCATCTTCGGTGACATGAAAATTTTCAATACCATCATCTATGGTTTTGAAATGCTGAATTGGAGGATATACTTCATCATCTTCATATTTCCCTTCATCGTTATCAATGTTCATAGGATTAGGACTATGTGGAAATTGCGACTCTTGATTTATTAGAAATTATTCATGTTGACCTACATCACTGCTGCTCGCATAGTCCAAATGATTAGGATTAACTGGAAATTGAGACTCTCGATTTGTTAGATTTTCTTCATCCTTCTCTTCATCACTGTTGCTCTCAAAGTCCATAGGGTTAGGAGTAATTGTAAAATGCAATGCTTTATTTACTGAAACTTTTTCATCCTTCCATTCATCACTATTTCTCTCATAATCCTTAGGATTAGGAGTAACTAGAAAATGTGACTCTCTATCCACTGAAAATTTTTCATCCTACCATTCGTCACTATTGCTCTCATAATATTTAGGATTAGGTCTAAGTGGAAACTGTGACTCTCTATCCACTGAAAATTTCTCATCCGACAATTCATCACTATTTCTTTCATAATACTTAGGATTAGGACTAAGTGGAAATTGTGGCTCTATCTACTACAATTTTTTCATCCTTCTAATCATCATTATTGCTCTCAAAGTCCTTAGGATTAGGAGTAAATAAAAAATGTGAGTTTCTAGTTTTTGAAAATTCTTCATCTTGTCATTCGTTAGTGTTGCTCTCATAGTCCATAAGATTAGGAATAAGTCAACATTTAGATTCTCTATTCATTTGAAAATCTTCACCAGTCATTTTTTCACTACTTATATCGTTATATTCATCAATATGAATAGATTTTTTACGTGATGAAGATGTTGATGCTTCATAAAAAGAAACTTCACTATCAAGGAATCCATAACACTCAAACAAGAAATGGCGAATGATGCAAATGATCTCTCTCTCAATGATAATATATAGGTAAAACAATGAGAAATTCCCTCGAAAAATTCTCTCGAAAATTTTTCCCCGAAATGGTTTGCTTAAGTATGTCCCTCCAAATTTTATTTAAATGATTTATTTGAAAATTAGTTATTAAAACATTATTAGAATATGGACATTAATTTCAAATTAAATTGCCTACACATTTTTCTCTTAATAATTGTATTCAAACTAAAATAATTTTAATTAAATTACATAACTTTGACTACATTATAAATTTTATTTTTATAATATTCATCAATGTTTTTTATCCCACATTCACCCCGTCATAAAAAATTCCATTATTTTAGCTTTATAAGAAAAGTCAATTTCACTATTCCACTCGTGACGTCAAGATTTCTTGAGGTTTGTTTAAAAGCTTGGATGGATTTTCTAGTGGAGCAACTTTGTAAACGGGAGATTCTCGCTTTTGAAAGGTTAGTTTTGTTTCTATTATTCCGAAATTAATAAGCTGTTAAAATTAATTAAAGTCGATTTATTTATTTCCGTTAAAAATTTACCATCTTTTTCCATTAATTATTTTAGGTAGAAAACAAATTTTTCTTTTGTATCTAAAGATTAAAAATAAACTAATATTCCCATTATCGGTGGGCCCGCCTAGGGAAGCACATGGTTGATCTCATCCAAGTGGGCACGCCCAATGGCCCCCTGGGCAAATAGAGGGGCTGATTCTGAGAATTCCCCCCCTTGCTTGCCCAGGGGGCGGTGGGCATGCCCACTTGGGCTAGGGCACTATGCTACAGGCGGATGCGCCCACGTGGAAGAGTCTTCTCGAGCCCAGGAGCAACCGCTTGGGTGCCCTTGGGCTTGGGCAGACATTGCCCTGTGGGCACATCCGCCCACAACACAACGCCCACGATGTCATACTGTGGGCGGATGCGCCCATGGGGCGGTGTCTGCCCGAGCCCGAGGGTGCCCATTGCACATATTAAAAAAAAATTGATATGGCCAAGGGGCTGATTTTGAGAATCTACCCTTTGGGCATATAATTTTTTTTTTTAATTTTTATATTCCCAAGCCCTTTGGGCATATAAAAAAAAAAATTTATATGGCCAAGGAGCCGATTTTGAGCATATAAATTTGTTTTTTTTTTTTTTTTTTAAATACCCAAAGGGTCAATTTTGAGAATCCGGTCCGATTCTTAGAATCGTCCCTTTGGGCATATAAAATAAAAATTATGCCCAAAGGAGTGATTCTGAGAAAAAAAAAATAGTGGGGTTGGGGAGAAAATATAAAACAAATATATATTTTTTTTAAACAACTTGTTTTAATTCTTTATATATATATATATATATATATATATATATATATATATATATATATATATATATATATATATATATATATATGTATATATTAGGGGGGTTTTCTATATGAGACGTAAAAAAAAAATAAAAAAATTAGAGTTTCTATCGAGGAAAAAATGTATAAAAATATCATATTTTTTTAAAAACAAGTTTTTTATTTTGTTTACGTAAGATATTTGTTTTCTGTGATTTAGTAATTTATGTGTGTGTGTGTGTGTGTGCGTGTGTGTGTGTTTGTAGGAAAATGACATCAAGGAGGGTTTTTGTCCAATCTTTCTAGACCCAAGTCAACATTTGCATCATCTAAAGCTAGAGATGGGCCTTATTAAAAAATTGTTGGATGAATTGCACCTCAGTTAAATACTGAAAATGTGGGAGATGCATCCACAAAAGAAAAAAAAATTAGTTTCATACTATAAGAAATCAACAAAAGTGAATCGTTCAAAATATGCATGGTTTCTAAAAGATATAGAAGACAAATCTCTACAATTATATCTATATTCCAGCAAGAATTTTGATGCTGAAAGTTATGATAAGGTGGGAAAATTATTATACCTATATATTCTTCCAAATACTGAAAGTGTTTATATTATCAAAACTGCCCAAATCACATGATAAACATAGATATCATTTTACATTGTCGATGTATAACACGGGGGAAGATTCTTCCAAGATATGCAAACAAATCGTACAAAATATTGCACAAAATATTGTAAGTATTTTTATTTAAAACTTATATCTTTATGTTATTCAAATTTTATCATTGTATTTTTAATAACTTAGTTAATATTGACATATTATATTTTGTTTTACAGGATTTTGCTGAGGGCATTTCAATTATGTTTGGGGGAATCTATTATATAGAGTGAGATATTATGAATTTAGTCTCCATTTTCCATGAACATGAAGTAGAAGATACGGGAAAGAAGAAAAAAAAAATACTTTAAGATGCTACAATATTGTATCAAAGGGATCAATCTAGTAAATGTAGACATGGTACTTTTGAAAATGAGGAAGTTGAAGTTGAGGTTGAAGCTGAAGTTGAAGATGAAGAATGTGTTGACATATCTTAGGATCATATTAGAACTGATGTTAGAAAGGATAAGAGCCATAAAAAAACAAAAACAATAATTCCCTATAATGTCTCCCTTACAGTTAATGATGAGGAGATTGTTTCGGTTCAAGAAAATATCATAAGCAATAGGAGGAAGAAACAAAAAATTGTTGATTCTGAAAAAATCATGGACAACAATGAGGGGCCTAGTGAAAAATCAAAAGCAAGTAGGAAAATCATTACGCCGGGCGCTGATTTAGAGGATGGAGTTATGAAAACGAAACAAAATTCCATTCGTCATAATTTGGTGAAGACAAATTTAATTGAGGGTGGTCGGCCATTTCAACTTAATGTCATTCAAGTCTACAAGCCAAATGAAGGACAATCAAATTAGAAAGGCACACCACTTGCATGTTCACAATTTGAAAACATTGATGAGGTACAACCCTTTTTCACATGTGGTTGATTATGTTCTTCTTGTTGATCTAAGTCGGGTTCCTAACAAAGAATAATTTGACAAGTCAAAATGTTTTGAATACAAATATTATGTACTTAGGGAAACCAGGGAAAATTTTAAGAACCCCCCTAAATTTATATATATAATAAATAGGAGAATCCCCATGATACATAGGAAAAATGGAAGGTGATTTTATTAATAATATAATATGTATATATAATTTTTTGGCGAATCTCTCACGAGATTATATTATCTTGTAAAAACATGGCAAATCACTAGTACAAATGGCGAATCACTACTACAAAATGGTGAATCGTTGTCTAGTGGAGTTCGGGTTGTTGGTTCCAATGAAGATATGGTAGTTGAACTAGGAGTAGAATGAAGAGAACCACCGAGACCAAGCATGGCACATGGTGACTCATGAGGGAAGTAGTTCTCATGTAGTTTGGAAAACACATTCTTCTAGTTCTGCTAAGCTTAGTTTTGTTGCTCATGCTACTACTAGCACTGATATTGAGGTTGGAGAGGAGTTTCAACAAATTGGGATCTTTGCAGATCATTTTGTTTCAACAATCCTCCAACACCTTGAACCCCAACATTAGCCAACACTGACGCTTGATTTGATTTGATATTGACGCTTCTGCTTAGATAATAGGTTTGATCATAGTGGCTGAAGGGGGAGAAAGTAAAGACTTGTCATTTACAAAAAAGTTGTGCAGATTATTGCTTTAAGTCACTAGATAAAAATCAGTTGAGATCTTCTTTACTGCCACATTATTTTGAATTCTAGATCGTGTTGATTTTTGCTGTGTATCATGGCCACCTCCACCTAAAGACATTGTGAATTAATTTATTTTGAATTTCAGATTTCTTTGAGCTTAAATTCGATGCATTGACATGAACAAAACATGCATACTACTTGAGACCACTAAAGATTCCATGCAAGAAAGGCTATGCATACCTGAATGCTTCGACAAAATTAAGTTGGCTAGTGATCATGAGGAATTAATTGCCGAGTAAATAATGGCGGGGCATACCTCTTGCAGTCTCCTCCGCATTGATTTTTTGGCTGAGTGACTGAGCTTTAATGGCGGTGCACTCTTTGAGAAACATTTCAAATCTGAAATTTCATGTGTCTTATATGGTTTGACCTACTATGGACAACATATTCACCTAGCTAACTCAAGAAAAATGAGATCCTTCACACCAGATTGTATTTGTTCATCTCAGGTAATTGTTCATCCAGATCTTGCCCCATGAACGTTTCCCTGATAAAATGTGAGGGTTTAATAATGGAACCAATAGATACCAAGATAGATTATCGCCAATACTGAGACTGAAAGGGACTTGAATAAAATGGGAATGTATTTTTATTAAATAGTTCCAAATCTAAATATTGCTTGGAATTGAGAATCAATAGTAAATTTAACTATTTTCGCACTATAGAAACAAGTGAAGCCAGGAAATAGAGTTGGATAGCTAGAACCAAATCCAGAGCCAAAGGGAAGAGTTGAGGTCCATGTTCCAAAGATGCTAATAGAAGACACATTGATCCAAATTTTGGTTTCCTAAAGCTCTGGTTTCCAAACGTGCTCGGTTTGCCACACCTGATATGGTATTGGGATTACTATACCAATAGATTAGATCCTCTCCAAGGGATTACTATACCATATTTTTACATTCTAGAACAGAGTCTATTTGGTATGCAGATCTCTCACCCTCACCTTTAAGATATGCAATGGTAGATCCTAAGCTTTTGTATGTGATACCAGGTCCCACAATCAGATATGCGTTGATTATCACCATATTCAACCCTCTGTCCATGGCCAGCACCCATGCAGCCCTCTCTGACAGTGTCTTGGCTAATGCGTACCATAACTGTGAACAAGAAATATTGCATAATTAGAACAGGAATACCACAGATACCCTAACATTGGCTATCTGTTTTTGCACTTGTTTCCCTTTCTTCTATCAACTATGTTGCAGATTTTGAAGCATACTACAGCCATAAAACAACACCTTATGAACGGATTGATGAGTAGCAATTTAGCCCTTGAAGACTACTTTTCTACAACACATTTCCAACGAACACATAAGGATCAAATGCATACATTAGGCCCTTTTCATCTCAAGTACACACCTTAAAGATGAATGTATCAAATTGTTTCTTCATCTACTAAATGGTATAAAATGGTAAACAAAAATATTCTACTGTATGACCTGCTTCAAAGTAGTTGTTTGTAACATACAAGTTCTCTCATTTATCCGAATGCCTTATGGCTCCATTAGCCCATAACTGATAGGCACCAATTTCCTTCCTTCTCATTCATTCCTTGCTTTTTTCCATTTTTGTTTCTTCATCCTATTTCATACACTACAACCACCACTCATCTTATTAAATCACCTCGTGCCCCCATTCTATAGCCTAGCAATCCTACCTTTTAGGGATGCCCCCTTGAGTTGAAGAAGAGCCAACCAAAAGAGAAAGGAAAAGCTACTCAAAGTGAGTAGGTAATATTCTTGCATTGTAAAAAAACTAACACCATCGTGATTGAGACTTTATACTTTTTGCGGGTGCTAGGTTTTGTTGTAACAACAGGGAATCACAGTGTAGATGAAAGATCAGATCTTAAGCCAATTTTACAGTTCAAAATGTAAATAATTATGAAAACAATATATAATCAAGAAATGTAAAAATCATTACCAATAACAAGGCATATATAAGTAGCAGTAAATGTGTTGAATGCAAGTTTACATACCAATTCAGCTCTAGTCAATAAATACATCCCAAAATATTAAAAATATAAGGTGATAATCACTAGTGTAAGTAGGGTAGCAGAAAATTACATATACAAATTCAAAGCTCCCTCAAAACAACTAAGGAATCACACTAAAGAAGGAAATGTGCGATAATGTAAACTTACCAGAACTTTCCAAAAACTGGAACACACATTTATTAACCAATGACTTTTTCATAAATGACTATGATATCATGCTGAGTAACAACATTAGTATCTCATGACATCAGGCAGTTGCAGATCCACTCCATCCACTAGCTTCCACAATATCATTTAGAAAATAGAATGTACTGCTGAATAAAGGTATAAAAAAGCTGAATGTCTGGAGTCATGGAAAAATAAACTTAATTTTCTTCAAAATTTGGAAAATTAGACTAACAATAGTGGAATGAATAAATGGTGAAATTGCAATGTCTTGTATGAGGTCATTGACTTAATGTTGCTGCATGATCAAATTCATCTAGAAGTTATTCAATTTATGCATGAAGAAGCTCACTCTGCATGTTATCGACTGTCAAGTGATTCAAAACCACCAATAACCAGGAAAAAACTAAAAAGGTTCACCCTAAAAGTAATTTCTTTAGTGTCAAGATTCAGTATGCAAGCGCACATAAGCAATGGGCGGATGTCTGTCATAGCAAAGAAAACAAGAATGTAATTATTGTGGATTAAGAGGATAGCTTACTAGTCATGCTGAAAGAATTATCAGACCCCAACTAAAAAATTGTTTTAAGCCATAACCAGCAGCACAGATGCTCAAGAAAAAATTTTAATAGTTGAATTTCATGGTTCCATGGTCTGTTCATCACATTCTAAATACCATCTATATATTTTAGCGGGTTTCAAACTCTCAATACTTCAAGCAAAACTATCATACTGGTATTTTTCGAAGGAACCTCATATGAATACTCAAAATGGGTTAACTGAAATGTAGGTTAGTGACTACAAGAAGGCCATACTAGGAAACATGGTAGTGAAGATACATAAGTGTTTTAAGCATACTTACAGAGATTAAAATTTTAGCTCCTGTATTAACTCGTAACATTATTAAAGTTGAGAAACTTGACCATAGCTAGCAGAAGATGATGTTATTTAACATAGGACGACTAGCAATTCTAATACACGTGTTTTCTTGATTACTAAATATAAAGCATTGCCGATACTACATAAAGGTTACTTAATAATAGAGAAAGTATACTTACCTCAAAGAATAGATACTACAAGTGGATTGAATTTCTCAGTCCAAACAAAACCATGCAAAAAAACAGGAAACAAGATATGTACAATGAAAAGAACTTTATGAAAGAGACATATTTCCATAATTTGGCCACATATACAAGGAATGCATGCAAGAAATATAACATGAGAAAGAAAGGCATCAACAAGAGGGAAAAAAAATACTTAGATTGTCTCAATGTGTACTTCCAGGAAGATTATATGGACTGAAAATCCGTATGCCTATTTTAGAATCAACTGACTCAACTGCATTTTCCAGAGTTGTCTCTGTATTTCCAGGTGATTCATACTACTGAATTCCAGCCTCACCACACAAATCCTCATCTTGTTGATTTAGATCTAAGCACCCGACATTTATAGTATCCAAATCTACATTATCACGCCTCTCATGAAATTCACAGACTTGACTAACAGTTTCTGAATTGGGCATCATAGAAATAGAATACGATTCTCCTTCACATTCCCTCACTAACTTCAAGGATAGGGAACTGGAAATTTACAGAAATGCTGCAGCTTTATTTGTGACAGCAATATTTGTGCAGTTGTCTATTGGTACAGGAAAGTCCCTGGAAGAGTTTTCAGTCACTCTGAAATCAATGTTTCCTGTGTGTTTATTTGACATTGTCTTGTGCTCTTCAGTATTCAATATTGAAATATTTTGTTTTATAAGGGAAGGGTCATTATTAACTTGCAATGGACCTACAATGTTAGCCTACTCTTCTGACAAGACTACTGCATCAACAGGATCCATAGGTGCTTTTGAGACATGCATTGAATTAATGCCATAAGTAAACTCTTCTGGAGAAACTATGGTATTAAGATTTGATTCTTCTGAGAAGCCTCTCGGATCATGATCATCCACCAGTTCTGGGTTAGTGGGTTAGTGACACCATCTTCAGGTTCTGCTGAAAACACCCTAGTATTAACATCATCCAAAGGATGTTCTGAACAACCTTTGGAATTGGTATTGCATCCCAATACCAAATAATCTGCATCCTCTACATTCACCATTGGTTCTTTCACATCAAACATTGGGTTGTTTTGACTTGAACTGATAGAGTTATTCATTTTTGCATCATCTTGAAGAACCATATAAGGGTTTTGAAGAACAATTCCTTTGAAGAACCATATAAGGAAAGCTCATCAAGAAGGAAGGATGGCTTTCTTTTTCAAGATTGGTCTACATTATAGGCTTTCTTTTTCAAGATTGGTCACATTCAGAAACATTTCTCCTAAAAATTCTCTACTTTCCTGGGATTAATTGTAGGCTTAATATGAATTTTTCTATATTTGTAAGGTAAAAATGCAACTGTTGAATATTAAGCATAGGTGATGAATTTTACGACAAGACCAAAATATCAAATGCATAACAGTGATATATTTCCCTATTGCTACATTGGAGTACTTCTAATGTAAGGCACTAGATATTGAACTTGAAAGCTAAATTTGTCATACATTCTTTCATGTCAGCGTATTTATCATCTAGGAGGGATATATGAAAAGTTTGGAAGGCAATATGGAAATACAAATATATAGGATATCCTGTAAATTAACAATGGGTGTAGAAATCCGAACTGAATTCTGGTTATCCATGATCTATTATACACTAGTATGATTATGATCCATGCTTACAATGACTGCTCACCTCAAAACCTAATTGACAAAAATACATTTATCATCCCCATTAAAGAACCTCATTGCTTACTTCTCTTACCCATTTATCTCACACCTCCATTCATCTATATGAATGGGATCCAGCCACGTTGAGGCAACATTATTGGTTAAACAAGCAAGGAATTAGTTACTGGACAAAGCTGTACCCCTTATTATCACTTTGCAGTTCTATGAAAATTTTTCCTGGACAAAGCTTTACCCCTTATTATCACTTTTCAGTTCTATGACAATTTTCCCTGTATCAAAAAGAAGAACCTAACTCTTTCTTGCATACATAAAAAGATATCAATTGATTTTTAGGCATTGATTGATATCCAAATCAATCAATGTTCAAGCAATCCAATACAATATGATAAAAATTATTTTTGTAGTCATGGTGTGCAGGTAACTGTTTGTAGTCATGGTGTGCAGGTAACTCTTTCTTGAGTACATAAAAATATATCAATTGATTGTTAGGCATTGATTGATATCCAAATCAATCAATGTTCAAGCAATCCAGTACAATATGATAAAAATTATTTTTGTAGTCATGGTGTGCAGGTAAATTTACATTTCTAATCCATAAACTTTGTGCATTAAAGAGTACAACTTTACCATTAAATGACATTCGAGTTTAAAAGAATAAATAGTAAATCAGAAATATTATGATCTGATCAGCATACAACACAACAAGTTTTTCACAAATCATGCCCACTGTTACCATTTTCAGTGTTGTGCCAATACTCAACTGGGGGATTTCAAAATCAAATCCTGTAGAACAACAATAGTGTATCAAAGACATCAACATAAATGGATTAAAATAAATGAGCATAAATCTGAGTAAAGATGTGAATTGATATTATTGCTAAATCTTAGAAAAAAACATAGGTAGACAAGAAAAAAAGAGACCAGGAAAGCAAAATAGGATCAAACTCTTTCTTCTAAAATATTATAGTTTATAACATTAAAGCCTCACAAGAACAAACCACATTGTCACAACGCCTATATCAAGAAGGTCACAATATCACAAGATGAGATGTTACATTTTTTAGCTTGAGTTGTGCATTTTTACATAGGGGGTATGGACTCGTATAACAAGGGCACACACCCCAAGAGGGTTAACTGAGCCTACATGTTAAGTTTGACTAGCTTGTCCTTAACCGTGATTGGGTGCATTGTTAAGGCACTCCTTGATGCAAATTTTTATTTTTTCCTCCAAAAGTAAAAGTTGGATTCATATTCTAAATTGTATATAAGGAACACTCTTCATCCCATTCTCACACATCAACTTCTCATATCTGATATAGTGTTGCAGATCTATGACAAAGGCTTGAAGGTTTCCATCGTAGGATGTAGGAGAAGAATGCGAAGGTCTAGACAACATATATCTAAGATACAATTGAGGAGTTTTAGGTCACAAGATCACACGATGAGATGTTACAATTTTTAGCTTGAGTTGTACATTTTAGATCAAGAAGGTCACAAGATCACAAGATCACAAGATGAGATGTTACAATTTTTAGCTTGAGTTCTACATTTTTACACAACTCAAGTGAGGCATCCTCATAGAGGTTATTGTTAAAATTGAAAACTAGGGTCAAATTCCACCTTAGGTCTCCTCAGTTGATGGAGATAATAATTCCATTGAATCCCTCTTTTCTAGAGGACCAAAATCAATATATAGATTGTCCAATTTGGATAAGGAAAGTATTTATTTATTCAACAGAAATACTATTAGTCATGATTTGGTTTTCATGGGAAAAGTTGAAATTTGAATTTTGAATTTGCCTCCAAAAGTTAAGGTTGGTTTCACCAAATCATCATATCTAAATTTTTATATAAAGGATCTCTCCTCGTCTCATTTACACGCACCAAATATCTTGGATAAGGTCTAAGGCAGCGAAGGCCTTGATGAAGGTTAATGGACCTTTTGTTTTTGGACTAAGGTCTGTGAATCTCCATGTTAGTCTATCGCAGATCTGGATGGATTATTACTTGCCTAGTTCTGTAGTAGAAACATAATCAAGAATCATTCTTATGAAGTTTTTTTTAACTTTACAAGGGATGACCTCTTCTGATAAATGTGTCCTTGAGATATTTACATTAAGGATCTATCAATACTTGCATTAAAATCAACATTCTGAAGCTGACCTCCATAAATTTTCAAGTCTCTAAAGTTCATTCATGGCAAGACAAGGATCAGGATATTGGATCACAAAGTTATGTTATTGAAGAAGACATGTAAACTCAAGCAAGACAGATTATGTCTAGTGCCTATATATATTAGCGTCTACATCTCTCAGCAGGATTCATTATGCTGACCTACATTGGCATCATTAGTTAGCATCAAATAAGTAGTAATGTATATTTGGTATCCTTGCTATCTTGGGGCAGTTATGGAATTCTAGTTATTTTTTGCTCAAGTTAGGATCAATATAAATAATGACCATGAAATCGAAGCATGTAACAATTACTGTGACATCAAGGTACCTGCGTATTGGGTTTTGATATAGAAACTTGTGAAGTACACCATAATATCATTGAAGATCATCAATATGATGTGTACAATATTGACCTTTGTCAATCATCATCCTACTCTAAATTTTCTATTAGAAATTATTGAAAATATAAAACAAAGATGGTGGCTTAATCTAAATATTTTATCTTAAAGAACAATGGCACCATGATTACCTCCTCTTAAAGTCAAGACTGTGTTCATACTTGATAAAGGATAATGATTTATCTAGTGATGACAATGCACCTGCACATGGTAAAGTGAAACAATGAAGTGGTCCAGTAAATTCTACCTATTGTTTCATTCTCACTATGATCTACCTACTCTTGTAACTCAGAGCATGGTTGATATAACTATTCAAATTGCAAGAGGGAATGGATCGCAGAAATTCAAGGTCAAACCATTATGAAAACATGAGCCTATCAGCTAAGGACATGTTAATCAAGGTTGTCATTGATGTCAATATTCTTGAGATGCCTAGTTCCAGATGATGATGCTATAACCCTTGGTTGACTAGGTTACCACCAATAATGACGTCAATCCATGAAGATGTCAAGATAACCCTTGATCCTATTGATGTAATACACTAAATGAATGACCACGGTTGTTAATGGAACTCAATAAAGGTTGGAAGACTAGAAAGATATTATTTGAAGCTCTCCTAATGATGTTTCACTTGATGAAGGTTGGAAGACCTACACTATTATTGAATACATGATGCTATACCTTCATGATAACATGAATGATGGATACTAGTATGCTAACATGCATGTCATAAATAATGACACCATGATCCTATTGTGAAGAAGCCTAACAAGAAAAGCCTATCTACCCTGTAGCTAATTTTGCACTAATTTATGACCAGTCACGCTAAAAAATATTTTTTAGTGTCTTAGAGGCAGCCTCTAAAGTTGATTCCTATGCCATATTTTAGAGCATATTTTTTCCTTTCCAATAAGACATCACTTGGCCTAAAACTCCAAATAGGTTGGGAGATATATATTTTACAAGTTGAGAAAATTAATCTGGTCCTTGAGCCAACCTGTGCTAGCCTACCCATGTCGGCCAACTCCAGAGACGTGTCCCTTCGTTCAAGCAACAAAATATGTATATATAGAGACAATAGACCCTCATTTCATTCAAGAATTTTTAGTGAAGATTACAAGAAGAGGTAGAGGTAAACAGGAAGCCAAGGATGACATAGAAATGTACTATTTGGGCTGATTCTTTTTGTTGAGTTATCATTCAATCTTGAAACAAGGAGCTCAGACTGTAGTTTAGTTTCCTATATTTATTGGACATAACTATCATTTGATAGTTTTTATACCTTGGATTTGTGGACTATTACCGTGGAGACTCAGTGCTATAATTAGTCACCTATTTCATTAACCTGAAAGGATTAGACTTAGCATACCTTGCTCCTGTGACAAGCCTCAGATCTACTGTCATTTAAGAGACTCAGACTTGTAGCTTTCTACTACAGATCGAATTAATGTGTGTGGGAAACTACCTTGTGATGGAATAAAAACTTGTGGACTATCATCTCCTGAAGCTCAGATTGGTAACCATATGACAACATTGAGAGACTTAGATAGTCACCTTGGAGAGGGCTCGGTGCAGTAATTATAACATCTGATATATTGGACCAATGAACAACAAGTTTGGAAGACTCGAATTGTAGAGTTGGAGGCTCAGACCTATGAGCATTCTATTACAGACTTTGGATTTACGATAGTATTGTGGAGAAGTATTTAAAGAAATTTGATTGCAGCAGTATACACTTGTGTGGTGGAATGTCACCTCGAAAAGCTCGATTTTGTTATTTTCAACTATGATCTAAAGTGTGTAAGGGCTCTACATTATTACCTCAGTACTGAAGCTTGTAGAAGACTGATGTTACAATCTTTCAAGCTCGTACTAAGGACATTCGAACCAGAACAAAATCTCAACCTTGAGGCATTCAAACCCATGGTTTATTGACAACTTGAGCCAGGGATTTGTGACTGAAAATTTGTAATTCGGATATGTAATTAGTATGGTTTTTATTCTTCCTTGGATCAATTATTTTTTCCTTTCTTAAGTGCATATATTAGGCCTAGCTTGGGTAGTCTTCAGTCATCCCTGGAATAATCTTTGAAGGCAATCCTGTAGCAGCATTTGTGAATTAATTTTCCTTATTTAAGAAATCTTATTGCGGCCTTTTTTTGAAAACAATCCTAGAACAACATTGAAGATATTTTTGGGCTCATTTAAAAGATACCTTGAAGAGATCTTGAAGATTGCGGATAAATACTTTGTTGGGCCTTTGTGAGAAGATCTTGAAAAAATCCCTTGAACAGGTTTAGAGTAGGTACAGAACTAGGGATTCTCATTAAAGACATGTTGAGGATTAGTGCAGATCATTTGCGAGTTTAAGTTTGATCTTCATTATTCACTGGACTGGAGGAAACTTCACAACAAATTTGATATCTATAATAACAACTTGAAGGGCCTACTCATGGAGGAAGTCTGAAATATGTGAAGTTCTTTCTAAGGTCATTGTCTTCAGTTCTTTTGTAGAAGCCTCCTAAGGCCGAGACCTAGTGCATTCCTAAGGCCCATTTTAGGTTGGTTGAGGCTAACCTATAATGAGACTCATCCCAAGGACCCAATGTCTAAGGAAATCTGAACATAAATTCGATTATTGTTAGGCTGACTTAAATCCAAGCCATTTTCAAAGATCCTCTTGAGCTTACATGCTTAAGGAAAACTTCTAAAGGATATCTCAATGGTGTTTGTAGTCTTTATAAGAATTTTGAAGGTATATCAGTATTGTATAAGTTTTACCTTGAAGTATCCGTGAGGCCTCTTGTTGAGATAAAATGAACATTGAATGAACATGTTAAGGAATTTAAGCAAAAAAAAATTATGACTGTCTAAAGAGGACGATTTCCTATTCCTGGCAGAGTTTTTCCACCATCTAATGTAGACATCCAAAGGCCTGAATTCAACCTTCTTGACACAAACCACTGTAGCTGATTGTGGCATCCACTCATTATGATCCTAAGGTTATTTGTCAGGCTTATGAGGAAAATCCAAGGCCTAATTATGAGACAAATATGAGTATATTCCCGAGGCTTTAGGGTGATTAGGTAGATGTATAAACTTTGTTCTAAGGATTATTCAACCCCTCATTCTTGGCATACTTCTATGGAATTATTTGGGATTTCTCCAAAAGCACAAATTCGAGACAATTTCGTACTAATTGAAAGCCTGTTGTTATGTATATGAATATTGGATAGTCATTTGTAGAGGTTTTTCATCCTTGAAAAAAGGTGAAATTCTGGCCATTAATGAGGACAAGTTAGCTTCTCTACGGGCTATGATTTTCTCCTATTTATGATTGATTGAGCTCACCCCATTAAGGGCCAAGATATTGTTGTGAGGAACATGTTGTCTTGATCAGAGAACGAATGCAGAATTTAATCTCATTTTCTCTATACATATATTTCTAGAAAAGCCCTTAATTAAAACAATTTTCTGAAGCAATCCACACTGTAAATAAGTTAGAGACATTGTGAATTTGTGGAATCCTTGTCACAGAAGGGTGTGAATGCTTTATAGGAGAAATACACTATTTGATTTAAAAATCTAGGTCCATAATTTCCATCTGAATTTCTGAAGCATGCATCACCATTTATGAGTTTGAAATTATAGTTTTTGATTAAAGAATAAAATTATGTCTGGAGATTTTTATGACTACATTAAGGAGGCGCAGGAAGGCAGTGTCACAATAAGCACAAAATATTATGACAGTCTGGTTTTGTCTCACCTCTATAATTCTTATAGCTATAGTCACCACCTTATTCGATGAAAAAATCCTGAGCATGAATCTCTTGCAATCGAGGCCTGAGTTTAGTACGAGGATTTTTCAATATGGTATGAATCTTCCTAAGGGAAGAATCAAATATGAAAGGTTAACTCAAATGATGAAAGTATGTTATATAGTCTGATTCAAAGGAAATAAAATTCTTCACAATAATGGTGAAGTGCGGGATAGTGAACAACATACCTTATATTTTTGGTGCTCATGACATGCTTCTATATTTAAGCTGAGATGTGTGCATTAAAGCCTAAAGGGACTAGTATGGACTATGGAGCATTTCCCTATCAATCATATTGAGGAGGGCTTGTTGATTAGTTATATCATCGTGAAATACCCATTTATGCTTACAGTGGTATATATTAAAGAACATCTCCAGTTTGTCACTTCAAGTTGTTTAGAATATAATCATAAGGAAATTTTAGCATCTATGTCCCGAAAAGATATATTTTGGAGCAGACCAGCTTAAATCCTTAGTTACATTGTCAAGCACTCTCTTAGTATCAAAAGAAATATTTCCTAACATTTCTAAGTCTTACTTCTATACATAAATTTGCATGATACAATGTGGCCTACCAATGTGTACTTCCAAGAAGATTATGGACTGAAAATCCGTATGCCTATTTTAGAATCAACTGACTCAACTGAATTTTCCAGAGCTGTCTCTGTATTTCCAGGTGATTCATCCTGTTGAATTCTAGCCTCACCACACAAATCCTCATCTTGTTTATTTGGATCTAAGCACCCGACATTTATAGTATCCAAATCTACATTATCACGCCTCTCATGAAAATCAGAGACTTGATTAACAGTTTCTGAATTGGGCATCATAGAAATAGAATGTGATTCTCCTTCACATTCCCTCACTAACTTCAAGGATAGAGAAATGGAAATTTACAGAAATTCTGCAGCTTTATTTGTGACAACAATATCTGTACAGTTGTCTATTGGTATAGGAAATTCCCTGGAAGAGTTTTCAGTCACTCTGAAATCAATGTTTCCTATGTGTTTATTTGACATTGTCTTGTGCTCTTCAGTATTCAATATTGAAATATTTCGTTTTATAAGGGAAGGGGCATTATTAACTTGCAATGGACCTACAATGCTAGCTTGCTCTTCTGACAAGACTACTGCATCAACAGGATCCACAAGTGCTTTTGAGACATGCATTGAATTAATGCCATAAGTAAGCTCTTCTGGAGAAACTATGGTATTAAGATTTGATTCTTTTGAGAAGCCTCTCAGATCATGATCATCCACCAGTTCTGGGTCAGTGACACCATCTTCAGGTTCTGCTGAAAACACCCTAGTATTAACATCATCCAAAGGATGTTCTGAACAACCTTTGGAATTGGTATTGCATCCCAGTACCAAATAATCTGCATCCTTTACATTCACCATTGGTTCTTTCACATCAGAAATTGGGTTGTTTTGACTTGAACTGATAGATTTATTCATTTTTGCATCATCTTGAAGAACCATATAAGGGTTTTGAAGAACAATTCCTTTGAAGAAACATATAAGGGAAGCTCATCAAGAAGGAAGGATGGCTTTCTTTTTCAAGATTGGTCACATTCAGAAACATTTCTCCTAAAAATGCTCTACTTTCTTGGTATTAATTGTAGGCTTAATATGAATTTTTCTTTATTTTTAAGGTAAAAATGTAACTGTTGAATATTAAGCATAGGTGATGAATTTTAAGACAAGACCAAAATCTCAAATGCATAACAGTGACATATTTCCCCATTGCTACATTGGAGTACTTCTAATGTAAGGCACTGGATTTTGAACTTGAAAGCTAAATTTGTCATACATTCCTTCATGTCAGCGTATTTATCATCTAGGAGGGATATATGCAAAGTTTGGAAGGAAATATGGTAATACAAATATATAGGATATCCTGTAAATTAACAATGGGTGTAGAAATCCAAGCTGAATTCTGGTTATCCATGATCTATTATATAGCAGTATGATTATGATCCATACTTACAATGACTGCTCACCTCAAAACCTAATTGACAAAAATACATTTATCATCCCCATTAAAGAACCTCATTGCTTACTTCTCTTACCCATTTATCTCACACCTCCATTCATCTATATGAATGGGATCGAGCCACGTTGAGCCAGCATTACTGGTTAAACAAGCAAGGAAGTAGTTACTGGACAAAGCTTTACCCCTTATTATCACTTTGCAGTTCTATGACAATTTTCCCTGGACAAAGCTTTACCCCTTATTATCACTTTTCAGTTCTATGAAAATTTTCCCTATATCAAAAAGAAGAACCTAACTCTTTCTTGCGTACATAAAAATATATAAATTGATTGCTAGGTATTGATTGATATCCAAATCAATCAATGTTCAAGAAATCAAATACAATATGATAAAAATTATTTTTGTAGTCATGGTGTGCAGGTAACTGTTTGTGCAGAAGCAACAATACATTTACGGGAGATGAAGTATGGACTTATCTCATAATGTTGCTAAAATAATCCCTCAACAATATGAAAAGATTTGTCTAGAACAATTACAAATGAATAAGAGAGTTCAATACCTAGAACAACAACTTCAATACCCAATTTCAAATGAAGATAGGCACCAACCACATTATATAGCATCTGTGACCCCTGCAAGTTGCTTTTCTACAACCACATTTATGAGGCAGACAAATGGTGATGGAGGGATGAGCACTGTGAATATCTTTAGTTCTCCTTATGCATGTCAAAATTCCAATGTTCCAAACTTTGGTGGAAAAAGGTTTGAATCCAATTTGAATAACTGTAAGAAAATTTTTGGAGAAAGTACAGGGTGCTTTAGGATGACTCCTCTATATACTTCACATGATTTTTTTGACAATAAAAGCAAATGTTTACATCAACCAGTCAAGGGAGGAGCCCATAATGTCCATTATAGCATTCAATGCATTAAATAAGATTATAAGAAAATGGGATATCTAAAATAGAAAAAAACATTTTAGTTTATGAAGGTCTCTTAAAACAACTATTTTGGACTATAATATGTGTATTGTCCTCTCTAAAACAATTCATTTGATTCAAATTTACCACATTACAAGACAAAGCATGGAGTATACAGAGACCTATCGGGAAATGGGTGTGTTGTGTCATCACCTTAGATATGGGTAGAAGCTCTTTACCTCATAATGAACAAATTGAAGAAGGAGAATTTAAAGTTTGATAAAATCTGGGCTAAATCTGGAAGTGGGCAGTATCCCGGGAGTGTTTATTGGAGAAATGGTTCCCTGGAATCCATTATAAAAGGAGTGAATCCAAAATATCCTTTGTTTTTATAGCTTCAGGTTGATTTCTCCACAAATGAATCATCTATTTGTATGGACAATAGTACAACAACACAGTGCAGAGAAATTGAGAAGGTTTTTGGTGCAATACTTGAATTGGATTTTCTTACTGTGTCTTGTGCACATGAACGATACACAGGACCTTAGATACGGAAATTATATCAGAAAAACAAGGATATCTATGATAACACTGAAATAATTTCTCTTGTAATTTCTTTCATGACATCCCTTTTTATTGGTGGCTATGCCAATATTGATGAAACCGATGGAACAGGGATGAATTTGATGAATCTAAGAGAAAGAAATTAGCCTAAGGAAGCCTTACAGGCCACTGCTCCAAACTTGGAAAAGAAACTGGGACCATTGGATCCATCATATGCTATTGCTGGTAATTTAAGGTCATATTTTGTAGACAAATTCATGTTTGACAAAAATTGTTTGGTTATCCAGTGGTTTGGAGACAATCCAAATAGATTGGCAGGTTTAGCTTTGAATTATCTTAGAGACCTTGCAATCAATTTGGGTACAAGTGATGTGGTTTTTTGATTTAGACCTGAAACAAACCTTGGCCTAAAAGGACATGTTTTACCCAATCCTTTTGATCCAAATTTCTATATGGGGATGCTGGTTGAAAAAAATGGGTCACTAAAACAAGAAGAGGTTCGAAACTGATGTGACAATGGATCATGGGACATGTTCAAGAAATTTTTATATCAAAATCCTCCTCTGAATGGACACTCCACCTCCAGACATGATGCCCATTATAACTAGTCCTTTGGAAGCACTAGCCACTGAAGTTACAAGTTCCATTTGATATCCAGGTAACAATAGAATCTGTCTATCGTGTGATTCTGCCTCTCAATTTAGATCTAACCCCACAAACATAATAGTTGCATCAACTTCTTTGGCTGCCTTTACTGCTGCAGGTATCAAACCTGAATCGTTACATGCCATGCCCAAGCATCCAGGTCGATATACAACTTTAGCGTATTTTCCCAACCCATGTGCAGGTGAGATGTATTTACAAGGAATCCCTACAATGCAACAAAATACCATTACCCTACCCTTAATAATTTCATTTTCAAAACTTCATAAATCTAGAGAATTATCAACTATAATTCAAATGAAAGACAAACAGAAAATGTACCTGCATAGTTGCCTATCATAGGTTTTGTGGCATCAGCATGAGGTCCAATCACAGCCAAATGTTTAATCTCATTTGTTGATAGGGGCAATGATCCATCATTTTTCAGAAGAACTATACCTTCCTTGGCTGCTTCAACAGCTAACTCTTGATTTTGAGCACTGCAGACATCCTTGGGCCCTAGATTGGCATAATACTCATCTACCTCAAAGAAAGCTAATCTCATCAAACCGATGTACATGTTTATCAAAGCTTTATCCATATCCGATTCCTTGGCCTTCCCCTGCAGAACTGTGGATTCTAGATAATCCGGATAGAACAATCCATAGTCCAAGTTCAATCCTGAATCAAAGGAAAAAACCATGAAATGGAGTGAATTATTCATTGCTATGAGACACTAGATTGAGAAGAATATAAACCATTGCAACATTGTCTATAGTTCAAAACTTCTCTCAAAACAGATGCCACTGCATCTTCTGGAGTTTCTATGTAGTTCTGGTCATCATATAATACTTCCATAGAGTCACAGTTAGACGTAGCAGTCAGTCCAAACCCATATTCACTTGCATCCATATAGGTTTTAAAATACCAAGCATCACTAGGCACAAAGAGCTTAGAGGTAAAAACATTGTACAAAACCCTCCTCATTTTTCGAGTGTCTGGATCCTTAATAGCTGCTTGTGATATGATCACCCCAGCACAAGGATCAGGCTTGAGATGTAACTCCCAACTCCCCCATTTGACTTGATGACCATCAAATTTAAAGCTGGGACCTTTGGGCTGCTCAATGGAGATAGGATTAAGAGGGGGCAACAAAGGATACTTATGGGCAGACAGTCTATAGTCTGTACCCTCTGGCTTTGGCAAGGGTATATCTTTTCCTTTTTCTGTGATTTTCAAGACCTCCCTAGAATCCATATAAACTAAAACTATGAGACCCTCAATGGGTCTCATGTAGAAATTTGTTGTCCCTGCGCTTTAATAACACTGAATTTTTATCAATTTTCGGCCTTCTTCATCAGGTCCGAACCAGCCCAAAGAAATAGGTAGGCATGAAAGGTCACTTACGTTAACCCCTCTCTTCCCTATAATTTCTACGATTTTTTTTCTTTTCAGAGGTACTTGAACGACCGAAGTCATATCCTCCATTTTCATAGCAGGATACCCGTTTTCATGACTGATTTTATTGTCAACAATCTGGCCTGATGCAAGGTCTACAATGAGTTTATAAGCATGCCCATTAGCCCAAGCTATTATTGTGGCCTTCCTGCTTAGAAGGATACTTCTTTCCTTCCATAAAAGGATTTTTTCTTTTGGGGGCTCTTCTAGGACCACAAAGTGAAGTGCAAACTTACCATGATTGAAAATTGAGGACTGCTGCAGAATCTTCTAGACTTTCTTGATCTCCTGAAAGGTCAAAGGATCCAGTGGATGGTTTGCAACTTCTTTTTCGTGATCAACTTTCTGCTGCAGCTTGGGATTTCCTTTCTGAATAAGCACACCATTCTACTACCTGGAACACTTTTCTTAAAGGTGCAACATGACCCATACTCAGAGAAATCTAGTTCAACCTTTTCCTGAGAAGGAAAACGAACCCAATTCCTAAAAAAAAGCACCAGCAGCAAAGATCCCGTGAGAATAAACAAGAATTTAAGATATGTTGTGAAATCCATGGCTTATAGGCTAACAGGTGACACTGCAGAACTTTGTTGAATCTCAGTACCTATGCAATTATATTGGGTTTATGGGCTTCTAGGGCTAATTAACTAAACTGACTGATCTAATAAGCTCTAGGGCTTGCTATTTGGGATGGTATTTGCCATACCCTCGCTCAATTTTGTTTCTATTTTACATTGTCATGCAGAGACCAGCCGTCCTTCCCAAATAAGACATCTCGTCTAGGTTTTCTTCTGCAATAGCAATGAATTATTCAAAGAGATCAAAATTCAGTTAATAGAGACTGTATGAATCTGGCCCCTTCCAATTCAGGGTTTTTCCAGCAATACCAATGAATTCTTCAAATATCAAGATTCAGTGAATAGAAACTGTATGAATCGGGCCCCTTCCATGTCTTCCGAAAGGAAGCTCTGATAGCTTTGATTCCTGCGGAATTCTTCAAAGATCAAAATTCAATTACAAATATTCAAAATTAAAGTTAATAGACACTGTCTTGTACAATGAATCTGGCCCCTTCCATGCCTTCCCAAAGAAAGCTATGATAACTTCGATTCCTACGGATTAATGCAATAGGTTCTACTCTGATACTGAAAAAAAAAAACTTGGACAATCATGGTAAAAGAGGAGCCAAACTCTAAAAAATAAAATTCTGCAACCTTTGGAACTGAATGCACATCCCAGCACCAACATTCAACTTTCACGCCCATTCCAAGCCCCAACCACCCCGACGAACCAGTGAAAAAATGGGGAGAAGATCGGCGATCGACGAGCCTATGCACAACCCAGCACCAACATTCAACTTCCACGCCCATTCCAAGCCCCGACCACCCCGGCGAACCAGTGAAAAAATGGGGCGAATCACTCCAACCCCTCCCTCTGACTCTGTAAATCCAGGCGAATGCCATTGAAATCTACTCCAACCAAGAAAATAGAGGGCGAATTCTATTGTTTTAGTTTTGTGCGCATTTTTTTTGGTGGGCTATTATATAATAATTAATTATTTTTAAAATAATTACTGGGCTAATTTTATAAAACTATAGAAAATGAGTTTTATATAAAAAATTCGCCCTATTAAAATTTAAAATCCCTTAAAATTCGCCTTTGGGCTAAAATTCGCCCCTAAGATTTTCCCTGGGGGCAACCATTCTATAGAAGCTGAAAGGAAATTAATGGATGGATATCCCAATAACCCATGTTTTGAAACAATGAAATCTATCATTTATGCTAGTTTAATATATACAAAAGCATAATTATTGGCATGGGAACATAATTCAGATAATGAGTATAGGATTTCTATGAATTTCATCCACAAGGTCAGATTTATTCATAGTGAATTTGAAGAAAAATGTGGTGGTGATAAGACAAAGGTAGATCATGCATTCCGAAAGGAATGTTGTATGGAGATCAATTATCAAATCGAATAAAAAATAAGTTCAAAAGGTGGCAAAGTAAATTATGAAATATTCAGAGGTATCGATAACATTTTCTAGTTGGCATTTAGAACTGGAGAGTTATGGGAATTGGGAATTGATTGATCAGATTTTTGAGTTGTGGGAGAACGTTAGCATCAAAAGTTAGAAGGTCAAAAATTCTAAACCATTGATATGTACCAACAGTAAATCAAGTTCTGAAATGAAGCTCCTTCCAGGAGATATGACTATCACACCTTGGAGATCAATGCAAAGAGTGAAGGATGAAAAGCTTGTCAAAACAATATTATCTCATGTAAAGTCAGGAGAATTATCAATGGATGAAATGTCTAAGGAATTTCTAAAGTAAGTTTGTTATTTTTTTTTTTATTATTATAAATTTCTGTTAAATATAATATATATATATTTGGTATTATTTGTTATACATAATGCTATATTAACATTATTTATTTCATTTATTCAGTCACAAGGTTTCTATGGGAATACAAGAACAAATGGTTAAATTGTTGAATGAAGATAGTTGGGATGATGTTGTACGCAACTACCCAGATTCAAGTTCTTCATTAGTGCTAAAATATTTTATCTTGCATTTAAAAAGGTATGTGCATTCATACCTTCATTTCTATTCATACGTATAATATTTTTAATTTATAACTTATACATTTATTTGGTTTATTTTATTAAAGATGAAGAAGGATGAAAATGGAGCACTATATAGTTTTAGAAGCTTTATTGAAAAAATAAAAATGGAAAGGATAAGAAAAAAACATCTTAGTGATTTTAAACTTGATCCCAGTCTTAATCATTTCAGTTGGAATGGGCTCCACACTATCCAATATCAAATAATATCAGGTGATTGTGAAGACATTGCAAAAGTCATACCTAAAAGGGATTATTCCCTAATTATTGCAGATATTCCTGATGGTTTCAATATCCCAAACATTGAATATGATATTGGCCCTTATACTTATTAAGCATTTAGTAAAGTGGTTTCGGGATTTCTAGAAGTCACAACATCACCATTTTGGAGATTTGTGAGCTTTCGTTGAAACACAATTGGGGTTATTATTATCAAGCTTCAAGGGAAAATAAAAGTTAAGGATGCAGATTACATAGAAAGACATTGAAATTGTATATTCGATTAATGTTAAAAAAATCATTTATGTACAAGCTAATTGAAATTTTAGTATTTCATGTTATAGGAAAAAGCCAAATCTTATTTGTGGTGGAAATCAACCAATTATAAGTGATTGTGATTTCATTCATGTTGAAAGTTGGACAAAGGATGATAGCTACAAGACTATTCTTTTCAATCAAGTAGATGGAAAGAATCATAGCCAAGTATTGGTCCATGATGTTGTTGTAAGAAAACTAACATATGAAGATAAAGAAACACAAGGAGACATAGTTAACATATATCAAAAACCACAATCATTTATTAACTATCTTTTAGATTTATGTTCAAATGAAGGAGATGGGGTTTTGGATTTATTTTTAGGCTCAGGTAAGTTTTATTATATAAGAATGAATTTCACTGTTATCTTTCTTCTGTACTTGATGATTAGGTACAACACTAGCATGTTGCTTACAAAAAGGAAGAAATTGCATTTCCATTGAAAAAGGACGAGTACAATGCAAATTTATTTAGAAAAGAATCAATGCTCTTCAATTTCTTCCAGATGAAATGCAAGAAGTTGGTTTGAGAAAAGTGGATTTTACTAAATCTCGCGTGGAAAAAAAATCAAAAGAAACTCAACCACCATTACATGGAATGTTTGGAAAGTAATACCTCTGGGATGTTTGCAGACATTGTGGAAGAGGACAATAATGATACTCTTGAAGATGAAGAGTTTGGGTTACATGATTTTATTGATTAAATATTAAGTTAGGCCTCCAAATGAAGCTCATTTTTTGTAACTATTCATAATTTATACTTGTAATTTTTTGACTCTGACATTTTATGAGAAGAAATAAATATTCAATTGTTGGTATTATATGTTTAATATTTGTATAATGTGATTTTCACTTCATTTTTATGTGAATCATTTAAGTTTTGAAAAAAATGTAATTATTATTAACTTTTCACATAAAATTAACAAAAATTGCTAATTTTTATAATTTTTTTGTTACTTTTTTCCTATAAAAATGGTTTATTTGACATGTCTATTTTAGCAAAAAAATACGCAAAATGTGTATATTTTCAGTTATTTGTATATTCAAAATGTGTTTTTTTATGTAAATTGTTAAAAATTCTTTCTTTGTTAGTGTCAATTACTTCATGTACAATGAAATATTATTTAACAATATATAATTACATAGAAGATTGACACTTTAAATTTTTGACTTTTTTGTTTTTTTGACAATGCAAAAAATCGAATATCTCACTACAAAAAAAAAATTAAAAGAAAAACAAAAAAACAAATACCTGAAAAACACTTAAACAAAATATATAAGTGAAAATAATTATTGGCATTTAATAGATTAGAAAAAATTAAGTAAAAAATAAGTCTTCTAAAAAAGGGGATGATGCTGGCATCAACACTTTTCAAAATCAACATAAAAACACTAAAATTTTAAAAATAATGTCTATACTTCGTACATAAGAAAAGTTAATGTGGAAAAAACATGCTAAAAAAAAATTAAGAGTATTCTGAATCAACACTTTTCAAAATCAGACCATTTTTTTCTACCTAAAAAAAGTGGAAACTCATTTCCATTCCCGCTTCAAAGTTTACATTTTTTTTACATAACATGTTAATTTAGTATTACTGCTGATAAGAAATAGAAGGTAGCATTGATTTTCCCACACTTGAATCCTACCATTTATGGAGACCAAGGAATGTTAGGATATTAGTATCACCCCATGTCCATGTTCACTAATATTTATGGAAAATATGGAATGATTGAGGATCCCCTATTCATGGGGACCCCAAATGTGACATATCCCTCTATGAATAACTATTAAATTTTAGATCTATGTTTTCGTATTTAACCAATTGAAAGGAAACCTGATTATTTTAGAACGTGTGAAGACCAACCTCCCAATTATTTGCTGGTGAGGAAGAAACTATTTTCAATTAAGTTTCTGAATAATATGCTTAGTCAAAGGCCATATCCAAAAATTCAAAAATGGAACACAATGTACATATCTTGCATGTCATAAAGTTAACTTAGTCAACGCGAGAAGTGTGAAAACTAGTTGTTGTAATTTAAGGAACATAACTTTGAAGTTGGATCTTAACTTCAAATTTTGTAGACTAAACAAACTTGTATTAGCTTCCCTATCTCCTATTTAGAGGAAGCATATATTATGTATATTTTGTACACGATGATATAATGCAACATGCAGAGTGTCACAGGTGTTGGGGAAAATTAACATCTTGAACAAACCAATAGACATATTTTTTTTTTCACAACAAACAAGATGTTGAGATAGACTTATCTTAGCTTCAAATTTTGCAAACTAAACAAACTCGTATCAACTTCCCAATTTCCTATTAGAGGAAGAAGATATACTATCATTTTTGTACATGATGATATCATACAACGTGTAGAGTCATAACTGCTGGGGAAAATAAGTGTCTTGAACAATCCCATAGACATATTTTTTCACAACAAATAAGATGTTGAGATATACTTAAAAACCGAGGTTATGAGATTTTTAGCTAGCACTAAGCTCTCCAAAGGAGTTGACTGTGGGTTAAGAATTTAAAATTTTAAACTAATCTAGTTTATAGGAGGTCAATTGGGCTTAACCTGAGTGATAATGAGGTGAAAGTGTTACCCAAGTGGTTACCTCAGAAAAAATAAAAAATAATCGAGTTTAGAATTTTCAGCCATGAATTATAGATTAAATATTTCAGGCTTTGACGAGAAATCAAACAATACTGAGGAAAAGATAAATTTAGACCACAAGAATCTTGTCCAATTTTGAGTTTGTGATTTGAATGCCATCGAAGTCCATTTTTTGCAAGAAGAGCGAGACACAAGGTCTTTTGCATCAATTTTGTGCACTCTCCTTGATTTGTGTGCCCATCGAAGTCCATTTTTTGCAAGAATCACCAAACACAAGGTCTTACCTTTTCAATATCTTAAGCTCCCAAGTTGGAAACTACCTTTTCAATTGTCTCAATTGGTGATATGGTTCACTTTCATCTTTAATATATTCCATATCCTTCCCACAATATTAGCAACTCCCACTTTGTTAGCTATCTCCATACTTGTATATACCAACTGCCTGTAATTCATACAATCTAGAGCCATCCTTATAACCCATGGATGGATAAATGTAGACAATAATTTATAGACAATTAATAAATAATCCTCCATAAATCGAAAGCATCATCACAAGTATGGTTACATCTTAGTCTGTCTCAACTAAAACATGCATTAAACATGAAAAAACAGAGCACTACGATCATCAATTTTTCCGACAATATATATACAATTCTCTTGTACCTTTTCATGTATGTTTTTAAAAATTGGAGTTAGGTGAGGCAAGGTAACTCAAATATTTCAGACCTTGAAGGGAAAGAAAACAATACTCAGGTAAAGATAAATGTAGACCATGGATATAATCAGTTATAGACAATTAAAAAAACCTCCATAAATTGCAAGCATCACCACACGGATGGCTACATCTTAATATATTTCAACTAAAACATAAATTAAACATGAATGCACATTGGAAAGGGTAAGAGGAATTTTAATCTCCACTGCAAGGAGACATTTGGAAAATTTTGATACAAAATCATTAAAATATATTTGTTGAGGCTACAACTGTAACTATAACATGTTCTATTCTAAAAAAACATCACCAGTTCCAGTCGGACATAGATATTGTTAGATTTTTCTTCTAATGTAGGATAAGCATCCATAAGTCAATATTGAGATCCTATGTGACTTGTAAATATTCCAATAGACCTTGTGCACTTTTCTTGCTGGGTTAAATAAGCCTTGTAGGCAATAGTTTAGAATTACTACTGGTCCTAATGTAGGCAAAGCATAATGTGCAAGATCCTCCTTGTAAGAATGCCTCGACCTCTACTCAATGTAGCTATCAGAGCGGCTATACAAACTCTTGATATTCCTTTGGATTTGATGGTAGTGAATAACCTAAATTTGACACGAGTCAAAAGGGGCACAAAAAAAATCGAGGGTTTTACAATTGGGCATGCATTCAACAACCAAGGATTTACAGAGGTTGTAATAATGGGGGTTGATAGGGGTAAGTATTCATTAATTTCTCAGTTATGAAACACTATAGGTCACATATTTTCATATTTCCTCACTCCTACAAATTATATTGATTATAGCTCAACGTTCTTTGGAAAACATGCAACTCGCAAGGGTAAGTATGTGGTAAACACACATCTCATAGATGCAACGAACGCATGTGTGAATTTTTATTATTTGGATACCCATAAAATAATCCATGGTACCCAGTTTAACCAAATGGAATTATAGGCTCAATTATTTGTTAGTAAAAAGCACATTCATGGTTCCAATCACATTGCCATTTTGAGTATGGATTGCTCTTCCTCTATCTATCATGGAATAAGGAGCAGACCTTCCTTCTCCAAAGTGTACGACTACCTCAAGTTCAAAGGACTCGAAAGCCTCTATAAGGAAATAATAATAATAAGCATCTCCCACAAAGAGGTCAAGTTGTTTTCTAGAGACCTACTTCCATCTCTTCGGAATTCAGAGAATGGGATTTAGACAATCGATCCCAAGTTGCTGGTCATACAAACTATAGACAAGGCTATCAACAATGACAATTTAATATCCTCTATTTGAGAGATGAAAAGTTGTATCACATCCATAGTAACCACCCCCTCCTAAAACCATTACTTTCTTCCCTTTCCCTCCCCCTTCCATGGCAGGTGATGTTGTTTTCACTTATTTCTCCTTCACAAAAACAACCCTCAGGGAAAATATGGCAACTTTTCTTCTACTACACTGTCTTTTAAATAAATGTAAAGAGACTTCACTCTCGCAAGTATTGAATGAATATTTTAAAAATTGTAATCCAAGTAGCAAAATTGTTATAACCTACGTCTATAAAAAATAACAAAAGCCTAGCTAAGAATCTCACCAGTGAAGAAAACCTGAAGAATATTTTGTCGTATTAAAGGTAAATGAGGTCCACCCACAATCACCTAGGAGAAATAATCCATGTTAACAGAGGAATATGTTTTTATCTCGAAAGTTGATAGAGTTCGAAACCATATAGAGCAATCTGATTCTCCAATAACATCAAGAATAGATGTTCATGGAAGTAAATGGTTGAAAGTGATGCAAGATGATGAAGTGGTAGGAAAGGTCTGAAACTGATGCAATATTAGGAATGGAAACTTTCCTTAACAGTGTAAAGAAAGAGGAAGAGAAACTTTCCTCGGCAGTGGAGCGTAAATAAAAATTAGGGAGGAAATCATTTCTTAAATTAAAATAAAATTAAAAATAATAAATAAATTAAAATAATATTAAAAATAATAAAATTTAATTTGTAAGGTTAAATTATGTATAATTTGTAAAGAAAAAATTGGTTAAACATGAAACAAAAAATTGAATGTCTAATCCTGGGATAGTAAAATTATTATTATTAATTAATTATCTTAGATCCATTTTAACTATGGATTTACCAAGTGTTGAGAGGGATCAAATCTCTTTTCAATATAAAAAGAAATTTGATCCCTCTATGCTCTTGGTACATCCGGAGTTAAGATGGATCAAAATATTTACATAGCATAAGAGGACATGACATTCCAATATCTCTTCCGTACTGGGCTAGAGATATCTATGTATCTTCCCATTTGAGCAAAAGCAGGTTACTGAATATATAGGAAACATATAATGATCAAGGCCTAGAGAGTGATAATATTGCCCTAAGGGCATCAATGAAAACTATAGAATATCTCTCTAATGAAATGAAGTATGATGATATAAGGAGCGAAAGGGGACATTAGGTCTAAACATAAGGGAAATATCCTCCAACCCTTAAGGAGGTGATGAATATCCTCAAATCTATGAATAATTTTATCAATAAACTCAATTACATGTAGGTAGAATATTATTTTCGAAGAAATTCACTTAGAGCTCAAAATATCATATTTTAAGGTAGTCATAGTCTAGAAGGCCTCCACATGTGTTTTTAAGAGACACAAAGCAAGAACAGGTAGATGTACCACATTCCTATAGGGTATAAGATATTATGATTACCCCTTAACATTTCCATAAATAATATTATGATCTAAGAGCAGAAGAGCTAGATAACCATGTAATGGACTTAGATCAAGTAAGATGAACAAGTATTGTTTTCCTAGAGAATCCAATTGAGGTAGAAAAATGAAAAGATGATGTAAAATGTAGAATTTCCTTGAAATTCTACAACTATTATAGTGAAAAATATGAAAACTGAAAACTACCCTTTCTCGCTAACATTTTAAACACTCCCTCTTAGCGATGAAGGTGGTCCTTGAAGGACTTGGTCCACCTGGATTTTTCTCCAACATTACCATGTTCTCTGCTACTATAGTTGGTCCCTCTGAACTAGAAGGCCTCCCTTCTTTCTTCTAAGGAACTTGATTTAAAGGCCTTTTCTTTTAGACAATTCTCTGCAGGTCTCTCACTTCTCTATTCTAAGAAATTATTGTCTTGCTGTTCCCTCTAAAACTATGCATATCTAGCTCCATAATATGCCAATATTAGTGAACGCATCTCCTTTAGGTAAATTAACTTTGGCCCAGATAATATGCCCCCTAGCTTCTACTTTCTCCATCAAGGATACAAACTCATATGGTATTCAACCTGCCTACTACTTGCGTCACTGCTTCTCCATAAAAGAAAAGTATCAGGGAAAAGGAGGTTTCCCACTTTCCACTGAAGATGTATTTCTTAACACAGTGAACTAGGGCTAGCTAACTAGCTCTATTTCTAACAAATTAATAGTTGTTCATCCTAAATGTACTTAGGGCTCCTCTGAAAACCCTCTAACAGTCCTCCCACCTATACACACATTGTTAATAACTCTGTCCTAGATACCATTGATCTGGATTTATGCAGGAACGCAAAATAATACACATATAACCATAAATATAAAAATGCAGTGGAAATGACACTTAATTTCATTAATATCAAAGAACTGAAATTTTTTTATAGACATAATGGAAATAAAATAGCTAGGGCGCTGGTAGCTTATCTCTGAGAAGAGATGTGGTGGCTACATGTCTTTGAACTGTGTTACAATGAGGCTCACATGCCTATTTATTATTCAGAAACAATGGAAACCCATAAACATCCAAAAACCTAACCCTAGCAGATGAAGCACCAAAACTTTGGGCTTCGTTTGGGTAAATTGGTACATCAACTTCCCAGGGACGTCACTTTGGCATATGATCTTCGTTTGATGCACTCAATACCTCGTTAGAAATATCTATCCAAGTAATACAACATTGGACTCCTAGTTTCCCCAAACAATGTCGTTTAGGGCCTCAAAACGACTCTATAAATTCAAGTCCTGAAAAAATGCAAAAAATAGTAAATTGTGCTATAATTTAGGAAACTGAAAAACTGATAGAAACAATGGTGGTGCCCCAAGTGGAATAGGAGGGTGGCCACCAATATCCACCTAGATCATTCCTCCCCCCTTAGGAAGTAATGGTCCCAATTACGTTGAGTTCCTCCATGAGATGAGGAAACTTCTGTTGAACTTGGTCCCTGGTGAACCACTTGCATTGGTGTAGGAGTTGGCCAGCTTTGACAACCCGATATAGTTGGATCTTCTCCTAGTGAGTGCTATTTATTTGCATGTCCATGATACAATCTGTGTTGGCATATTCCATGCAGTCTGGGTTTAACTCTATTGATGTGAGTTGTTATGCAATGTCAAAGGTGTCCAGTAGAGGTGGAAAGTAGGGCCAAAGGTGGTCCACATTGAATATTGGGTGCAGACCAAGGAATGGTGGAATAATAAGCTCAGAAGGAATTGTTCCCTACAACCTTGGTGATGGTGTACAACCCATATCGGAGCGGGTGAAGCTTGCAGTGGGGACAAGTGATGCGCTCCTTCTGCAAATGTAGCTACAATTTTTTACCCACCTGGAATTTGTGTGGCACTCGATGTTGATCATGTCATTGCTTGTAATTAGCATTGAACCTATCCAATATGTCATGAAACTATTGGAGGATGTGCTTAATCTACTTAATGATTTTTTTCGCTTTGTCAGCTTTAGACTGGACCTGATCCGAATCAGCCTAAGTAGCCACAAACGGCATGGCTACATCAATGGGACAAGTGGTTGGATCCCTAGGCCCACCTGAAAGGGGTTGTGGTTGGTTGAGCTGTGGAGAGCCTAGTTATAACTATATTTTACATAGGGAAGGCTCTCATCCCATGTGCGTGGATGATTTGAATTGTACATGTGCGTAATGTGTACAATTATCCTATTGATGACCTCTGTCTGGCCATTAGTTTGGGGATGGAAAGCTCTGGACTTCATGAGCTTGGTGTTTAGCATTGACCAGAGGTTGGACCAAAATGTGCTGAGGAACCTACTATCCTGATCTGAGGTGATAGACTATGGGATCCCAAATTTCACCCACACTCATTCAAAGAAGAGTTTAACAGTGGCTTCTGCTATGATATTATTCTTGTAGGCCGACATAGTGGCAATCTTCAAGAATCTGTTGACGACCATGAAAACACGGTCATTTACATGCTTAGTAGAAGGAAAGTCTGACATGTAATTTATGGAGATGGATTCCCAAGGTAGACTAGGGGTAGGTAGTGGAGTATAGAGGCCTTTCTTCTTGATGGTCAGTTTGGAAATGGTGTAAGCAGTGTAGGATCTGGTGTACTTCCGCACATCATGTCAAAGGTTCGGCCAATAGAAATACTTTTGTAGTACTGCCACTATTTTCTCGACCCAGAAATGGCCAGCGACTTGACTGTAGTGTGATTCCTAAATCACCTTGGCATGCTCGCTTGAAGGAACATAAAGGTGTCTTGGGTGACATAGCAGTGCATTCTGGAGGTGAAAATTTGGAACTTGCATACCCTCCAAGAGTGTCTTGTATGTGTGGCCGAATTCTAGATTGCTCTTGTAGGGAAGCAGCCAATCAAAAGTCTCATGCCCATAAGAGTTGAGAATGGTGGTTAGTGACACGATCGGTGGTCGATCGAGGAATTCTGCAACATTATTGATGATTCCATTCTTATACTTGATTTTCAAATGAAATTGTTGTAGATATGTGGACCACTTCTGATGGTGATCATTCTGCAACTTCCCATGTGCCTGTATGAACTACAGGGGTCGGTGGTCTGTCTAGATGACCGTTTTCTTCCCCAATATGTAATTCTTCCATTGGCGGTAAGCGTGCACAATGGAATAAATTTATTTTTCATAAGTGGGATTCTTGCATACTGCGTCAGACAGTGTCTCATTGTGATATGCCACAGCATGCCCCTGTTGAGTAAGAATTTCTCCAATAATATAGTCAGAGGCATATGTCTCGATCTCAAATGGTTGTTGAAATTTTTGTAACATGAGCATTGGGGCAGAGCAGAGAAAATTTTTCAATGCTACGAATGTCTTCTGTTGAGATTCCAACTAGAATAATTTTTCTCTCGCTCCTCCCTTAGGGACTTGACTAAAGGGCGAAGTGTTATGAGAGAATCACAACATGAACCTATGGTAGAAATTAGAAAGACCCAAAAATCTCCAAAGCTCTGTGAGAGTGGTTAGGGCCGACTAATCCTGAATTACTTGGATCTTGGTTGGATCCACATGGACCCCCCTTTCATCAATAATGTATCCCAGATACTGAACTTGGGTCATGCCAAAAGGGCACTTCTCCAAATTGGCACACAACTTGTGTTGTCGCAGTATTTGGAGGACCTGTCAAATGTGGTGGAGGTGCTCTTCCCAAGTCTGGCTAAAGATCAGGACGTCATCCAAGTACACTACTACAAATGAGTTGGTGAATGGCTGCAAGATGTTGTCCATCAGCCTCATGAAGGTTGAGGGAGAATTTGTCAACCCGAAAGGCATGACCAACCATTCGAAATGGCCCTCCTTGGCTTTGAAGGTAGTCTTCCACACATCAGAGGGTTCGATTGGTACCTAGTGATACCTGGACTTCAAGTTGATATTGCTGAAATATTTCTCCCATTTGAGTTAATCCAGAAGGTCATCAATATGTGGGATTGGGTACCTATTCTAGACAGTGATCTTTTTCAGCGCTCGATAGTCAATATAGAGTCTCCAAGTCCCATCCTTCTTCTGCACCAACATGATCAGGCTCCCACAAGGCGTGACCTCAGTCTGATGTGACCTTTCTAGAATAGCTCCTGAATCCACCTCTTGATTTCATCATTCTCTAGAACAGAGCGTCGATAGATCGGTCCATTAGGCAGCGGCGCACCTGCGGTCAGATCGATGTGGTGTTTGACCTAACAGTGCAGAAGCACCCCAGTGGGTGAGGTGAAGATTTCCCCGTACTTCTCCATGACCTTGTCCATTTGTTGTTTTTGTGAGGAGGAGCCCTGTCTGGAGGTCATGGCCATAGTCTTCTTCTTGCCCTGGGGACGGATCATCAGGAAAACAAATTTCTCGGTTTTGGAAATGAGCTTAGTGCATTGTTTGGTAGTAACCAAAGAGATAACCATAGGTAGTGGTACCTTTGGTATCACGTACAAATTATTTCCCAAAGTAACTATTATCACTTAGAAAAATGAATTATCATTTGACAAACTCATATAGGTTCATGTGTCAAAGGTAGGGTTGTAGGGTTCATTTTTCATTACTTGGTCAAGGAAAAATTTTAATTTTTCTTAGTAAGCCTACCCTAAGGTCTAAACCCACTCAATTTCAAATCCCCTCATTTCAAATCACTCATAATTTTCTGACAGTTTTCATGTCCCAAGGTTTTAGTACCAAAATGGTCGTTTTAGCCAAGAAACCACAGTTTCGTAGCGAAATACACTGATAAATTTCACTTTTCTCTGTGAAACTGCTGACACTGTTGTAGAGAAAACACCCAGAAATACACTAAGAATGCTACGAAAGTGGGGTTTCCTATCTATGATGTCAAATTAGCTGTTAGGTGTTAGAAAATCATTTGAAAAGGATAAGTTAGATACTATTTGAGTCAGTTAGGGTAAAGATCAAGGTACGTTGTCAGGGCTAAAGTCATCATCACCATTTTAGGCATGTATGAGTCATCATTGTGTTATGAGTGAGCATCGAACTTCAAAATATTTCCAAATTAAGTCATTTTTCATTCTTCATTCCTTCTTTGCATGACATTGAGCTCTGGAGAGCATTTCATTAAGCAAAAGTTGTGGCCGGTATTTTCAAAGGTTGTAGATATCAGTGATCAAGTGAGGCAAAGAATTATCAAGCGAGGCAGAAAAAAATCAAGCGAGGCTGAGAAGACACTAAAGAAACTATGGCTGAAAAAATAAAGACGAATAAGGGTGGCCAATGTCTAAGATATGAGCCATTAGATATGAATCTGATCAATGAAGACCCAACAACTGTAGAAGTCTTCAGAAGGACAGGATGTTTACATTTTTGTGAAATACTACAAGGCTTCCATGTATAGGTTTCCAAAGAATTTCCTTAAATTTTAATGGAACAACTACTACAGTAGGGATGCTGAATCTTCCCATTACACCATAGGTCATTGCAGCAGAAACAAGGATTCCAAGGGGACAAGAGAAGTGGTTCAAAGGGTTAAAATTCAACATGGAGGAGTTCAAAGAGTTTATCAAGCTAGAAAAAAGTGAAATAGACCTTACAAATGCCATTCCAAGGAGCTACATGAAGGATAACTACTCAAATTTGATGCTTATCATCCATAAATATTTCACTTATGAAGGGAGATACCATAAAGTCTATTCACACCATTTCAAGCTTCTCCCACACTTTGTTGGTAAGATATCTCTTGATCTGCCTTTCTATTTACACAGAAGTTTAGAAAAAATGGCAGATAAGGTCCAAGAAAAGGAAGTGAAACTTCATCGTTTTATCACGGGTTAATAAAATTGCTGGTTTTAGATGCGCTCAAAAGACTAGGCAGAGATTGGTCTTATTTTTTATTTGTTAGTGGTTTTGAATTGGATACCCTTACTCCTACAAGAACTCCTAAACCTAGGGGTATCCCATCACCTTTAGTGGAAGAACCATGTGAACCAGGAAGAGTAGAGAAAAGTGAACCAGTGATGATGGAAATAGAGAAATTGTAGAGTTTTGATACACCCAATGTTCCACTTGCAAAAAAAAAAATCAGAAGTGATCAAACCTGCAAAACAAAAACAAGTTGTGAGTAAACAAGGAAACAAAAGGATTACAAGGAGTCAAACAATGGATTTAGAAGATAAAACAGTGGTTGCATAAGATAGAACAGTAGCTAAAGGAAATTTAGAAGACATAATTCATGCCATTGATATTGAAGAGACTCCTATAGTCCAAGCTGAGGATATACAGGAAGGTGGACAGAAACTTAAGAAAGCTAAATCTGTGAAGAAGCTAGAGTTTGAAGGTGAAGATGTAGGTTTTATGTTTTAGGCAAGAAAGCCCATGACAAGGCATGCTAAAAAACTTTTGGAAAGCAGAAAATAATTTCATCCAGCTACTTATACTGTCAAGCCACCATAAGAAATTATTGATCTTTCATCTCCTGCAGAAAAATATTCAGTTAGCAAGCCAAAGAAATGAAAAGAAAAAGTAATTGAAAAAACAGAGTTTGAACTCCTTGAAGAAAAATTAAGGTTAGCTAACCCTGAAATTGTAGCTATGAAGAAGGAAGTAAGGAAACACAATTTCCAAAAGGTTCAATTCAAAAAGATGAAAGAGTTTTGGGAAGAGCAGGTTGACAGTGTTTCCAAGACCCTAGATAATACACAAAAGTTAATCAAGTGGACCATGCCATTGAGGAAAGAGGTGAAACATGTCAAGAGAATAAACATGCACTTAAAATATACCAACAAGAAGCTAAAGGATCAGTTTAAAGACCTCTAAGAACATCTAGAGCTAATCCATGAGGAGCTGGAGAACAAAGGTCTACAAATGACAGTAGTTGAGGAACCAATAGCTAAACTCATCATCAATGAAGAAGAAACGCCTCAAGACACCTAGTTTGAGCTGGTTTATGTTTTTGAAGGTAAATGGCATGTTGGAAAAAAATATTTTACAGTTGGAAGACACATTTTTGAAGCTAGACAAAAATATGGAAATAACACAATTTTCAGTAGTTTCGTAGTGTTTCCTAGGCTTGAAGCCTGGAAAACACTACGAAACCACTGTAGCTTTCTTTTTTCCTTTTGAATAATTTTGGGGAGATTCTAAGAGGAGGAAATAATATGAAGGATATGTCAAGACACGAGGAATACAATGCAGTAGGAAATAATCAGAAAAGTTGATGATAAATGGCATTTTTGTAACGCTACGAAATTGTCATACTTTCGTAGCGTACTGTTTTGAATCTTTATGAGTAGGTTTTCACGCAATTTTGGATAGGTGGATACTTTCAAAGGGTCAAAGGACTATGTTAGCAGTTACCCAAGACTTGAAGACTAGGAGATGAAGACAACTCATCAACCAAACCATGCATTGAAGATAAGGACCAGTTTTCCTAAAAAACAGGGTTTGTTTCAAGATTTAGAGGAGGCTAATTAAGATGTCATGTAGTGATGAGTTCCATCACACCCTATTTGAACATGTAAAGGAATAGTTGTCAAAGATTTAACTGATATTAGGAGATAAATTAGTTAATGTAATAATGAACAGTTTGAGTTCTATAAGGAAAAGGACCGTCAAATAGAATATCTGTGATTTTCTCATTAAAGTTGATGTTTTATTTCTATGCAAGGTGTCATTAGGAAAATTTCGATGAATCTAGCCAGGAGGCAGATCATCTCATCATGTAACAAGTCTATTAAAGGGCAGGTATTCGAATTTGTAAAGGGTTGGAGACTTTTTGGCAATACTGCAGATTTATGTAAATTGATTGTTTTCAGTAATATAGAGAATTTTACTTGAACAACTTGAGATTCTCATGGATTTTTTAGTTCTTACTTGATATATATTTTCTATGTGTACCATTTTCAATGGTTTTAATATTTAATACTCATAATTCATTCATGTAATTCTCTCACTTCCTTTATAGATGAACTGACTGTGTTATTTCATATTTTCATGTGTGCTTTACCTCTGCTAAAAACTCTTACCTACCTCATCTTCCATGTCAAGTGAAATTAATACTGAATCACTGAATTTGTTGACTCCATAAGCCCAATGATTGCAGGCTTATACTCTTTTCAACCTATACACATCATAAGAAAGTTGTTTTCCAAGTAGAGTTAGCCATCTAGATTCATCTTTATTCAATATCATTAACCCCTTTGAGACAACCCTTTCAGACTGAAGAGGCTAAACTTCAGTTACAATTTGGTCTGAAATAGTTACATGAAGTTGTCTGATTAGTAGCCTATCATGTGAAATTTTGTGATAATAGTAGAAATAACAACGTGAGGTCGGGACTCATACATAGCATGTCGCTTCCACAAGTATGGTTGGCCTAATAATACATCACAAACATCTAGAGGAGAAATGTCACATAATACCTCATCCATGAAGGGCTTGATGCTGTAGGGAAGCAGGCACTGCTGGGTGACGTGGAGATCTCGTCCTTGGTGAAGCCACTCGATGGTGTACAGTTGTGGGTGTGTTGTGGACGACAAGCCCAACTGCTTTAGCCCTCTACTGAAATGAGGTTATTTTGGCTCCCACTGTCAACAACGAACTATAGCGGGGAACCCTTTACCCACATTTGGGAGTGGAAGAGACGCTCCTCCTCCTTTGGATCTTTCAGTTACTCCTTTTGGATATTTGCAGTGGAAACAGTGGCATTGGGATCCGCATTAGCAATTTTCTTCCCTTTTTCATTCCCCTTGTCAGGTTCTGATTCAGAGTAGGAGCATGCATTTGATTTATAATCCCTCATATCGGCCACCAGTGACTTCTTGGCCTGACACTCACTTGTGTTGTGAGTGGAGCTCTTATGGAAATCACACCACTTTCTTGTGTCCTTCTTTGTGGTGTTTTTATTTTCTTGTGGCTTTGGTAGGTTATCTTGGGCTACCATGCCTTGGCTTTGTCCTTTGTTCTGTAGTTTAGGGGCACCTTTACCTTTCTTTTGATTCACAGATCCAAATTCTTTCTTCTTCTGTTTGAATTTCTACTCAATCTTGGTAGCATACCGGTATGCTGTACCAAGCGAGGAGATGTCAAGGAACTTCATTTCCTCCTGAATGTATCTGTGTAGACAACAGTGGTACTTTAGCACCAAATTTTTCTCTGAATATTTGATATCCAACTTTGTGCATAGGGTATGGAAAATATTCGTCACCTCATGCACATATTGATCCCTTTACTGTCGCAACATAGTCCATTGTATGTACTTGTCCTCGTAGCTGCCCACAGGATAATATTATTCCTTGATGGTGCCTTAGAAATAATTCCAAGTAGGTATCATTGATAATAGAGAGCGTTCCCCATTGTCCTTTTTCTCACAGTAGGTTTCCCACCAGTCCTTGACATGAGGGGTAGCTTTGACAAGTGCAAAAATAATCTTCTCTCGATTGGAAAAGTCATGAATCGAGAAATATACTTCTAATAGATTAAAAATATAGGTATGGCGTCTGAATCTATTTTTCCCTCAAATATGGGAATGTCAAAGTTTACTTGTAACTTAAAAGGAGCTGTGCCTCTAGAGTGGCTATTGGATGTAGATGCATCGCCGGTGGGCAGTCGTTGAAGGATCTAGGCAATGCTATCCATCATGAGGTTCCTTTGTTTTTTGAAGGCCTCCTCGTGAAATGTTTTTATAGGATCTCCTGCTCCATTATATTTATTTTCTTCCCCCATGGGCGGCCGTCAAGGTTTGCGAGGCTGATCTTGCAAAGGTTCAACTAGATTGATCCCTAACTCCTTTTACCTCAACCTCGTTGGGGACATGCAAAGCAAGATCGAGAAAGAGAAGACCGCTCTGATACCAATGATCCAAATTTATGGAGGAATGCAACAGAATACACATATAACCATAAATAAAAAAAATGCAGCAAAAATAACACTTCATTTCATTAATATCAAAGAGCTAAAATTTGTTTACATAAAGAATGGAAATAAACTAGCTACGATGCTGGTAGCTTATCTCTGAGAAGAGATGTGGTGGCTATAGGCCTCTTAATTGTGTTACAATCAGGCTTAAGGGCCTATTTATTATTTAGAAACAATGGAAAACCCTAAACATCCAAAAACCTAACCCTAAGAGATGATGCACCAAAACTATGGGCCCCATTTGGGTAAACTGGTACATCCACTTCCAGGGGCGTAACTTTGGCATACAATCTCTGTTTGACGTGCTCAATACCTAGTTAAAAATATCTATCTGAGGAATACAACTTTTGAGTGAGAAAAATTGTTCTACAAACCATGTTCCTCCTATTTTTCCAAAAAAACATCGTTTAGGGCCTCAAAACGGCTCCCGAAATTGAGGACCTGAAAAACTACTAAAAATAGTAAACTATGCTATAATTAAGGAACTTGAAAAAAATGAAAGAAACAATGGTGGGGCCCTAAATGGAATAGGAGGCTGGCCACTAATATCCACCTAGATCATAGACTATAACCTGCACTAAATCTGGCATCTTCTTGCATTGTTCACAGCTTCGTTTGTCAAAAGTGCTCACGCTTTCCAATCTATCCACTTACAGTCATCTCCGTGACTGATCTAGGGCTACAAAATTCCCTCTATTCTACAATTTGTTCCTCAAGTTTCACAATTATAGGGATTATCAAATCTATTTTCCTAAGTCCTTTATAATATTCCTTTCCAACTACTTCAACATGGCTTTCTTTACACTAAGACTACTCCACATTGTCCCATATTTCCCTTCACTATATCAACCATATACACTGCCCATAAATGTTCACTTATGTACAGTTACTATAGACTGGAAACAATATGTACTTCAATACTGACATATACATAGAATTTTTTCACTTTATAGCCATTATTCCCTATCTATATATCTCCTCCTCTCTCTTATGTACAACAAATATGAGTAAATTTATCAACCTTCTTAACACTATTTTAGTGGAAACATACCTTAGAGGGAATCCTTGTTGGGAAATCTAGGGGCAGCAAGTGTAGGTGATTTATCTTTCTCTGATAATTGCTATTGATTACTTATTACTTCTATTAGTTAGATTCTTTTTCAAGTTTATTATTATTATTATGTCCCTTTCATCAAACAATTACGAAAACATAGAGAACAATGAGACAAGAAGACAAAATATATAGGTGATCAGCCAGGGCTAATACCTCTCTAATCTCAGAGGAAAACCCACAAGAAATATTATTCTTATAGAATATTAAATTGATTAACTATAAGACCTAGTCCCTTGACCAAAAAACCCCTCCAAGACCAATTCAACATACCTCCTTGAAGTGCTTTCTCAATCCAAGTGAAACTTTCCATTGATTTTCTCCTACTTCACCTTTGACCAACAATTTGTACCTACAATTTTGACTGTAATTTTTTCCTCTTTGACCTGTAACTTTAAACTTGTAAGTGCGGCATGTAACCATCAATAATGGATGACCTAAATGGAATCCTAGTTGATGATGTAAAAATTTTGAATTATTATCATAATTCACTCAGATGAGGAGTTGGCGAAGGGAGATTTTTTTGTGGATTCTAGTTCCATGGTAGAAGAGTTGGAGATGACTTCACAAAAAATATGGATCTCCATAAGTCTCAATACAAGGGTCTTCATGTAATTCAAATATCTAGTGGTCCAAATCTATATTCACTTCTCCACAAGATATGGGGGTTGGTACTTTTAAAAATATCATATGACTCAACCAAGCAGTTCCCAAGATTATAATATGGAGTCAACTTTGCGCACAAGAAACTCATTTATTCACGCCAATAGTCCTTCCCTTAAATAAGCTTGGATGTTCATAGGCAGGATAGTAAAAAACCTAACCAACTACTACTTCTCAAAGAGAATAAGGTTCATTTCAACACGGAAATTTCACATGAAGAACGGTCCATCCTCACTTATAACCAACATCTACACCCAAATCCATTACATAATGAATGATACCATTCTCCAATATTTTATTCCAACCTCTTCATACTAAATAAGAAATCGATAAGGAACTTGCTAACCTCAACTTAGAAACATTCATATTTGATTTTAAAAAATAAAGCAATGAAGAGGTAAGTACAAAAACACATGAAACACAAAACTAACTATACTCATAGTATTTGATACAAAGAATATAAATTAAGCACGATGAAGGAAACTAGCCTTCAAAACAATAAATTATTTTTTCTCAACCTTTGAACTTTGTGCCATTTGTGGTCATGTTAAGGCCTAAATTATGTTTTTCAAACCATTTGGTTACACACACACACACACTTGGGTTTTTTTAATTGTAATTTTAATGTTTTAACAAAGGATTACAATCAAACAAAGAATAAGTCACAAACCCAAATATCCTCATTATTCATGGTAAATTCATGGTTACTAGTGATAAATTCATGGTGTGATTATAGCTCCATTGCATTTCCTTATTCAAACACAACCAAATAACTATATCTTGTTAGTTATTGTTGATTGGATTTGAGGAGTTGATCTTGTCTGAGTTTATTCCCTAGTAAACCATTTCGATAGATTATGATGGTTGTGCATATGACATTATATGGTTTTGTTTCTTCCAACCAGAAGATCATGGATGACAAGTTGGATTTCCTATCCCTTTAACTATGTTGATTGGCCTAGAGCTTGCAATACTAGTATATAAAAACAAATACTGTAAATTATTTATTTTCATGGAAGGTCCTCTATTAGAAATTAACACAAGTTGGGAAACATTGTAGGTAAACACTTGGTGAGTGATCCAGGTGGCTCCAAGAACACTCAGAGGTCAAAGAGGGCTTATAATAGCTCAAAATTCAAATTGGTTAGATTTCTCTCGAACCATGACCAAATAGAAGTGCTCGTCACCCTGATTCCAACAATGTGAACAACACTTCAATCCAAGTTTGTATGAAGGATATAGGGCTGGTCAAAGTTTTGGTCAAAGTTGGCATGTGGGCCAAGTTTAAGGATCCTACAAATTGACTGAGTTCGGGGCATGGAACGTCACTCCTGAAAGCGAGATAATTTATTGAATGACTAATTTGTCTAATAATACCTAGTTTTGGCCAAAACAAAAAATATGGCTATATGTCATAAAAAATTTAAAAAGTTAAAATAGTGGGGTGGCGGGCCACCAACCTGGACACCCTCCCAAAATCACAATGGTTATATGTCATGGCATAGAAAATTTTATATATGGGTGGTAGGTCTTTACCCTCGCTACACCCATGAACCATTAAAAAAACATGTTATATATATAACCATATAACAAGTGTTGGGTGGGCTGCCTAACGATGGAATCGACTGACACCCCTCCTTCTAGTTCAATATGCCGAGAAAAAAATAAAGTTGGAGCAGTTCGAACCCGCCTGGCCGGTTTGGCCATCCCACATCCTGGGCACCTCCACAAAAAATATTAAAAAACATTACATTTAAAAAAATTACAAACGTTCAATTCTTATTTCACAAATCACACCACTATATTTATAATGTATCAAATAAAATTTCCACCTGTGGGGGGTCCGTAGGGTTGGAACCCCAGACCTCCCTGCCATAGTGCCTCTTCCATAATCATTGTGCTAGGGGTGGTGGCTTTGTAAATTCCCCCACCCGACCACTATTTAAACCTCCTTTCTCATTTGCACAGGGAGAGCATAGCATAACGAAGGTGGAACCCAAATGATGAACTCGTGGCAGATTTCAAACCAACGGAACTATGAGCACTTGATAAGGCAGAACCATGAATGAGAATATTGAGATGCCGAGAAAGATTCCATTTGGGGTGCAGATATTCCAGTGTCATATCTTGACGTTCTTATAGTACTTTTTGCAAGTTTTCTCGCGAGGAGTCCAACTGTATAGCCATAATCGCCATATGAGCAACAAAATTGCAGGTGCTTAGTAGTGAGGAATATTTGTGGAATCATGACAAATATAAAAGATTCCCGAAGGCCCAAAATTTGACGGTGTCATAATGGGACAAGTGGATAGTCGATTTTACACCACTCATCGCCAGGAATTCATTGGTGTAGTCCATTTCAGCAGCCAAGATTTTCATTTTTCAGCCATCTTCAAAAGTGGAGGTACATGATGTCATTGTGTTATGCTTCCTTTTTTTCCCTGATATGATGTCTTATTGTTGAGACACCCATGTAACACTATGTAAGGGATGCTTGTTGCCATATTATTGTGAGATTTCATTAGCTTGTCATGCTGAAGGAAGACTTATTTTGAGTGAGAGTTCCTATAGGGAGAATGTATCATGGAGAGACATGAGAGGTCACTTATTTAATTCTAGTTGAGGGTATTTTCCTTGATATGACAAATAATATTTCATGTACATCATCATCGTTAGTAGCAATTAATGAAGGGACCTCCACTCTCTTGACACCACGTCAAAGACGTAACCCACACTGGGTGAACTCCATTATCAAATATGTCATGTTATTGATTTTATGATCATCACTATGTTTCTTTTTGTTTAAGCATGCAAATGTGGTTCTTTATTATCTTTTAAATGCAATTATATTAACATCATAGAAGTAAAATATCTTGGATAATCCATGTACTTGAAGAAATTCAGATCAAGTTTTGTATCAGAGCGGGCTTCTCGCTGATCTGAATTTCAATTGTGAATGATTTAACATGAAACAATGGAGGATGATAAATAAATATACTAGGACTTCCTTAGGATGTCCAACATGGTCAACATAATGTATGAATCTTATGAGAAGGAGAAAGAAGTAGAAGAGAACGATGTTCCATCCACACCTTCCAGTGAAAATTCAACGCCTTCATTATCTTCTCATCATTCGAAAGAGGAGATAAACCACAACCTTCAAGAAGATAATGTTGAGTTGAAGTGGATTATACAAGAAGAGAAAGAGGAAAATTAGAGATTGTAACTTTAGTTGTGAGCCGTAGAAGAGGCCTTGGAAGAATTGAAGTGCAACGGCCAGAGCCTTCAAGCAGAGGATGCTGAATTAAGGAGGCTTATACAAGAAGAGAAAGAGGAGAAGAAGAGACTGCCACTTCAACTATGAGCCACTAGAAGATGCCTTAGAGGAGTTGAAGCAAAACGAAGGCTTAGAGAAGCCCTCATCGTATGTTTCTGAATAAACATTTAAAGTAAACAATGTTCATTTTTCTTCAGTTTCATCTTCATATGATGTTATTTCTATTGGAAATGTGGTGGTACTCATTACAGGAACTAGCATGAGACTCCTTACCAAGATGGGGTACAAAGGAGGAGGACTTGGTGTTAATGGCCAAGGCATGACTCAAACATTGGAGGTCGTTCAAAGACCTCGAATGGCAGGTTTTGGATACATTGAAGGAGAATACTTAAAAGTGTTAGAAGCTTCCAAGACATGGTTTAAATTGTTGAGGAAAGAGAATTATGGGAATACATCACCATCATCCCATGGTAGTTCACATTGCAGAGGAAGAGCTGAGGGAAGATCTAATCACCATAATTGCACCAAAGACAATGAGACATGGTTGAAACTGTTAAGGAAAGAGAATGATGGAAACACTTCACCATCATCCCATGGAAGTGCATATTGCAAAGGAAGAGCTGAGGCAACCTCTCATCGCCATAATGACATCAGAGACAACCAAAAAAGTTATAAATAGTCACGGTATTCTAAATTTAATTTAGATTGAAATTATTTTAATAATGAATGAAAATTATGGCATCGAAAACTATGTAGTTTTTATGTTTTACATAAGCACGTGATTGTTGAGTGCTGGAAGAGAATGACAACATGAAAGAGGATGAGGCATCAAAGGACTTGTCCACAACAGGGAAAAAAGAAGGTAAAGCAGGCTTGGATGAAGAAGACTTATTGTAGTCATTGCGACAGAGGTGGTCATAAAACATCCACGTTTTGGAGGCTCCATCCAGAGTAGTGTCTTAAGGACAAAGTGCCCGTGCAGAAACCAGTCGGTGAAGGTGTTCAACAAGAAAATCTACCACATACCTTTTGTTGCAAATTTTTCAGTAATAGATGGTTTCTCTAGATGTGATAGCTTGTCATGGAAATATTTTTTAAATCATGTGTTGCAAATTAAAATTTAAAAGTCATGATTTGTTTTCAATTGCTTGTTAAAGAAAAAATGATGTTATGCCTTTTATTGATAGATGGGGTATTGGTTTCCATTTTGATGTAAACGTGACCACAAAGTATGTGTTATAAACTAGTGCCAAGTATGGGATGCTTGGGTCATTTATTGGTCATGTAATTTGAAAATATTGTACTATAGGTTTGTAGAGGATACATGTGTCGACTCATCGCTTATGGCTCCAAAGAAAAAAGGTGAAGGAGAAGGAAGGGTGACCTTTCAAAACACTTGTGGTGCAGATAATGTACACGACATTTGCAAATTATTTTCATGCTTTTGGAGGACCAAATATCCTCAGTGGGGAGGAATGATCCAGGTGTCTCTAGACACACTTAGAGGTCAAAGAGGGCTTATAATAGCTCAAAATTCAAAGTGGTCAGATTTATTTCAAACTAGGACTAGATTGAAATGATCGTCACACATATTCCAATGGTGTGAATGGTACTCCGTATTAAGGAGATAGGGCTAGTAAATATTTTTCTCAAGGTGGGCATGTGGGCCAGGTTTAAGGATCCTACAAATTGACCGAGTCTTGGGCATGGAACTTGGCTCCCGAAAGGAAGCAAATTTTCCGAATGAATTATTTGTATAATAACCCCTAGTTTCGGCCAAAATGAGAAATATGGCTATATTTCATAAAAAAAAAAAAATTAAAATAGTGGGGTGGCAGTACACCAACCCCGCCACCCAAAAACTGCAAAGGTTATATGTCATGGCATAAACAATTTTATACATGGGTGGCATGCTGTTACCCCCGTGACACCCCCGGAAAGTAAAAAAAATGTGTTATATATATAACCATATAACAGGTGCTGGGTGGTCTGCCTATCAACGGACCCAACCCACACCCCTCCTTCTGGTGACATATGCCAAGAAAAGGATAGAGGTGGCGGGGCTCAAACACACCTAGTCGATCCGACTGGCACACCTTACAAGTACCTCCACCAAAAATATTTAAAAAAAAAAACATTACATTTAAAAGATATTACCAATGATCACTTGTTATTTCACAAAACGTGCCACTATATTTATAATGTATCAAAAAACATTGCCTCAAGTGGGGGGTCAGTGGGATTGGAACCCTCGACCTCCCTTCCACAATGCCTATGTCCTACTCATTGCACTAGGGGTGGAAACTTTGTAAATTCCGCTACCCAACCACAATCTAAACCTCCTTTATCATTTGCACAGGGAGAGCGCAACACATTGGGGACAGAATTCGAACAACAAACCTATGGATGAATTTCGACCAGCAAAACCATGAGCACTTGATAAGATGGAACCATGAATGGGAATATTGAGATGTCGAGAACGAACCCTTTTGGGGTGCAGCGATGTCAGTGTTAGATATTGACGTGCTTATAGTCATTTTTTCATGTTTTCTCACCAGGAGTCCAACCGTTCAACCATAAACACCATCTGAGCAACAAAATTGTATGTGCCCCATATTGAGGAATCGTTGTGGAATCATGAAGAAGTTAAAATATTCCTGAAGGCCCAGAATTTTATGGTGTCATAATTGGACAAGTTGATAGTCTATTTTACACCCCTGATCGCCATAAATTCAGTGGTGTAGTCCATTTTAGCAATCGATCTTTGCATTTTTTTTCCATCTTTGAAAGAGGAGGTACATGATGCAGTTATGTTATGCTTCCTTTTGTTTTGTTGAGATGATTTATTATTGTTAAGATACCTATGTAACACTATGTTGAGGGATTCTTGTTGCCAGATTATTGTGAGATTTCATTAGCTTATCATGTTGAAGGAAGAACCATTTTGAGTGAGAGTTCCTGTACGGAGAACATCTCGTGGAGAGGCAAACCACTCTAGTTGAAGGTATTTTCCTTGTTTTGACAAATAATATTTTATGTAAATCATCATCATTAGCAACAATTAATGAAGCAACCTCAACTCTCTTGAGACCAAGCCCGGAGATGTAACCCACACTGGGTGAACTCCGTTATCAAATGTATCGTGTAATTGATTTTCTGATCATCATTATGTTTCCTCTTGTTTAAGCATGCACATGTGGTTCTTTATGCTGTTTTAAATTAAAATCTATTAACATCATAGAAGTAAAATATATTGGATAATCCTAGTAGCAGAAGAAATCCGGATTGGTGAGTGAAACCTCTAAGCTCAATCATGTCATGCATTCACTAGCCTAAAAATTTATCAAAATTTAGCCTTGATAAAAAAATATCTAAATATGACTGCCTCTAACATCTTATAGGTAATATTTAATGTCTCCACAGGGACATAATAAAATAGAAGTAGTTATTTTAGACATGATAATATTTTATTTATGAGTGTATGGGTTAAGGGAATATAGCTTCGGGTTAAGGGGATAGGGAATTTACTGGTTATGGGTTAAGTACTTATAGGTTTTGATAATGAGTCCTCTAATCCTCTTATCACCACTATCATGGGTTCCTCTGTCAATTTCTCTTGTTACCTTCCCTATAGGCCCCTTAACCCATATGATAGTAGGTCCTAAGCCACCTTCTCATTCTCCAATGCTAGGATTATAAATCTTACTAAACCATGCTTGTACCTCCCTTTTCCATATTAAATACAAAACGAGATACCCCTACAACCTTTTTGGTCATACCATTCAACTTATCCTAATGTTATGAACCCCAAAATTTGGTCCCAATTCCCTTAGAACTACGCCCTTGGGCCCCTTTGGCTAAGGGATTAAATGCATTACAATTTATTGGTTGTGATAAGGGAGCCACTAATCCCTTGATAAAAACTATTGGAGGTTTTTCAATCAACTTCAATTGCATGACACATAAGAGAAATTTCAAGAAAAAGACAAGGAAATTGGAAAATTGAAAGTAGTTGATGAAGGATTAATGGAATGAAATTTATCGTGGAGATGGGGAAATAAAATTGCGGAGTTAATAAAAAAAATTCCAACATTGTAATAATTACATTAAACTATTTATATATATATATATATATGTTTAACCTATGTTTGAAAATCAGGTTGATTTTGACCTATGTTTTCATCCCTGAAAGTATATTCAAGCCCCACATATGTTGTATTAGTGTAATTTTGTTTAGAGGCAAGCCATTCCTAAAGAATGAGGTAGTATTCTCACCATATGCAAAGGGTTGATCCAATTGTAAGATGACCTTGGTAAGATTTGTATTAAAGGAAAAAAATAGGGAGTAAAAATGGTACGAACATAGATATGGATAGCTTGGATATTGCACCATTCATGTAGTTAAGGACTTATTATGTGAGTTTCAAATATACTTAGAGAAAACTAAGGGAATATGAATTTTGTTTGAAGCATGTTGTGGATAGAACCTTTGAGAAAGATTTTTGACTTGTATGGGATTGTTACCCATACATTTAGTAATATAATGGAACAATGTTAAAGGATGATGATAGCTAAAGATATATCCATATATCCTCTTTTTTTATTTTGAGGGGACATAAATTACGTTGGGTCGTGCATGGATATGATCCTTATTTTCTTCCTATGAACTTAGATGAATTTGTGGAAATAGAATACCATATTGTTTCCCTTTGAAACAAAATATGTGGAGGATATTTTGGGGAAATGTGATTGTCCATAAGATGTAGATAGGATTTGGGGACCTTGTCGCTCTTTTCTTTGGACCCTAGTAGTGCTTGGAGGTTTCATTTGAGGGGTTAGTGGACATAACCTTAATATGGTCAGTAAGATTAGTGTTTTATCACTTATTCTTTGCGAGAAAGGCTTAGGGTTATAGGAGTTAAGGGTTTTAGGGGTTTAGGAGTTAGGGGTTAATGGTAAAGGGCAAAGGGTTAGGGAATAAGTGGTTTATAGGTTAAGGGGTTGAGGTATAAGGTATTTATGGGTTAGAGGCCAATGACTTAGTGGTTACGGGATTCATGGAATAAGGGTTAAACACCAAGGTCTTAGGGGTTAGTGGATTTATGGAAGTGCTTAAGGGTTATGGTATATAGGCGTCAATGGGTTAAGGGGTTAGGGTTTAATGGGTTTAAGGGTTAGGGTTAAATGGTTGAGGGTGAGGTTTAAGAGAATATGGGATTAGGGCTTAGGGGCTTCAAGGATTCTAAGTTAAGGGTTAGGGGTTAAGAGGTTAGTGGCCTAGGGTTTAAGGGATCAAGGGGTTAAAAATTATTGGGTTGTGAGTTATGACTATATTAAGGGATTATGGCTTTTAGGTTAAGGGGATATGGAATTTACTAATTATGGGTTATGATAATGGGTCCCCTAATCGCCTTATCAAAACTGTTGGGGTTCCGCTATCAATTTATCTCCTTGTGATCCCTCTAGGCCCCCTAAAACCTATGCCATGAGGTCCTAAGGCCCCTTCTCATTCTCTAATGCTAGGATTATATATCTTAGTATACTTTTTGGCCCTAATTGTTGAACTTGTACTCAACTATCTTCTTCACGATATTATCGTCATGGGCCATCACCTTGGGAGGCAATAGTAGGAAGTCAAAATCGTCATTGTCCTCCTCCTCTAATTCTCCCCAATGCACCTTCACTAAAGCTTTTCTATTTTCGACCTTCTCCATATCATTATTCCTTTCACCCTCCCTATGTGCAACATCTTTGGTAGTGGTCGAAACCCATTCCTAGGATGCTTCAGCTATTTATCTGTACAACATCTCTAGTAGTGCCTTTGGTACCACTTCTCATTCATTTTCACTTATGAGAGCCCGCTTCTCCTCCATTTTCACCTGATAGAGGAATCCCTTCTACAAAGAGTTTGTCAAGGGAACCCCTTCTACAGAGAAGTTTATCCAAACACCTTTTAATTTTATCACCTAATAATTTATGAGGAAATAATTTTTTCCTTAAAAAAATATCTTAAAATAATCCCTTTACCATTTTTTTACTAGCGCCTTGTATATGTGTTGTAACAATTTAAGACGAAAATGTCTTTAAATAAATTGGCTTAAAATAATTATTTTACCTTTTTTTTCACCAAAAGAAAAAAAAACAAAAAAATACAAAAAAACAAAAAAAACAATATTATATTAGATATAACAAATTGTTTGCATATATCATCGATCACATTTCCATAGACATTCAGTGGGAATGTTTTATTACAAAAAATAATTACATCAAAATACCTCCATAGTTTAAGAAAGTATCCTAATACTTATATCTTAACTAAAAAGAAAACTGAAATAAAAAAGGTAGTTATTATCAGTGTTCCACATATTACTCTTGTCAAAAAACATATCATAACATGAAATTCCATGTGTTGCAGAAACATGAACCAATTCTCAATGAATGGAAAAATTTCCATTGTGTCGATAGATGGAATTTGCATAGAATTTGTATTATAACGTAACAAAAGGAAGATCATTGAAGTCTGTATGTGTAATTTTCAAATCAGTGTAGTGTTCCATGATTTTCTAAATTCTACCCAACCAGTTGAAAAGGAGTGGCACACAGAAAGAAGATCTATTAGAAACGCACTCCACAACTGCTTGGGAATATCCAAATACCTCTAGTTGTACCAACCCAAACCTGACTGCACAGAAATTCGACTCGTGTATTTTACCCATTACCACCCCAAAGTGCCAGAAATTCGACTCGTGTATTTTACCCAGTACCCCCATTCCAACATATCTGTAACATAGTACACGATTGAATGATGATGATGGCACCACAACCAAATATCCCATCCTTATTTGCACCATCGAAGTAACCCCGCAGATGGGGTGTTAAATTTAGTGGAGGAGAAATTAGTCTCACAGTTGGTGTACCCTAGCCAAAATTTGCTTCCTTGTAATATGCCAAGAGGCAAACACACCTATGTCAGACATTAGGCAATTTTTTCTCAAATATGAGTGAATTTCAGCTTTTCCAAATTCCCCACATAATGTATATAGGAATTGGTATGAATGTTTTATATTAAATAATCTAATCTCGAATACAATTGGTCCCCAGAAGAGTAGTTCCAATCCGCATGTAAATGAAACATCTTAAATACACCATTCAAAATTTATTTTGCAAAGGTGCATTGAAGAAATAGATGGGTAGGGCCTTCCATCACCTCCATACAAAGTAAATAACAACCTAGCCCACTCTGTCCTTTACAACACATATTTTCCTATGTCAAGATTCTATTTTTCCAAATGAGCCAAGCAAAGACTTGTATCTTTGTTGGAATCTTCCACTTCCATATTTTCATAAACCATTTGCTCAAGGAAGAAAGAATAATTGGATAAATGTACCAGTATGCCTCTCTTACCTTTATTTGACCAATCACCAAATTTTTGTTCCATACATATTTATCCTCATTTTCAGTGAAAAATATGCTCACATGTGAAAGGTCTCAGACGTAGATATTCCATTTACTTTCAAGGTCCCCATATAATCCTATTTTGGTGGCCATGAGAAAATACGGATTGGAAAATACATCCTTATAAATATTTGACTAATATAGTGTATCCGCAACTTGTGGATTTTCCGTAGAAGGTTCGGTGGAAAGGTGTGATCACCTATAAATCCAAATATTGGATCTAAGCCAATTTAATGTTTGTGCCTTTTCTGATTTTCCACTGAATATTTCTCATAAGTCATGGGTGAACCTTCATAAAGCTCCTCCAAATATACGATATGTCGCGTGGGATGTGTGCACAAACCTTTATCCACAATATCATCGATTTATTTTGGATGTATTTAGATTTGATGATGCTATGCCATATACCATCTCCATTTAGAGCCCGCCAAACAATTTTCATAATTCCCAACTCATATGCTCGAGATCAAGGATGTCCCATCCTCCTTCCTCTTTACTCCAAGTCACAATCTCCATGCTGGACAAGTGATATTTTTCTTATCAAAGTTACCACCCCAAATAAATTTGGAGATGATTGAGAAGATCCTTATGTTGATATTCTTAGGTAGAGCGAAAAGATGAATCGAGTGTACATAGATTCTCTGAAGTGCTACTCGAACTACAACAAGCCTACCTCCCAAGGAGAGCCACATGTGTGCCCATGGTAAAATTTTATGGTGGAATTTATCTATAAGCCAGATCCAATCCTTAATTCCATAAAATATTGCTTTGAGCATAAATCAAAGATATTTAGAAACCGCATCCAATGCAGTTCAGATAACACGAAAAATATGAGAAATATCCAGTACCAATGCATCATCTAGGTAATCTGAAATCATATAAGATTTGTTGTTACTAATAAAGAGTCTAAAAGCCGATACAAATAGGTAAATAATACCATAAATGTGTCTCCATTTCAAAATAAATAATCTACCAAATAATAAGACGTCATCGAAAAAGATTAGATGAGTAACCTCGACTTGTCTAGTAATAAATATAGTTGTCAATGACCCATCCATATGTGCCTGGAAGAGAAATCTACCAAGTCCCTCAATAACAAGAATGAAAAGAAGGGGTGATAAGGCACATCCTTTTCGAAGACCTCGATACACAAAAAATAATTTATTAGGAAGCACATTAACCAATATGGAAAATTTTGCAGTAGATACATATTCCATGAAACATTTTGAAACTTCAAATGAAATGCATATTTTGTGTAGGACCAGCTAAATAAAGTTACAATCTACACAATCAAAATTTTTTTGTAGTCCATATTCATAATAATCACCTCAATATTCTTACATTTGATAGTATGTGTAGTCTCATGTTCAACAACAACCACATCTTCAATTTGTCTTTGACAAAGAAACCAAAATTGTTCCTCGGTGATACCATCTAATGGTGTAGGTTTCATCCTATTAGCAATGACTTTAGAATTATTTTGTATAATGTGTCGCAAAGATATTTATGCCTATAATCAACAAAAATTTATTGATGTGAAACCTTAGGAATCAATGTAATGAAAGTGGAATTAATATCACCAGGGATATAACCAATCTTTCAAGAATCTTCTGCATCTGCCAATATATCAGTGCCCATAATATATTGGAAGTGTAAAAATAATTCAATGGGCCAGCCATTGGGCCCATGGATTTTATCACGAGAAAAAGGATTTCATTGTAGGTTGTAATTATTCCATTGTAATGGGTTGAAATAACATATTATTTGTGTCATTATAAAAAATGGTAATATATGAATCAATGACCCCCATCTATTTCACAATATCCACCTCTGCTCTAGCCTTATATTGATTGCAATAATATCTCAATGCTACAACCTGGATGTCAGGAAGAGAGATAAGTAGTTACCATTAATATCATGAATTTCCCTGATTGAGTTCTCCCTGCAGCGCTTCATTGCATAATTATGAAAGAATTTTTATTCTTGAATCCTCTCGTTACTCAGAGAGAATGAATTTTAAGTATCCTCTCCTTCTCATATAATTGAAAAATATCATTATTCCTTTTTTCTAAATCCATATCTAGTAATTGATGCACCACCAAGAAATAATATGAATGTGAAGGATCAGCGAATATACCAAGTTGTTTATCAATAGCCAAAATTTCATCAATATGATTCCTATTTTTAGTCTGAATCCAGTTACTGGCAGAATTTTTAAGAGTCGTCAACTTATTCCAAATAATTTCCAAAGAATATGTGATCTATGGGTCTGATCCTAGTGCCTAAAAAGTACACACTAATGAATCAAATTAATGAAATTTTAAGCAGTGGTGATTAAATTTGAACTAGTGACTACCTCAATCCTCATCTACCTGCCACTGGAGTATGATAGGGTAATGGTCTGAAATTTGGGATGGAATAACCCAAGATTTTATAGACCCTAATCACTGCACCAAATTGTCTTAAAGCATGAAACATTCAAGTCTCTTAGTCAGCCTACAGACCCAACCCAACCATTTCTCCATGTCAGAATAAGGCGAGCCAACAAAATATCCACCAAGTTGTTCCTTCCAAAAATATCATTGGAGTACCCCGCCAATGGGTCCACTCTGCAATGATCCCCCCAACCCTCATTATCTTCAATGGTGAGGTTCAAATCTCCCGCCAAAATAAGGGATCCCATCTTTAACAATGCATAGGATTCAAATTTATCCTAGAAGTATCTTTTGGAATAATGTGGCACATATGTATTAAGAATATTAAATATTTATTTTAAGCCCCTGATGAAAGTAGGTAGAAGGATACCTACAAAGCATTTATAGACAAGAAAACTCATGACCTTAGGATCCAAAAAGTACGCAAGACCACTAGATATACCCAAAGTATCCACAACATATACCTGCCACCCAAGACAGATGTGGAGGAGAATGGGCCAAGTTTTGTCTCCAATCGTCATTGTCTCTGGTAAAATGATAATAGAGGGGTGATTAACCTGAATCAAATGTCAGAGTACGAGGATTTTTCAGGCACTCGTAAAGCCCTTAATGTTTAAGGACATGATTATCATGGTAAGCCCTCATAATCATGAAATCAATCTCTAAGGTTCCAAATAGGAGAGAAATCAGAAACATAAGGTGGTGTACCATAAGATGATGGAACAGGATCCAATGTTGCAGAAATATTGTGAAGATCAGTATTAGCCCCATTCGAATGATTTGAAGATTTTGAATATTTTTCCTTCCTAATGGTCACATTACGATGAGAATTGAGACTGATAGAGATCTTATGAGAGGAGGATGAATTTATCAATAGGGTATATAGATGCACATTAGGGTGAAGGCGAAGAAACTCGATATCACTCCCAACTGAATTAGTAGGAGAAAGGTCTCCAGAAAAAATCCAAAATTGAATGTGATTAGGGTCAGGTATAACAATAAATGAGTCATTAATAATGGAGATCATCCCATTAGCATCAAAATATAGAGTTTGGGTATATTTCAAATTTTCCGAATAGGGAGAAATTTCCAATACATATAACAATAAGTAATTTTCAATACAATCAGAATGTGAAAATTTAATGTGGAGAAAAAAATGTAAAGGATGGAAAGTAGAATTACTAAGATAAACAAAACTCGATACCAAATCATTACAAATATTTTTCTCAGGACATGTCATAGGTGGTGTGATTTTGAGCTTACCCAAGAGAGAGTGCCAACAAATCTCCTGAGCTGCCATATAGTGTATAGATTTCAATGGACAACCCCCATCGAAAATAGTCTCTGATATTCCATGTCGCAAACTTCCAAATCTACACAGGAACTCAACAATAAAATGTCCAACATTATGAAAACCCATGAAGCGAAAAGGAATTTCCCAGTAGTAAATTCATTGCCTAGTATAGAATACACCCTAATTAAGCTCCACCTTTGCGCGAAGGCTAACAGTGAAGTCCACCTCAACCAAAATCTATGTGATACGTTTATCTCTTTGTAATGCATTTTCTTCATCCACGAAAGAAAATTTACCAATGCAATTTTCGATCATCATTAGTGATTCACATGACCAGAATACGAGGGGTAAACTAGGGAGTTTATGATCCGGATTTATGCAAGAACGCAACAGAATACAGAAATAACCATAAACATAGAGATGCAGCGGAAATAATGCGTCATTTCATTAATATCAAACAACAGAAATATGCTTACAGACATAATGAAAATAAAATAGCTAGGGTATTGGTAGCGAATCTCTGAGAAGAGATGTGGTGGTTACAGACCTCTAAACTATGTTAAAATGAGTCTCGAGGGCCTATTTATTGTTGAGAAACAATGTAGAATCCGAAACGTCTAAAAACCTAACCGTAGGAGATGAGGCGCCAAAACTGTGGGCACCCGTTTCGGTAAATTGGTGGTTCAACTTCCCGGGGGCGCAACTTTGGCATCTGATCTCCGTTTGACGCGCTCAATAGCTCGTTAGAAAGATCTATCCGAGGACCACAACTTTCGGGATGTATTTAATTACATGAAATTCGATGGTAAAACGATGCCCAAAAAACGTCGTTTAGGGCCTCAAAACGGCTCTGGAAGTTCAAGACCCGAAAAACTGCTAAAAATAGTAAGTTTTGTTGCAACTTAAAAACTGAAAGAACTGGAGACGGGGGTTCAAATGGAATAGGTGGGTGGCCACCAATATCCACCTGGATCATTAAGCCCCCAAAACGGTTTCGAGAGTGGAGGACCCAAAAACCTGCTAAAAATAGTAAGTTGTGCTGAATATGAAAAGCTGCAAGAATTGATGATGCTGGTCCAAATGGAATGGGTGGGTTGCCACCGATATCCACCTGGATCATTCCTCCCTCCTTAGGAAGCAATGGTCCCCATTGCGTTGAGATCCTCCATGAGATGAGGCAAATTCTATTGAACTGAGTATTAGATGTGTTGAAGATGTCATGGACTTGCGGGTGGACATGCTGGATGCGTTTAGTAAATTTGGTTTCTTTATCAGCCTTAGAAAGTACATGTTTGGATTCTGTATGTGTAGTTGGCGGATGTATGGCCACATCAGGCAGTGGTGCGTTGGGAGTCAGATCAATGGAGTGCTTTTCCTGATAGTGTGGAGGAACCTCTATGAGTGAGGAGAAATTGTCATCGTATTCCTCCCTGACTTTGTCCTTCTGCTGCAGCTGTGCAAGGGAGCCTTATTTCAAGGTTGTGGCCACAATATTCTTCTTTCCCTGTGAGTGAATCATAAGGAAAATGAATTTCCTGGTTTGGGAAACAATCTTACTGCGTTGTTTTGCAATAGTCATAGAGATGGCAGGAGGCGGTATTACCTTTGGTATCCTGTACAAGTTATTTCCCAAAGTAATAATAACAGCACGAGGCCTAGACTCATACACAACATGTCGCCTCCACAAGTATGGTTGGCCCAATAGTACATCAGCTACATCAAGAGGAGCAACATCACATAATACCTCATCCATGAATGGCTTGGATAACGTATGGGGGAAGGCGACATTGTCATGATGCCACCCTCCTCCCTCGGGTGAGCCATCCGGGCGACAATGCCATGGGTGCTATGGTCGGTAGGCCGAGCCGCTTCACGACCTCTGCTGAGATGAGGTTCTTTTGGCTTCCGCTATCAACGAGAAATTGCAGCGGAGAACCCTTTACCCACATCTGCGACTGGAAGAGGCGCTCCCCCTCCTCTGGATCCTCTGGACCCTCCTTCTGGATCTTGGTGGTGGCAACAATGGCACTGGGATCCGCATCAATGATCTGCTTCCCTTTGTCATTGCCTTTGTATGGTTCTAACTCAGGATCAGAAAATGCATCTGATTCGGGTGCCTTTAGTTCAGCCACCAAAGACTGTTTGGCCCTACACTCGTTTGTGCTGTGAGTGGGGCTGTTATGAAATTCACACCACTTCCCTGTGTCCTTCTTTGGATTTGTGGTGTTGTTCTGAGTCGCATTGCTTTGGCCTTGCCCCTTGTTCTTCGGTTCAGGGGCACCTTTCGGATTCGCAGATCCAAAGTCTCGCTTCTTTTGCTTAAATTTCTGCTCGATCTTGGCGGCATAGCGATATGCCGTGCCAAGCGATGTAATGTCGAGGAACTCCATTTCCTCCCGAATGTGTTTGTGCAGACAGCCGCGGTACTTGAGCACCAAATGTCTCTCTGAATCTTTAATACCCAACTTTGTGCGCACAGGGTGGAATATCGCCGCGCTCGTGTATACCCTGGATCCTTTGTTGTTGCGTCGTGGTCTATTGGATGTTATTGTCCCTACAGCTCCTCACTTGGGAAGCATTGTTCCTTGATGCCGTCCCGAAACGAATTCCGTGGGGTGTGGCCTAGAACAAGAGAGGGGTTCCCCGCGCCTCTGTTTTGGCGCAAGGCTCACCAATACTCTGACATAGGGGGCGGCTTGAGAGTGTAAAAACAATCTTTTCTCGTCAGCAGGTTATGGAATGAGGAAATATCAATCCAGCAAATTTAACCACCTTTCTACAGCGTCTGCATATATTTTACTTCAAATATAGGAATGTCAAAGTTTACCTGTACCTTGAAGGGAGTGGTGCCTCCAGAGTGGCTGTTGGATGCATATGCGCCATATGTGGGCAGTCGTTGAAGGATTTGAGCAAAGTTATCCATCATCACGTTCCTTTGTTTCTCGAGAGCCTCCTCGAGCAGTATTTTGATAGGATCTCCTGCTCCCTCGTCTTTCTTTTCTTCCGCCATGGGAGGTCGTCGGGCTTTGCGAGGCTGATCTTGCAAGGGTTCAACCAGATCGAGCCCTAACTCCTTATACCCTGACCGCGTTGGGGACATGCAAAGAAAAACAAAGAAAAAAGACAGTACCTGGCCTAATACCACCGATCCGGATTTATGCAGGAACGCAACAGAATAAACACATAACCATAAATACAGAGATGCAGCGGAAATAACACTTCATTTCATTAATATCAAATAACAGAAAGATGCTTACAGACATAATGGAAATAAAATAGCTAGGGTGCTGGTAGCGAATCTCCGAGAAGAGATGTGGTGGCTAAGGTATCAATCGTGTTGCTACCGTCGAGGCTCATTATCACAGAACAATGCAGAATCCGGAACATCTGTGTAAAACTCAATCACAGAGATGAGGCGCCAAAACTGTGGGCGCCCGTTTGGGTAAATTGGTGGTTCAACTTCCCGGGGGCGTAACTTTGGCATCCGATATCCGTTTGATGCGCTCAATAGCTCGTTAGAAAGATCTATCCGTGGACCACAACTTTCAAGATGAATTCCATTCCATGAAATTTGATGGTAAAACGATGCCCAAAAAACGTCGTTTAGGGCCTCAAAATGGCTCCGGAATTTCAGGACCCGAAAAAATGCTAAAAATAGTAAGTTTTGTTGCAACTTAAAAACTGAAAGAACTGGAGATGGGGGTTCAAACGGAATAGGTGGGTCTCCACCAATATCCACCTGGATCATTAAGCCCCCAAAACGGCTCCGAGAGTGGAGGACCCAAAAACCTGCTAAAAATAGTAAGTTGTGCTGAATATGAAAAGCTGCAAGAATTGATGGTGCTGGTCCAAATGGAATGGGTGGGTGGCCACTGATATCCACCTTGATCAGTTTAACTCGAAACCAATTTAGTTCATGGAAATTCTAGGTATGGATAAAATCCCACATGTCAGTGATGTAAAGAGAGGAAAACATGAATATGAACCCAATATGATCCCAAGCTCTTTGCAACATCATCATCATTAATAAAGTTGAAGCAGAACCGTTGATTGTATAAAATGTTGAAAAGAGGAGAGTAATTCAAAATAGGTTACAAGTTTTATTTAGCCCAGGACGACATCTGAGAGCAATCCATTTGCAAATAAAACCACTTACCCACCAAATCTCGTTGTTGTAATCCTACCACCTGGTCCCAAAAAACATTTGAACCAAATATGAGTTTTGATGATATGGATCAACTGTAACTTCCTTCATTTTATGTGAATGATGGAAAAACATTTTTTGTGGATTACCAAATTCAAATTTAATAATCGGTGGGGATACCGAAAAATTTGAATCCATGTGTATAGTTTCATGTAAAATAGATGTCCCAAAGGGCTCGACTACCGACTTGGGGAAGCAACGACTCTCTGCCTCAATAGTTGCATGTAACAACACATCCAGTAATGGCACATCACCACCCTAGTTTCCTTCATTATCAAATGACATCCTACTAATAGATGTAAAGGTTAGTTGTACAACGGACACTTCTGACACTCTGCAATCCCACCCATATGTGCACCAAAGTAGAGATCATTTTAGTGTCTAAAAAAACCTCGATAAAATATGTAGACACGATAAAGTAATGTCACTTATAAATTATTGATCCCACTCGATGTAGGTTTTCATGAGCTTAATCCACTAGGAAACCCCTGAAATACAATATACTTGCCAATCATCGTCGAACAATGTCTTTCAAAAAATCTCATCAATCACATAATTGGAAAATATCTTCAATGACAACGCAAACCACTAATGGATTGTCCCTCATATAATCAATTATAAACTTGGAAAATATATATCTCCCCAAAATAGTTAATGACCCTAAGAGACTCCTCTGTGATCGAATTCAAAATTCAAATATGGTAGTAGCTCCACCAACCAAAATGAATGCATTTACGTAGTAGTAAATATCCTTGGAAATCCTCCTATCGACCAATTCCAAACCAAAGAGGAGCAGGAATATCCATAAGAGAAAAGGTTCAGAAGAAAGACCACGTAAAACAACCAACGAGTGTGTCTCATATATACCACAGAGAATACCAAAAAGTAGCAACCATGATCCTTGGAAATACCCTGATTGACCAATCCCAAACCAAAGGAGTAGGAATATCCACAGGAGCAAAGGTTCAGAAGAAAGACTACGAAAATAACCAACTAGTGCGCATTAGATAGACAACAAAGTATACCAACAACTAGAGTGTAAAATAAATTTTTATTAGTGTACCTTGAAACAAAAAGACTAGTAGAGTTCCCTAATATCATCTAAAGTCAGGATTAAAACTAAATCTAGCTCAGAAAATTATGCTTAGATGCATTGAAACCAACAACACCAAAAATTGTGCCAACGAAGGCTATAGTTAATCCATCTACCTCCACACTTCCATCCAAAATTACCTCCCTTGTGAATTTTGTGACTAATGCTTCCAAAATCCTACCTTTTATCCTCAACATCTACTTCTCGCAAAATTTGTAGTAGAGATTTTGAAGTAGGCATATTTTCTACCAATGGATGTTTTGTAATTTTCCTCCACAATCCTTCAGGTGAATATAATCCATGTTGTTGATGAAAATTATAAGTTTCAGCACAACAATTTACTGATAGGAGCAACCAAAAAATAGAAGTATCATTCAAAATAAATGAAACAATTAGAAAACATACATTAAAACACAATTTATGGAGACCCCGAAAATTAATCCAACTATGTTACTTCCTATCCATGTTCAACGAAAGTGCTTCCATCTCTCCTCTCACCAAGTGCCTATGTTTTCAACCTCCATTGCCCTAAATCCCACTAATTTTTGTCGGCCTCCATCACTCTGCTTCCTGAAGAACCCATAAACAACATAAAGACAAATCCCTAATCCTTTACTTTTACCTTTTTTACTAGCCCCTCGTATCAAAAATTTTAAGACGAAATTAAATTTCAAGACAAAATAATTCTTTTGTCTTAAAATCCCTCTTCGTGTAGTAGTGTCGAATGAAATGACAAATAAGTTGTCTCTAATCATATCAATAGAGATCGAAGGGGCATATCTAAGAAATATTTCCAGGAAAAATTGTCGCGTTCTTCAGAGTTGGCTACCCCAACAAAATGAAGAGCCAAACAAATCGTTATCTCTATATACGATAACGTGAATTGTAAGTGAAACAACAACCTCAGTATAGGCCCAATACAGTAGTAGTCTGCAAGCTAGAAGACTTAGGGCGCACTATGAGAGTCAATTTTGTACGTGTTAGATAATATTTTCTTAAACTGATATGGTTTTATCTTAATTGTTAATTGTCTTAAATGAGTTTTGTCTTAATTTCCATTGTGTTAAGTGATCATTATCTTAAATATAAAGCTTTGTCTTAAACTATTTTTCTCTCGAACTTTTTTTTTCTTAAATATAATGTTATCTTAAAATATTTTTAATCTTGAATTATTTTTGCCTTAAAATATTTTTTTCTCAAACTATTTTTGTCTTAAATATAAAGTTTTGTCTTAAACTATTTTTGTCTTAAATATAATTTTTTGTCTTAACTTTTATATTTAAAACAATTCGATTGATATTAAATTTTAATGTAAATTATCTAAAATAAAATATGACTTTTTAATACAAAATATTTATTTTGTATTAAAAAAATGTGTTAAAAGTGATCTTCGTGTAGTAGTGTAATAAAACATTATAAATTTAATTAAAATAATAATAAAACTAGTTAATATGGACCAACTTTCTATCTAACCATTATTATTTATTATATAACCACTATTATTTATTGACATGGTTAACCTAATTTGTCATTTCCCATCCAATATATCAAACTCAACATTACAAAGATATACCACCCAATGTGATGTTTATCCACCAAAAATTCCTCATTGATATTGTTCGATGTTTATTACTTAATGTGGATGCCTATAAGATTTACAAGTTTCTACAACCATAAATGCTACCCTTACTATTGTTTCTTACACACTCCACAATTTCATTTATCAACTATGAATATTCTTTTTTGTGTATAGCCTGAACAAAATGTTTGATGTCAATCACCCTTCTCATCCATAATTTTATTGTTAACTAGGGAATAACAAGTCACTTTAAAAAAAAAAAATTAAAAACATTACAGAAAAATATGGTGATAACTTGACAGAGGACAAATGGTTAACAACGAACGTCTTACACATCCTCCCAATTGCTTCCTATCTCCAGATTAATGTGTTCCCTTGTGTCATGTATTCTAACCATATTTTCATTACTTTTTTCATATCGTCTCCTATGGAACGATGCGTCCATCTTTCACCATGATTCTCGAGGCACGTGCATTACATTCTAACCAATTCTCTCTTCGAACACATGCATAACAATAACTCAGTCGATTTTGTTGTCATTACTCCCGTAGTCCAAAGAAGGCAATGAATCCTTTCCTCGCAAGGAAGTTTGGGGCCATGCTAACTGATTCTCGTCATATTAGCACCACAACAATAGTTAGAGCTCGCGCTATACAACCTATACTCTATCTCTTCATTCTTTGAAGTATGAAAGTGTGCATACTACATCACATGAAGATCTTTGTTACAGAAAGCTCATCGTTCCTTATGCAGCGGGCGAACATGTCAAAGAGTTTGATTTTGGATTTAGAGGAATTCAGGAAGGCTCGGAGAGCATATGGCCCGACAACGACCCTTGATATTGGCACCTCCACTTCTCCGAATGCGGTCAATCAAAGCAGATACCCTAATTACTACTTCAAAATCAACAACATTGAGCATATGATGGAGCTCAAGGAGAAATTAAAGCACTTGCGTAAGAAGTTCTACATCTAATTTCATTCTTCTAATCATATGTGATAACATTGATCAGAAAGGTATATATATTCTAATTTTTAACGATATGATGAACTCGTCTTAACAGAACGGGCGCTCAACAACCGTATAGGGATTAGACGTTGGAGAAGTTTGTGGGTATGTGATTTGGATTTTTTGATCGAACCATGCTTTGTTCTATGGGTTATTGAACCTCATGAGTTGACCGTTTGTGTGATTGCTGGCAAAACAGTGCCAATGTAAGGCAAAAGTGAAAAATTGGGAAACAATTGTTAGGGAATCCTGATTTGACTCAAATTTTGGATGGGCAGTTGCACATGATTGAACTCGAGTTGAATAGTATATGAAATGCTTTCATTTCAAGATAATCTTACCGACTCTGTAGAGAATTAATCAATTTGTTAAAAAATGTACAAATTTCTAAAGCTACAAGAGTGAATTTTTTAAAATCTCATGAGTTTGAAGTGTAGTTTTGTAAAATCTCGTACAGGCTGCAGGCTGCAGTGCTATGACTTCAATTTTTAGTTTGCTAAATTTTGTAATTTCAATGGTAATTACGTCACCATTTTCTCTCTATTTAAATATTTCTTTTTAATATTATCATTAGTATGATAAAATGCCCACCTCCTTTTCGTGATTATGATATGTTGTCCCATGAATCTCCCTGACTCAAATCAATGACCGACCATATAATATTTTCCTTAGGAATAATAGGTTATACGTAAATAGAACTGTTTGTCCCGTTGTAGTAGGCTTTTACAAGCTCCCCTTAATCGATTTAGCATTTGAAGACGGTGGTGTGAGTGGAAAAGAGAAAAATGCAAAATATCAGTGATGCTTCATGTTGATACATACATGGGAACTGTAAGTCATCAGTAATTTTTTACTGGGTAGATGACTAAATGATTGCCCTAGATTTTAGAAACAAAGTTCATGAACATTGTGAGTTCTAGAAATCTCACTGCCTTCATCATCCTTAAGATAAAGTTTCACTATGTCATCATCCCATCATGTCAAGCTCAGCTCACCCACCTCAAAAGACCCATCATGGGCTCATGTCACTCTTCTTGTCTTTATTGTGTCACCTTTGACCTCAATGCTCTATTTTTGTTTTAGCCTAAAAACCCCTCTACTGCTACCTAGGGCCACCGAACAACCATCTCTCCTACATCTCCATAAATGCCTCAAGCATTGATGATCTCAAATCTGTCTCTCTAGGCTCTTTAGATAAACCAAGTACATTGGATTTTTTATTTTCAATACATCAGTTTATAAAAACTTTCTTTTACCCTAAATATTCCAAAGTCTAAGTTTTCAGTCAAAAACCAAGTCCAAGAAACCTTCCACTAGGTCACCTAGGGTTTCACAGGTCATAGGGTGGATTTGGTATCCTAAAAATATCTAATTTATCTGTATAAGGAGACTGATTTCAAAGAAGAAGAGGGACAAGTAACTTTGTCCAAAACTGATCAAAGGGCCATTCAAGAAAGTTCTCCTTGGCCTAGAGCACAAATTCTGCAAGGGACAACTGCCCTTGTTCACATTTCTGCAAAAAATGATGAGGGTTGCCATTAGCATAAGAAGAGGTAAGGTAACAGGGGGAAATCATTACAAGAAGACCATCCACAACAAAGAAAAGGGAAACAGGCCTGTGTTTAAAGAAAATCAGGGTTTCTGTGACTAATTGACAAAACTGTATTGCTAAATCAGGAAGTCAGTACAAGGACTACAAGGACAGAAGTCACCTCAACTCCATCAAGTGCAAATTGAAGATTTTTAGAAATAATCACTGATTTTTGAAAGGTTATAGAGAACTTAGAAGAAAACACTGTTTACTTTTCTCTAAACAGTCCCAAAACCTAAGATTTTGGAAAAATGGATAGAACAGGTCCAAAGCAGATGATAAGGCCTCCTTCTTAAGAGCAAAGGACATTCAAAAGATATCCAAGGTTTTCTCTAGGGTTTTTCCAAAGAAGCATTGTTTCACCTACACCAAAGGAGAAATGGCAAAGAATATCAGTTTAAGGGGCTAGCTTCCAAAATTCAGTCAAAGGTCTTCAAAGTAAACAAAAGAAGGAAAGCATAGGGTTAAGTATCAAAGAGAGAAAACAAGTTGAATCATGAGGTTATAGTTCAGAACATGAGGTATTAAACTTCAAAAAGGCACTAAGGGATCAAGGGCAATTGAAATGTAGGCACCTGTGCAAAATCAGAAGTGGCCAAGTGAAACCCATGTCGTAATATGATTTGTTTAAAACTTTTGGCAAAATAGACCTATTACTGCCTTCAAATAAGAAGGGTAAAGAGACATTCTTCAGGTCACCAGCAATCAAAAAATGCTAAAAAGGATAAAAGACAGTTTTTTTAGTTTGTCAACGGCATACCTAAAACAGCTAGAATAAGTGCCAAAGCTTCCAAAAGGTAACAAAGATGAAAATGACACCTACATCCCCTCAGTTAGCCAATATCACACAAGGAGAAAGATGCCTTGATTAAATTTTCAAACCCTTGCAAAAGATAAAGTTATCAATCAAATGAAAAAAAGGGGTTGAAGACATAGTAAAGTGGGTTTTTAAATTTGATTTATTTCTCTCAAAGAATATAAAGGTCCTTTTTTTTTCACTTCAAATTCACTTAGCCCTTGGAAGAGAGAAAAAATGCTTAAGGAAGAAAAAAAGAGGTTTTCTGGTCACTTTTTGTCAATTTTTCGGGCGTTGCGCAAATCCAAGGCGCTACGCAAATAGAAGGTGGTGCTACGCAAACACGCCTTTCTCCCATTCAGATTTACAAGGCGCTATGCAAATAACTCCTGGTGCCGCTCAAACGTAGGCCCGACTTGCCCAGGACACACAGGCCCAACACTTCTGCATAAATCACTCGGGCGCTATGCAAATTAACCGCCTGACTCGCCCAGAAGGCATGCAAAAGTTTCCTATCTCGTCGGCGCTGCGCTAACTGCTGTGCAAACCCTGTCGCACGCTGCGCAAATAGCCTAACCCCACAAGCACGGGCAGAGGCACTGCGCAAATGCCAGAACAATGCAAAAGTCAAAAACCCTTGTCCTAATGCAAAATTTCATCCTCTGAGGTGCCTCCAAGGTTGAATAAGGTCCAAGAAATTGGTAACTGGTATATTCTCCTAATATCCAAGAAAGTATTCAAATCAATTTTGGTTTTTAATGGTGTTTGAACTAAAAAACCTAGGAGGATAAACCTTAGTTCATATACACAAAGGAGCCTCTTTTCAAAGCCTTCTTGCAACCAGTTTAATACCATATAAGGGTGGGTGAGTTAGGTTGTCTGCAAACACAGTTGAGAAGGGCCTCCTTAAAAGCTCCAACGCCAATAAAACCCTAAAAACCCTAACCTCCATACCCCTTATTCACCAAAGCTTCACTCCATCCATTTTCACCTTGTTTCATCAAAGCCCCAATTTGCAAACCAATGTCTCCCATCACCATGTCAGAGACTAAAAACAACAGTGGTAGTGAAGGTGGTCAAAGGCTTGCAAGACCAAAGCATAAGGGAGGGAAAGTGAATAGGTTGGAACCTCAAAGCATAGTAGCCATCACCTCCTCTCTTAGGATCCTGTCATGCTTTCAGAATACAAGATGCTTTCAGTTTTGTGAAAGGGTCAAACAGGTGAAGAGCCATCCTGAACTTACAAGGCTCATCGTTCTAAACTTGCACAACAAACACTCAAGCCTTGTAGGAGTGGGTTTTGAGATTTCAGCAGGGACCATCTTTGAGGCTACAGGTATCCCACCTATGGGTGAAAAATGGTTTAAAAGGGCAAGTTAGAAAAATATTTCTTTGATCCCTTCATCAAAATAAGGTATAAAGGAGGCAGCAAGATAGTTTTCCCATTCTCACACCTCAATCACAGATATGCCTCTTTGATGTTGGTTATCATGAAGTACTTCACCTGTGAGGGAAGGTACTCCAGGCTCTATACCTATCATATCAGACTCCTCATGCATTTCACAGGGGTTAAAATGCTAAATTTTCCTTACTATCTCTATAGGAGCATGGAGAAAATGTCTTCTGTTTTCTGGAGGAGGAATCCCACACAGAAAATGCATAGCTTATTCCACCATTCCCTAATCAAGATTGTGGTCTTACATTAGTTGGAGCAACATCATTTAACTTGGGATTCTTTCATAAACCATGAAGCCTTTACAAACCCACGACCTCCTCATCAATCAAATTTTCCTTCCTCATCTGCACAAGTGCCATCACCACAAGAAAACCTCCCTTCCTCTCCTTCTCTTGGTGCATCAGGTGAAGCAGGAAATCACAATGAAGAATCACATGAAAATCAGGGTGAAGGTGAAGAAATCTATGAGGCAAACATAGATATTCATGAAGAAGAGAAAGAGGGAAATGAAGAAGAAGATGAGGGAAAAAAGCATAGCAGTGGTGAAGACAAAAGGAGTGAGTACTTGGAGGAAGGCAGTAATGGTAATGATACAAATGATTCAGCTCAAAATAAAGAAAGTGATAATGCAAATGATGAACAAAGTAATGATCAAAGTGAAATTGATGAGGGTCATGATGAGGAAGAGTACATGGACACAAATGATGAATATGAGGATGAGCCAACAGCTAGTGGGCAAGAGGTAGAAGACATGGAAGATGATGGAGGGAATGATGATGAAAAACAAAGTAGTAAGCATGGCCATGATGAATATAATGCTGACAGTCAAGAAGAGGAAATCGGTGAGGTATAAACAGAATTTGATGAAGGAGATAGTGATAAAGAAAATTTCACTAATAGGATAGTCAGTGAGGACAGAGACAAAAAAGGCGATAGACATGAAAGTCATGACAGTTTTCATGACTATTATGAAACTAATCAGTCTCTTGGTGACAATGAGAATGAAAGAAACAATGCAGAGAATGATGAAGAAAGGGACACTAACAAGGAACAAGGTCAAAGTGAGTCAAGTGCAGAGCCTGGTGATTAATTTAAAGACCAAAGTGACAGCATAGAAGGGAATGAGGAAGATAATGATGATGAAGGTGCTGAAGGTGAGGAAAGCAGTGATCAAATGAAGCATGAGGTGACTGATGGAGACCATAGTGAAACTGAGGGAGCTGGTGACAACACCAAGGGTCACAGCCATGATGAAAACACTTTTAAAACTACCATTACACCTCTTCCATGCACATATCAAAGGGGGTCAAGGCAAGTTTTTGCTGCCTCCAAAAGGCAAGGGGCCTTGTCATCTGCACCAACTCCAAGGTTTGATAAGGGTAAAGAAAAAAATGGACAAGGTTAGGAGGAGTAAGAGAGGCAAGAAAACCACTCAAGAGCCTCAATTTATTGACTTAGACAGTGACATTGAAGATAAAGAGATGGTCACTAGAATATTACTCCAAAGCAAGGATGCTCAAATCAAGGAATGGGAGAGGGATTTTGGTATGGCTCAATAAATCATTCAGTATTATAAGAATGAGAACAAACACTTCAAGAAGATAAAAATAGGTCTAGCCCTCCAGAACAAGATGACAAAATATTATGCAAAGAAGCACAAGCTTGTATGTGCCAAACTGAAAGAGACCCTAATTGAGGTAAAAACCCTAAAATAGGCAAAAGAGAATGATAGCCTTGGAGTTTTGGTTGAATGTTCTCAGCAGTTGTCCAAGACCCCTTAAGGAAGGTCTCCACCAATTTTGGGAATATTTGGACAAAAATTTGTTTTTTGAGATTTTTGAGCCCCATTTGCGCAACGCCACCTGTGCTACACAAACACATGGAGCATCCCCAAGAGGAAAAATTGACATTTTTGGATTTATCTCGACCTGCACATCATGCTCACCAAATTTCAGAAGATTTGGAGCAGGTTTGACCCCTCAAAAGGTCAAAAAACCTCACTTTTTTCACCTTTTTGCCACTGTTTTGGGCCTGGCACTGCGCAAATGATAGACTAGATATTTTTGACTTCTTGACTAGGAAATAGGAGCTGGATTAGGAAAATACAAGCATTTGTGGAAATTATACTGATCAGGATTTCCAACGAGCCATCACGGAGCCAAATCCAACATCGGGAAGGGGTTCAAAACTTGATCACAAAAGACCCAATTTTCTACTGAAAGTGGCACTGTGCAAATGGACTGTGTAGTGTGTTTTGGACCAAAAGTCAACAAACACACTCATTTATTTCAAAATGATATTTTTGAGTTTTTTGAGGCAAAACACTTTATAATTAGGTGCAAATAGTTATTATGGCATTTATTTCTTAAGATATTATATGCCTTGGGCCTTGCATGGTCTCTTGGCCATAAATGACATTTATGGATGAATTTGACATTTTCCTACCTTATTTAGGGTTTTTCCCCTCTCTTGCTAAGATAAATAGAGCATGAGGGTTTCATTGTAAATTTTGGCTTTTGATGAACTTGGAGAGCAATACATAGTTTTTATGAGCTTGGAGAAGAAATTGGTTTTGTGAAGTTGATGAATGGCTTGCTTGGATTGATGATGGAGAAGATTTTTTGCAGGATTCCTAAGCTTGGTTAGTGGTGACGTCTTCTTAATTTTTCTATTTTTTCTTGTTATCATTATGTTTCAGTCTTCTTAGTTGCTATAGAATAGAAAAGTATAGGTTGAGAAATGCTCTATGAAGCACCTTAGTCCTCCTATTTTCTATGGCCTTGATATTTTCCTCTGCTAGATGTGTTTGAGGAATTCTTAACTGCTCCTCAAGCCTCTCCATGCTTGTTTGTTTCAATTATAGATTAATATGTTGGTTAACAAATATGATTCATGGTAAGCCCTTTCTATTTGAGATTGTCTAAACTCGGTCTTGGAACCTTTCTTTGAAGTATTGTTTGCTAGGTTAAGTCAAAGAGGTCTTGTTCTGATCTTGCCCTTTGTCCATGCCTATCATCTTGCCTTAGAGTTCTTTATAGCTTGATCAACATTGTTTAGGGGTTCCCTCTTTGCTTAATTAAAGTTATTGTGCTATCTTGTATGTTTTGCGAAATTCTGAAGGTGAATTTACTAAAGTTAGAAGCTCTTATGCTTTCTATGTTTCACTCAAATATTTATCTTGGATATTTATTGGTTTAAAATATTATCATAGAGTAAATGGTTTTCCCTAGCTCATGCTTAGTATCTTGTGCTAATCATATTTAAGACCTCCTTGTTCATAGGTAAATGACAAAGGATACTTCACTGCCCTTTGCCCTACCTTGTTTTTCCCAAAATTGATGTCCACCCCACCTCACACATTACCTTAAGGATCCATTAACCTTGATATATTGGCCCTACAACACACTTTGATTCATCATTGAGACACTCATGACTTTCATTCACTCCATGGACCAATGATTTAAAAACTTCTCACTCCACCTATTCCACTTAATCATCTTACCCAACCAAAACAATCAACAAACCCTACACCTAACAACTAGCCTAAAATCAACCATCGAAAGAAAAAAAGAAAAAATCCTTTGCATCTAATAGAGAGATCCCTCTCTAAGTCTAGGAAGGCTAGGTCCTAGGACTCCAAAGACTAGTTCCATGTTGCCCTGTCATTTGGTATACCAATCTGCCAAATCACGAGACCCGAACATTCTGGCGATTACAGTGGGACCTTCTGAGTAGGTTCATGCTTAAATATTCCTTAAAAGATTAAGAAACCTTTGACTGATGGTATCTGGTGGTTTATCTAACACCTCATCGCCACACCAACGTTCTGGTGTTCACGGTGGGACCTTCTGAGTAAGTTCATGCTTAAATATTCCTTAAAAGATTCATAAACCCTTGACTGATAGTATCTGGTGGTTTATCTACCACCTCATCACCATGTTGCACCAACATTCTGATGATCACGGTGGGACCTTCTGAGTAGATAGTTGCCTGAATACATCTTAAGACTCATTTGACCCTCAGTTAGACTTAGAAAATCTAGTGAATCTGCCACCTTATCGACACACTAACATTCTGGTGATCACGGTGGGATCTTCTAAGTCAGTGAAAAAATAAGTATCCCTTAGGACTTCAGAAACCTTTGTCAAATCATAGAGAACTCAACTGATAGCCAAGAGTAGATTCTGTTTGTTTCAACATCTTAGAAAAATGGTGATTCAGTCATAAGACACTCTTACAAACCTTAAAACTATAAAAAGTAAACTCAGAAAACCCAAAAACATCCCTAGATTGGTTTTTTGTCAGTTATTTATGGTGGACCATAAAGATACATCTTTAAAAACATCAAAAATATCCACCTGGCGACTCCACTAGCCTTCAGTAGGCCTATTACTTCACTAGTACTCATTTCACTTCTTAGATTTGTGTCAAGCCAACCCTGAGAAGTTTATGAACCCAGTTATATACTATGAGAGTTTACCAAACAATAAGAGAGGTTAGCCTTCAGAAAAGAGTCCTAAAAACTTTCAGCATATCTGAGTTTTTAGTTTGAAATTTGGCTTCACATAGGATTAGTACCAGATCTCATCCAGACCCAAACCCTCCCAACATAGTTGATGACCCAGAGAAGATTTTGTGGAAAACTTCTAGATATGGAAACTTAACCACTATTAGGACCATTCATAGAGCAAGCTCCATACCTGAACATCTTACAGCTTTGCAAGATCCTCAGTTTGACTTGCACCATACAAAGAACCTTTTCAGAACCAAGTCACAAACTGATATCGACCGTACTGACATTGAACCCATAGATTTGCAACAGAGTTCCAGTAGAGAAGCTTCTCCTTCTACACCACCTGAATTTCAGCTTCTCCATCAGTTTAACTCTTTCCATACCAAATCTATTCATAATTAGTTTGCTGGTCCAAGTACTTCACTACACCCATTCATACCACCACTGTGCAAACCACTCCGCTTCATCATACATCTCCTTTCACCAATCCTCCTCTTGTAAACCCTCCATTAGTTCCCATCATGGTAGCTTGGTATGCTCCCTTGGCCTTACCTCAACCCCTAGTGCCTTTTCCAAATGAATATCAGTCCAAGATCCCTCATTTCATAGGGGCTGAATCCATCATTACCCAACAGCATGTGGATAGGATTAATGATGCTTTTGATTACATGGAGATAGAATAAGAAACTATTAAAATGAGGATCTTTGCACAAGTTTAGGAGGAGAGGCCAAAAAATGGCTCAAAGAATTAACTCTTAATTCAATACATGATCGCCCTTCCCTCTACCAAACTTTCATAAACAAGTGGGAAATCAATAAAAATCCCCTCCAAATCCTATCTGAGTACAACAATCTTAAAAGGAATGTAGGGGAAAGTGTGCAAGACTATTTCACCAGGTTTAACAGTGTGTACAATGACCTCCCACCTCACATGAAACCTCCACAAGGCCTAGCACTAGTAAAATTCTGTGAAGGCTTTGACCCAGACATGACTTTCCAATTGAGAGAAAGAGACCCTGAAACTTTAGAATAAATGCAAAAGGAAGCTATTAGTGCCGAGGTCAACTTGATTGAAAAAAGAGCTAGGAATAGATCGTAAAATAGAGTGACCTGCAAAGATGAAACCATGCCCTCAACCTCCTCATATGATACCAAAATGGATAGCCTAATGAGAACCATGGAAAGAATGTTAGAAAAGATAAACTTGAATGAAAAAAAACCTCCTAGGGAAAATCAAACCAATCCCCAGAATAGAAATAGAGCTCAAAACTTCATAAGAGACATTCTTCAAATCAAAAAAATGGAAAATGATCAAAAAATTAGCCCACCTTTCCAAGATAATTATGTAAATGGAACGGGGAGAGAGGCTAAAGAACCGGAAGATAGCAATCTAAACCTGGTAGGTTCTGATAATGAAGCTAAAGTTTTTCTCTTGGAAGAAGAACAATATCCCTTTGCCTTTGATCAAACTCAAACAAGTTATGAAAATTTCGAATATTACCAACTAGGACTTGAAAATTCCATTATGGAAGTCCATAGGCAATATGACCTTAGGAGAAAAAGAAACCAAGAAGCCTCAAAGAGAAGCCAAATTGACACTGCTAATAGGAAAGCTCTAGAATACAATCCTAAGAGGATAGTAGATAATGTCAACACTATGACTAAGAAAACTGATCAGTACAAGGAAAAAATCAGACAACAAAGTAGTGATCCAAGTTGCCCTAGTACCTCAACCAGTGGCCCTGAAAAAATATTGTTGTCTAGAACCCCTAATCAAAACGGGAAAATTAAAATTATGGAAAAGTAAATATGTCTAAAATACAAGTACCTTTCAGCCTCGAGGGAGAAATTGCTAAAATCAAAATAACCATGCCTCTCACAGAACTGGTAACTCAAGGAGTGTATAAAGCCGAAGTGATGAAGGTCTTGAACTTAGGAAATGATACTGAAACTCTAAATTTGACTGATGATGAGCCTGAGTTGTTGTTTGGACCTAAGGTTGAAGGAAAGTATCAAGAAGGAGTTGTCCCTCCTTTCTATATCAGCCTAAACATACATGACAAAATCTTACAAAATATCATGCTAGACTCCAGTCCCTCACACAATCTCATGCCCAAAGTTGTGATGGAAAGATTAGGCCTAGAAATAACTAAACCTTACAGAGACTTGTACTCGTTTGATTCAAGTAGAGTCAAGTGTTTGGGCTTAATCAATGATCTTTGTGTCAATCTGGCACAAATACCTACTATGGGTCTTGTCACGGACATAATGGATGCTGACATTCCTCCTAAATATGGAATGATTTTATCCCAGTCTTGGGGAGCCAAGCTTCAATGGAAACTCCAACTTGACATGTCATATGCTACCATCTCTATTTTCAACCAAACCAGGAGACTATACTGAGAGTCACACATGAAATATATGGTTAGCAGTCATAAGAGGCCTAATAACACTCCCCTATATTCAATTCATTCAGATTTAGACTCATTTATCCTGTATAATGAAAATAACATTGATAAACAAGTAAATGAAAATGACAAATATCCAAGCCCACCAGTACAATCCGAACTATCTCCCAATAAAGAAAATGTCATCCAAGACTCTAGCAATCCTAAACAACAACTTGATGGTAAACCTAAAATAGGTACACTTTTGAACATGAGTTTTGATATCTCTTGTGGCAAAATAGGTTCAGGAGCTGGTATCTGGATACATAACACAAATGAGGGATATTCATACAAGCTAGATTTCCAGTGCACTAATAACATTGCTAAATATGAGGCTCTCCTCCTTGACTTACATTTGCTCAAATACTTAGGAGCTAAGAAAATCTTTGCCCAAGGGGATTCAGAGCTAATCAGTAAACAGATCAAAGGTGAGTATTCAGCAAAGAACCCAAGATTGAAAGAATACATAAATGTTGTCCTAGACCTTTTCAAAACTTTTGAGAAATATCAGCTCATTTTCATCCCTAGAGCCCAAAACTACCTGGCCAATGAGCTCGCCTTTGCTGCCAACAATTTCCAAATACCCCATGCAACTGAAAAATACACTGTCAAAGTAAAAAACAGGCCCACAGTTCCAGACAACATAAGCTATTGGCAAGTGTTTTAAGGCGATGAACAAATTGATGATTTTTTACGATCTAGGAATGAATTTACCCAAGTAAGACTGAGCTTAGAACATGATGAAGATATTTTTTCTAAAAAACAAACCAACAAAATAGATCTATCTTCTACTGTTGATATAAATTTGATTGCTCATCTTGGTAAGGCAGAAATGTTTGAAGATATAGACCAGAGAGACCTTGAAGTCTTGCAATGTAAATATGATACCTTACCAAGGGGACTAGCCCCATTAGAAGAGCTATTTGACTTTAATGATGTGGCTAAAAAACCCAAGATAGAGTCTACCGAGAATGATGTAGAAGAATATAACATAGGCAACCTGAAGGAAATCAAAATGATTAAACTCTCCAAACCTCTTACCCCTCAAATAAAATAGATATATATTGAGTTTTTTCAAGAGTTTAAAGATGTTTTCGCATGGGGATATGAGGACTTGAAATCATATGACACAAGCATTATTCAACACAAAATTCCTCTTAAAGAAAATCAGAAACCTTTCAAACAAAAGTTAAGGAGAAGAAACCATGTCTTATTACCTTTAGTTGAGAAAGAGATCAGAAAGAAGTATGATGTTGGGATCATAGTTTCCCTTCAATACTCAGAATGGGTTTCAAACCTTGTGTCAGTTAGGAAGAAGACCGGGAAGATTAGACTTTGCATTGAATTTATAAATTTGAACAAATTATCCTTAAATATAACTACCCCTTGCTTAAGATGGATAACATACTTCAAAGGGTGGTTGGCTCTAAGAAGATCTCTCTACTTGATGGCTTTTCCGGCTACAACCAAGTACTAGTGTTCCCAAGTGATCAACACAAAATTGTCTTCACTACCCCTTGGGGTACATTCATGTATGTTAAAATGCCATTTAGAATGATGAATGCGGGGGGCAATTTCCAAAGGGCCATGAATATATATTTTTCTAGAGACATAGGCTACTTCATAGGCATTTACGTTGATGACATCATTGTTTACTCTAAGACTGATGAGGAACACTTAATTCCCTTAAGGAAAGTTTTTTGAAAAAAGTAGGAAATACGGCCTTTCCATGAGTCCTAAGAAAAAATTGTTTGGTCTCCAGGAAGGAAAACTCTTAGTTCACATCATCTCAGAAGAAGGAATAAAAATAAACTCCAAAAGGATTGAAGACATATTACAAATCAACCATCCTAGAAACATTAACGAATTACAGTCTTTCATCGAGAAGATAAAATTTTTAAGGAGGTTCATTCCCAACCTTGCCGAACTTTTGAGGAATATTAAAAACATGTTTAAAAAGGAGATAGGGGTTAAATGGACCTTAGAAGCCAAAAAATCCTTTGATTAGGTCAAGCTAGCCCTCACTCAAACATCGGTTCTGACTAGTCCCGATTTTACCAAAGACTTCTACATTTTCTCATTTTCCTTTGAACATACTGTTGTTGTAGTGTTACTGCAAAATAACATGATGGGGCAAGAAAAACCCACAGCCTTCTTCAGCAAAGCCTTTAGAGATGCTCCTTTAAAATACAACATCATGGAAAAGCAAGCCTTTGCCTGGATCAAATCATTGAAATAATTTAGAGTTTATATCTTACGTTCTCATATCATTTCTTTTGTTCCACACTCAGTTGTCAATGAAATTTTAAATCAGGACCCTGATGGTAAAAGGGGAAAGTGGATTGCCATTATATTAGAATATGACTTAGAAATTAGGCCCACTAAATTGGTTAAAGGACAAGGGCTTGCAAAACTCATGGCTAAGTCAAATTTCAAAACTTTAGATATGAACATGGTTGATGTTTTAGAAGAACAAGAAGAATGCAATGCTCCCCATGTTGAAGAAGCATTTATAAATTCGTCTTGGTATGCTGATATTATTTATCTACTTTTCTATCTTAACGCTACCCCTACATTATCAAAGACAAAATCTATATTCCTAAAACAAAAAGCTTTGAAATTCTGCATCTTAGATGGAATATTATATTGGAAGAATCTTGTTGGTATACTTCTTAAATGTCTGCTTGAGGATGATGCAGGTAAGATCATGCATGAACTGCATGAGGGAGAGTGTGGAGGCCATCTTTAATGGAAAACCACAACCAAAAAAATCCTTAGAGCTAGCTACTATTGGCTAGCCCTTTTTCTTGACACCCACAAACTAATCATGACTTGCCATAAATTCCAAATTTTTAATGGCAAGAGAAAACTCTTACCTTTACCTTTACATCACATTATTGTTGAAGCTCCTTTTCAACAATGGGGTTTAGAATTCATTGTATAAATTCACCCTACCTCATCTGCACAACATAAGTGGATTCTCACTGCCACTGATTACTTTACCAAGTGGATAGAAGCCATCCCCTCTAGAAATGCTACTTATTCATTCATTATCAAGTTTCTTGAGACAAACATCCTATCTAGATTTGGTTGCCCTAGAAATATCATTATAGATAATGCTGTTACCTTTTCATCCAAAAAGATGGTTGACCTTTTTCATAAATATCAAATCACACTAGGACATTCCACAGCTTATTACCCTCAAGGTAATGGGTTAGTTGAATCCTCTAACAAAATCTTGGTCAATATCATCAAGAAGCTTCAAGAACAGAATCAAAATGCATGACATGGCAAGCTTATACATGCACTATGGGATGATAGGCTAATCGAAAAGAAATCAATCGGTATGTCTCCCTATCAACTAGTGTATCGCATGGATTCTATTTTCCAACTTCCTTGGGAGTTCCGGTAGTAAGACTTCTCCAAGAAGTGCAATTAGAAGAAAATGACATGCAGAGGAGGCTGAACCAAACCATTCATTTGTAGCAGACAAGAGAAGAAGTTTATAACAAGACTCAAGCAATGCAAGAAAGCATAAAGAAAATATTTGACAGAAGAACTAAAGCTAACAATTTCCACATTGGAGACACTGTACTGAAGTGGGATTCTAGGAGGGAAGGCAAAGGTAAACATGGTAAATTTGAAATTTTTTGGAAAGACCCTTATCTCATTCAGTCAGTTAGAGGTCATAATGATTTCTTTTTACAAGGGCTTGATGGAGAAGAACTTTTTGGAGGTCCTGTAAATGGAAAGATGCTCAAACACTATTTCTGTCAAGAGTCCTAATTTTAAATCTTTTTCATTCATTGTACATAAACTTTGCATGAAGGAAAACACAAAAATACAAAAATAGGAAAAATAGAAAAAATGACAGATTTGAAAAGAGGTAAAGCCCCATACCCAAAAAATAGTACTACTAAAAGTGAGCAACCTTAAACATCACTACTGGTTCAAAAAAGAAAGTCTTGTTTCAGTCATACCCCCTAATCATGGCTGGAACATGTTTTAAATTTATTGTTGATAAGTTAGTGAAAGATAGTTAGTCAAATTATGCAAACTTGACTTGTCAAAAGATAGATTAGGAAAGAAAGATATTGGTTCCACATGATTAAAAAAGAACCAAGGAGAAAAATGGGGATGAATAGCAAACAATGTATCATAGCCCTGATTTTTCTAGTCTTATTTTGTACAAAAATAACATTTGTGTGCATCTTGTTCTTATGCCACAAACCCATGGTAAGTTAAGAGTGCCTAATCTTGATTTAAACCATGTTTTCAATTTCATGTTTATAGCTTAGTGAATGAATCCTGTCAAACAGTTTAATCTAGACAGTTGAATAGTCAAGGTAGAGAATAAAAAGTTCATTAGTATAATCTAAACTTTGGAGGAAATAAGATAGAAGTAGGTAGTTTGTGTTGCTTTCAAAATAAAATTTCAAGCGTCTGCTAGTCCAAATGCACCCAAGGAAGAAAAATGTTATGCAAGTAGGTTGGGTAGGTAGAGATGAAGATGATTTGATCATGTTTTTCAAAATCTATTAAGATAAAAACTTCACAGCAAGCATCAGCAAGAGAAAAGAGGTAAAAATATGCCCAATGGATGAGGCACTAGTCTCCATTAAGCAAAAGATCTGAAAGTTCTGGACACCTCCTAAAAGGAGTTTCCCTCCCCAAGTGGAGCCACTGTAAGTCATTAGTAAGTTTTTCCTGCGTAGATGACTAAATGATTGCCCTAGATTTCTAGAAACAAAGTTTATGAACATTGTGAGTTCTAGAAATCTCACTGCCTTCATCGTCCTTAAGACAATTTTTCACTATGTCATCATCCCATGATGTCAAGCTCAACTCACCCACCCCAGAAGACCCATCATGGGCTCATGTCACTCTTCTTGTCTTTATTGTGTCGCCTTTGACCTCAATGCTCTATTTTTTTTTTAGCCTAAAAACCCCTCTACTGCTACCTAGGGCCACCATACAGCCACCTCTCTTACATCTCCAGAAATGCCTCAAGCATTGATGATCTCAAAACTATCTCTGTAGGCTCTTTAGATAAACCAAGTAAATTTGATTTTGGATCTTCAATACATCATTCTATAAAAACATTGTTTTACCCTAAAGATTCCAAAGTCTAAGTTTTCAGTCAAAAACCAAGTCTAAGGGACCTTCCACTAGGTCACCTAGGGTTTCACAGGTCATAGGGTGGATTTGGTATCCTAAAAAAATCTGATTTATCTGTATAAGGAGATTGCTTTCAAAGAATAAGAGGGAAAAATAACTTTGTCCAAAATTGATCAAAGGGCCATTCAAGAAAGTTCTCCTTGGCCTAGAGCACAAATTCTACAAGGGACAACTGCCCTTGTTCACATTTTTGCTAAAAATGATTAGGGTTTCCATTAGCATAAGAAGAGGGAAGGTAACAGGGGGAAATCATTACAAGAAGATCATCCAAAGCAAAGAGAAGGGCAGGAGACCTGTGTTTAAAGAAAATCAGGGTTTTTGTGACTAATTGACAAAACTATGTTGCCAAAGCAGGAAGCCAGTACAAGGACTACAAGGACAGAAGTCATCTCAACTCCATCAAGTGCACATTGAAGATTTTTAGAAATAATAAATTAGTTTTGAAAGGTTATAGAGAACTTAGAAGACAACATTGTTTATTTTTATCTAAACAGCCCCAAAACCTTTGATTTTGGAAAAATGGACAAAATAGCTCCAAAGCAGCATTGTTTCACCTACACCAAAGGAGAAATGGAAAAGAATATCGGTTTAAGGGGCTAACTTCCCAAATGTATTCAAAGGTATTCAAAGTAAACAAAAGAAGGAAAGAATAGGGTTAAGTATCAAAGAGAGAAAACAAGTTGAATCATGAGGTTACAGTTCAGAAAATGAGGTATTAAACTTCAAAAAGGCACTAAGGGATCAAGGGCAAATGAAATGTAGGCACCTGCACAAAATAATAAGTGGCCAAGTGAAACCCATGTCATAATATGATTTGTTTGAAACTTTTGGCAAAATAGACCTATTATTGCATTAAAATCAGAAGAAAGGTAAAGAGACATTCTTCAGGTCACCAACAATCAAAATATGCCAAAAAGGATAAAAGACAGTGTTTTCAGTTTGTCAAAAACATACCTAAAACAACTAGAATAAGTGCCGAAGCTTCCTAAGGGTCACAAAGATGAAAAGGACACCTACATCATCTCAGTTAGCGAACATCACAAGAGGATAAAGATGCCTTGATAAAGTTTTCAAAATCTTGCAAAAGATAAAGTTATCAGTCAAATGACAAAAAGGGGTTGAAGACATAGTAAAGTGGGTTTTAAACTTTGATTTATTTATCTCAAAGAGTATACAGGTACTTTTGTTTTCACTTGAAATTCACTTAGCCCTTGGAAGAGGGAAAAAATTCTCAAGGAAGAAAACATAGGTTTTCTGGTAATTTTTGGTCAATTTTCTGGGCGCTGCGCAATTCCAAGGCGCTACGCAAATAGAAGGCAGCGCTACGCAAACAGGCCTTTCTCCTGTTCACATTTACAAGGCGTTGTGTAAATAACCCCTAGTGCTGCGCTAACCCCGGGCGCTGCGTAAATGCAGGCCTGACTTTCCCAGGACACACAGCCCCGACACTTCTGCACAAATCACTCGAGCGCTACGCAAATTGACCACCCAACTCACCCAGAAGGAATGAAGAAATTACCTATCTCGCCGCCGCTACGCTAACTGCCATGCCGAAGCTGTCGGCACTGCGCAAACTGTCGTGCAGACGCTGTCGGCGCTATGCAAACAACACGACCCGACAAGCACGGGCAGAGGCGCTGCACAAATGCCAGAACAATGCAAAAGTAAAAAACCCTTGTCCTAATGAAAAATTTCATCCTCTGAGGTGCCTCCAAGGTTGAAGAAAGTCCAAGAAATTTTTAAGTGGTATATTCTCCTAATCTCCAAGAAAGTATTCAAATAAATTTTGGTTTTTAATGGTTTTTGAACTGAAAACCCTAGGAGGATAAACCCTAGGTCATATACACAAAGGAGCCCCTGTTCAAAGCCTTCTTGCAACCAGTTTAATGACATATAAGGGTGTGTGAGTTAAGGTGTCTGCAAAGAAAATTGAGAAGGGCCTCCTTAAAAGCTCCAAAGCCACTAAAACCCTAAAAACCCTAACCTCCATACCCCTTATTCACCAAAGCTTGACTCCATCCTTTTTCACCTTGTTTCATCAAACCCCCAATTTGCAAACCAGTTTCTCCCACCACCATGTCAGAGACTGAAAACAATAGTGGTAGTGAAGGTGGTCAAAGGCCTATAAGATCAAAGCATAAGGGAGGGAAAGTGAATAGGTTGGAACCTCAAAGCATAGTAGCCATCACCTCCTCTCCTAGGATCCTCTCATGCTTTTAGAATACAAGATGCTTTTAGTTTTGTGAAAGGGTCAAACAGGTGAAGAGCCATCCTGAATTTACAAGGCTCGTCATTCTAAACTTTCACAACAAACACTCAAGCCTTGCAGAAGTGGATTTTGAGATTTTAGTAGGTACCATCTTTGAGGCTACAGGTATCCTAGCTATGGGTGAAAAATGGTTTAAAATGGGAAATTTAGACAAATATTTCTTTGAGCCCTTCATCAAAACAAGGTATATATGAGGCAGCAAGACAATTTTACCGTTCTCACACCTCAAGCACATATATGCCTATTTGATGTTGGTTATCATGAATTACTTCACCTATGAGGGGAGGTACTCCAGGCTCTATACCTATCATGTCAGACTCCTCATGCATTTCACAGGGGTTAAAATGCTAAATTTATGTTACTATCTCTATGGGAGCATGGAGAAAATGTCTTTTGTTGTCCATAGGAGGAATCACACACAACAGATGCATAGCTTATTCCACCATTCCCTAATCAAGACGGTGGTCTTACATCAGTTGGAACAGAATGGTACACCTTGGGATGTTTTCATAAACCATGAAGCATTTACAAACCCACAACCTCCTCATCAATCAATTTTTCCCTCCTCATCTACACAAGTGCCCTCACCACAGGCAAACCTCCCTTCCTCTCCTTCTCTAGGTGCATCAAGTGAAGCAGGAAGTGGAAATGAAGAATCACATGAAAATCAAGCTGAAGGTGGAGAAATCAGTGAGGCAAACAGATAGATTCATGAGGAATATAAAGAGGGAAATGAAGAAGAATATGAGGGAAAAAAGCACAGAAGTGGTGAAGACAAAAGCAATGAGTACTTGGAGGAAGGCAGCAATGGTAATGATACAAATGATTCAGCTCAAAATGAAGAAAGTGATAATGCAAATGATGAACAAAGTAATGATCAAAGTGAAAATGATGAGGGTCATGATGAGGCAAAGTACATGGACACAAATGATGAATATGAGGATGAGCCAGTAGCTAGTGGGCAAGAGGTAGAAGACATGGAAGATGATGAAAAACAAAGAAATGAACATGACCGTGATGAACAGAATGCTGACAATCAAGAAGAGGAAATCAGTGAGGTACAAAAATAATTTGATGGAGACAATGATAAAGAAAACGTCACTAATATGATAGTCAGTGAGGAAAGAGACAACAAAGGAGATAGTGACAGTCATGAAAACTGTAATGACTATCATGACACTAATCAGTCTCCTGGTGACAATGAGAATGAAAGCAACAATGCAGAGAATGATGAAGAAATGGACACTAATGAGGAACAAGGTCAAAGTGAGTCAAGTGCAGAGGCTGATGATGAATTTAAAGACCAAAGTGACAACATAGAAGGAAGTGAGGAAGATAATGATGATCAAGGTCAGAAAAACAGTGATCAAATGAAGCATGAGGTGACTCATGGATACCATAGTGAAACTGAGGGAGTTGGTGACAACTCCAAGGGTCATAGCCACGATGAAAACACTTTTAAAACTAACATTACACCTCTTCCATGGACATATCAAAGGGGTTCAAGAAAATTATTTGTTGCCTCCAAAAGGCAAGGGGCCTTGTCATCTGCACCAACTCCAAGGCTTGATAAGGGTAAGAGAGGCAAGAAAACCACTCAAGAGACTTAATTTATTGACCTAGACAGTGACATTGATGATAAGGAGAAGGCCACTAGACCGTTACTCCAAAGCAAGGATGCTCATGTCAAGGAATGGGAGATGGATTTTGGTATGGCTCAATACATCATTCAATATTATAAGAATGATCACAAACACTTCAAGAATATAAAAGGAGGTCCAACCCTCCAGAAGAAGATGACAAAATATTATGCAAAGAAGCACAAGCTTGTCTGTCCCAAACTGAAGGAGACCCTACTTGAAGTACAAACCCTAAAAAGGGCAAAAGAGAATGACAACCTTGGATTTTTGGCTAAATCTTCTCAGCATTTTTCCATGACCCCTTAAGGAAGGTCTCCACCAATTTTGGGAATATTTGGAGAAAAGTTGGTTTTTTGAGATTTTTGGGCCCCATTTACGCAGTGCCACTGGCACTACGCAAAAAAATGGAGCATCCCCAAGAGGAGAAATTGACATTTTTTTATTTCTCTTGACCTACACATCATCCTCACCAAATTTCAGATGATTTGGAGCAGGTTTGACCCCTCAAAAGGTCACAAAACCTCACTATTTTCACCTTTCTGCCACTGTTTTGGGCTTGGCGCTGCGCAAATGACAGTCTGGAGATTTTTAAATTTTTTACTAGGTTACAGGATCTAGATCAGGAAAACACAAGCATTTCTGGAAAGTAGACTCATCAGGCTTTCCAACGAGCCATCACGGAGCCAAATACGACATCGGGAATGGGTCCAAAACTTGATCACAAAAGACCCTATTTTCTGTTGAAAGTGGCATTAGGGGAATTTTGAGGTCTAAAATGGGCCTCCTAAGGAAATTATAAAATAATAGTGGAAAAAATCAAATAAGATTTGATGACATCATCAAATTTTAGAGGGAAAAATGAAAAAACTACTTTTTCAACTCATATTTTCAACTTATCTCCCAAAGTTTTTACTCAAATTTTGAGTGGGAGTACTTGTTCGATGCGAAATTTAATTCCTCATCCAAGGAGTACCCATGTTGCATACTTTCAATGGGTCCTACTACACGAAAAAATGAGAAATACATAAAAACACGTGATTACACGAAAAATGAGAAATACATAAAAACACATGATTACAATCACGTTTTTAACGTATTTCTCATTTTTCGTGTATTAGAGTTCATCGAAAGTATGCAACATGGGTACTCCTTGGTTGAGGATTTAAATTTTGCATCCAATGAGTATTCCCACTCAAAATTAGAGTAAAAATTTTGGGAGATAAGTTGAAATATGAGTTGAAAAAGTAGTTTTATTATTTTATTATTTTTTAATATTTTTACGCTTTTATTTAAAAAATGGTAAGTCATCCCCCATGGTTGACATCATCATCTTGAATCCTATTGGTTGTTATAATTTTTTTTTTGTTTTGGTACATTTTTCTTAGGAGGCCCATTTTAGACATCAAAATTCCCCTAATGCGCTGCACAAATGGACTGTGTATTGTGTTTTGGACCAAAAGTCAACAAAACAAACTCATCTATTTCAAAATGATATTTTTGAGTTTTTTGAGGAAAAACACTCTAGAATTAGGTGCAAATAGTTATTATGGTATTTATTTCTTAGGATATTATGTGCCTTGGGCCTTGTATGGTCTCTTGGCCATAAATGACATTTATGGATGAATTTGACATTTTCCTACCTTATTTAGGGTTTTTTCCCTCTCTTGCTAAGATAAATAGAGCATGAGGGTTTCATTGTAAATGTTGGCTTTTGATGAACTTGGAGAGAAATACATGGTTTTTATGAGTTTGGAGAAGAAATTGGTTTTGTGAAGTTGACGAATGGCTTGCTTGGATTGATGACGGAGAAGCTTGTTTGCATGATTCCTAAGCTTGGTTAATGGTGATCTCTACTTAAGTTGTCTATGTTTTCTTGTTATCATTATGTTTCACTCTTATTAGTTGCTATAGAACAGAAAAGTATAGGTTGACAAATGCTCTTTGAAGCACCTTAGTCCTCCTGTTTACTATGGCCTTGATGTTTTCCTCTGCTGGGTGTGTTTGAGGAATTCTTAACTGCTCCTCAAGCCTCTCCATGCTTTTTTGTTTCAATTATAGGTTAATATGATGGTTAAAAAATATGATTCATTGTAAGCCCTGCTTATTTGAGACTGTTTAAACTCTGTCTTGAAACCTTTCTTCGATTGTTTGCTAGGTTAAGTCAAAGATGTCTTTTTCTGATCTTACCCTTTATCCATGCCTATCAGCTTGCCTTAGAGTTCTTTATAGCTTGATCAACAATTTTTAGGAGTTACATCTTTGCTTGATTAAATTTATTGTGCTATGTTATATGTTTTCCCAAATTCTGAAGGTGAATTTACTAAAGTTATAAGCTCTTATGCTTTCTATGTTTCACTGGAAGCTTTATCTTGGATATTTATTGGTTTAAAATATTATCATAGAGTAAATGGTTTGCCATAGCTCATTCTTAGCATATTGTGCTGATAATATTTAAGACCTCCTTGTTCATAGATAAATGATAAAGGATACTTCACTGCCCTTTGCCCTACCTTGTTTTTCCCAAACATGATGTCCACCCCACCTCACACATTACCTTAAGGATCCATTAACCTTGCTAGATTGGCCACTCTGATTCATCATTAAGACACTCATGACTTGCATTGACTCCATGGCCCAATGATTTAAAAACCTCTCACTCCACCTATTCCACTTGACCATCTTACCCAACCAAAACAATCAACAAACCCTACACCTAACAACTAGCCTAAAATCAACCATATAAAGAAAAAAAGAACAAATCCTTTGCATCTAATAGAGAGATCCCTCTCTGAGTCCAAGAAGGCTAGGTCCTAGGACTCCAAAGACTGGTTCCATGTTGCCCTGTCTTTTGGTATACCAATCTGCCAAATCACAAGACCCCAATAGGAACACCAAATTGTTCTTGCACATGATTTTATGATGCCACTAAATGTGATTTCATTCCAAAGTCAGATATATGATATATTTTTAAAAGACCTATCTTTTGGTTTTGTGTTGAGAGATTCCATTACTTTTAAAGTTGTTTTTGCAATAGTTGTTACTTCATCGGAGGCACCATGCTCTGTGTGGCCAAATAACTAGCAGAGAGGCCAGCCTCACTTTCCACCTTCATCAAAGACGTTATGGGGCTCATCTCCAAGAATATAGAAAATAGAAAAGAGTTTGGTGGATGACTTCCAATAGTCTGGAATCTTGGACAATAACCGATTACTCTGGATCACCCATCGAGAAGGGCCTACTATTCTAAATAAAGTGGAAACCAAACTCAATCTGGATCCCAAGAAGCTGAGAACATCAAAGTGTTGAGCAAGTAACATGTCGAGCGCATGCATGCACTTCATCTTAGATGATATGAAAAAGTTGTCTGGGAAGAATGGGCATTCAACAAATGGATAGGGATTGGATATTGGAGTCTTGTTTTGATTGGGACCCAACATTACCATTGAAACTGTCATCCTCAACATTTCCACCTGTTGAATTTTGATTGTAGGGCAGAAGATGAAAATAAAAAATTCCTATTGGTTGGGGTGAACAGTGTTTACTCACCCCAAACCCGCAGATAAAATGCCTATCGACATATTTACAAACCTTTCCATAATAATAGAACTCTTTCTTTACCAACAAGCTTACACATTACAATATTTCAAAGGAAAAAACCTATTACTTGAGTATTCTAGAATAAACTAGATTCTTGACCCGTGCATAACGTTTAAGTGTAAACATCTGAGTTAAATCATAACAACCCCTCTAATCATTCCACCTTTAATCGGTGAGGTCCAATCGGAAAAACTCTCTGACACAACTAAACACTAGCAATTGCACCAAGAGGTAGAAAGGAACATCGATAGGAGGAGTGCAGATGTGTAGCATATAATTTACACATAGGAGTGCAAATAAAAATAAAAATAAAAATCATATGTAGCATAGGGTTTTTCCCATTACTTATAAATATAAATTTAATATTTTCTTAATTATACTAGTAACTAGAAAAATTTTCAAATTTACATCCTTATGTTTATATTGATGGCCAAAAAAGTACTTAGATTTCCTTAATTTCACTTATATTTTATTATGTTTGTTTAATTTAACTTATATTTTATTTCAAAAAAATTTTTGTTCACTTTATCCAAACATAACAATATAATTAATTCATTAAACTTTTATATCAAAAATGTAACATATAAATCTATTTAGTATTTCAATTAAATAAAGCTATTATTTATTTTTATTATATTAATTTTATTAATTATTTAATATTTTTTAATTTTGTAGAATTGTTAGGATTCTCATATTTAGGGTTTTTAATTTAAAATTATAATTAGAATTTAATCCTTATATTATTAATTAAATTAATTAAGTAAGTTATTATATAAAAAATTAAATATTTAAATCACTTATAATTAAGAATTTTTTTTTTTTTTTAATTTATAAAAAATTAAAAGTTTAAGAATTTTATTAAATAAATAATTATTATTAAGAAATGATATTATAAGAATTTTATTAAATTTTTTTTTTTTCAATGACTTTATATCACTTACCATTTGATTTATTAATAAATATTATTATAGCAAATAAAAATAAAAATAGAATTAAATTATTATAAATAATTATAACAAGATAATAAAACTTAAATTATAAATAAAAAAATTTGTTATTCTTTCAGCTCTTCCTCTTATCCTTCACTATATATAAATCTAGCCCTCTACACCCTTTTTTCACTTTTCTTTCAAACATTTCGTCCTGAAGATGGATCCCGTTGGGATTCGAAATGTCGACAATTGTTTGATCATATTGTGGATAATTCAAAAATCTCTTCATTAAGAAATAACCACAAAAGCTTGAAAACCAATATTTCAATTGTTTAAAAATGTTAATAATTTATAGTTAAAAATATTGAAAGCCATAACCTGCCATATCCTCTTCGGACTCTTCCTCCACAGCACATCCAATCTAGTGAGAATGATTGAAACCCATATTCTCTTCAGACTCTTCCTCTAGATTAGGTTTATTTTCCTCTTCCTTTGGAGCAGCTGCAACAGGTGCAACATCTATAGTAACAACAACTGCAAACTTGCTTGGATCCTACATGACAAATCAAAATCAAAATATTCAGATAACATAAAAAAAACTACAGTTTTACAACAATTTCTATAATCAATGATAGAAATTCACAAAAATATTTTATTAACATTGTCTTTCCAAATTCACCTTCAAGTATTCCTTAACTTTATTAGCCAGTGGGAAAGAGTAATCAAGTTCAATAACATTTTTATAACCTAGAACATTCTTATAACCATTGATGATAGAATGTGGAACAACTACAATTGTAGAAAAACTTATGGCTAGACACAAGAAGGAAAACAAAGTACACAAGAATTTCAAATGTGAATAGAACAAGTATCAATTCAAGGATAATATTGACACAGAGAATGTTGGATAAGTACCATATTCATCAAAATGAACGAGCACCGAACAAAATACATACATTTACAAAGGAAAAACATTACCAAGATTGACTGATTTACTGATTTTTCTTCAAATGATTGACTGATTTACTGAAATGGATTGGTCAAAGTTGGGTAATGTTATAGCTTCCCATGGGTACTAAAAAATCCCCTAATTCTCTTAGATTTTTTGATAGGAATATGCTTTGAACCTCGTCACAAAACCACAACCTGAGTTTTAAACTGGAATCTCAACCATTGTAGAAATATAATCTTGCTCCTGCCAGCATGTGATGAGGGAATAGAACGAAGTTGTAGATCGCCTGTAAAAAAAATGGTGTGATGATATTGCGAGGGGGCTCCTGGTCTCATACATTTTTGATGGAAGGTGCTCCACTGGAGACATATCTATGACTAGTTTTATTCAGACTGGTGGACTACTTAAATGATGTTGTTTAGCTATAAACTTCGGGTTTAATGTTTCAAAATGTCTGATAGTATATTGATAAAGAAATATTACAGATTTACCATGTTTCTGAGAAGATTCTATACCCCTTAGGTGAGAGTGAATACATGGAATGTATATTGCTTTCAAGAAAAACAGGTATCAATTTTCTTGGGAGAAAAATGGAAAAACAGCACACGTTATTCACAGTGACACCTAGCATTCACTGAAAGAAAACCATCTATGTATTAACAGAAAATTCTCAAGCCTATTCTATAGAAAGTTGGTAAAATATGGAGAAATCTTTACTGGGAATCCGAACAGGAATTTAAAACCTAAAACTACTTGTCAAAACATATGAAATTATTTCCAAAATTTGAAACTTACCGACTAATCACTTGCATAAAATGCATAACGTTACTGCTCTGCCTATCATCCAGCAATTGTGTACATAACCCTAAGAATTTAGAAATTTATTCCACAAAAAAGGGTAAATCAGATGAAAACCACCCAATTAGAGACCTTGAACCCCAATTCCATAAAGTGCATATTTTAGTGCAAATAATGCTTACCCTTCTACAAGCCTACAAAATATTAGGCTCAAAGCCTTGTATATTCCAACACATTTTCTTCCATACCCACAATGGTTCCAACTGTGTAAATGTTGGAATTTTTGATAATTCTAGAACAGAACATAGAGAGAATGATACTCTCCTCTTAACACAAAGAAATAAACAAAATTTGCTGGTAGACAGAGTTTGCACACTTTGAAAAAACTTCTATTTCATTAACTGAAAGAAAACAATTACAAACAAAATACTTCTTCCTCTAACAGAGGGATTACAAAATGGACTGCTACAATAACACTGTGCCAAAACTTCTCTCTCTCTCAAAACGCACTAACAGTGCTCTGTTTCACTTACGAAATAGCCTTCGGGCTCACACAGCCAATATAACACTTCAACTAACTTTTCAATACATCACGGCGCTTTTTATATGACGTGCGTTATAAAACATAAAACAAAGAAATAATGAAAATACAAAGGAAAAACCTTATTGGAACTCAAAAACTATCATAAGCGCGACATATGAGTGGGGTCCACATCGCAGTCAACAATCAGCGATCGGAGGAACATTTGGTGTAGCGGAAATACAACTTTGCGATTGAGTGATTGTGATTGGCGATCGGCTTGGAAGAATCACAAACTTGCGATTGCAATTTCGATTGCACTAATCGCATTGGCAGAAAACTTATGTGCGGAAAGGGTTGAAAAACATATATGTGATATTGCAATTGCGATTCGATCGCATCGCAAATATACAAACGCGACTTCGGTAAGGGCGGAAGGCGATATAACACTTGTGATTGCGATTGTGCGATTGCGCCAATTACATCGCAACTTTTCTTTGGACACAAACATATGGTGGAGATAACACTTTGCAACTTAGTGATTGCGATTTACGATTGCGATCGCATCACATCGCAACTCTTCAATCGGCGATAACAAATGGTGGAACACTTGTAATTGGCGATTGCAATTTGCGATTGCGATTTCCTCGCAACCTTGCAATCAGAACAAAAAAAATGGATGGCAGAACATGCACTCTTTGTGACTTGCGATTGCGATTGCGGTGGGACTACATCGTATCGCATCGCAATTCTTTACATCAACAAGACACTTAACTTCAAAACACTTATGTGTAACACATACACCATTCCTTTGCGATTGCGATGATCGCATCGCATCGGAACAATCCATATCAACAAGACACTTGCAAGTAAAACTTGCGATTGTGATCAAGCGCTAATGGTGGGGACCACCATCACGTGCTTTTTCAAAAAAATTTAAGGACTTTTTCGTTTAAACAGAATTTCTTCATATTTGTTTGTTGAGCGCTGAAAAGCCCGAAAAGACTTCTTTCATTAAAACTCTGCTGTTGCGTGGTCTTAACCACGAAAGTATTCATTCTCTACAAAAATGACTACGCCCATACAAACATAACTTCTCCTCTACAAACTCGGCTGCTTCCCATCAACATTAAATCCTCCTTACTTTTTTCTCCATTCCTCTTGAATGCACAGTGTTGTGCACGCAAGCTCTCTACCCATTTGTACTCTATTTCTACCTGCTAAGGGCATGCAGGTGACTTTAATATTTCAACACTCCCCCTTAAAGTCAGTTGCTGGGTTATCAGTCATACCCAAACATTTTCTTAAAAATTCAAAAATCTTCTGCCCTAATGGCTTTGTCAATATGTCTACAAACTGTTCCTCTGTTTTACAATGTTGTAAAACAATTTCTCCATTGTTCACCAATTCTCTGATATAGTGAAACTTTGTATCTATGTGTTTCGTTCTCTTGTGAACACATAATTCTTTGATAATGCAATAGCTGAGCTATTTTCACAATATATCACTGTGCCTTTTGCTTTCTCTTGGCATAAAATTCTCAACATCCTCCTCATTCAAACTACTTGACACGCTGCTACTGTAGCTGCCACATACTCTGCCTCTGCTGTAGATAATGCTACAATAGGCTATTTTTTAGAAGCGCATGAAATGACTCCTGAACCCATATGAAAAACATAACCAGAAGTGCTTTTCCGATCATCAATACTTCCAGCCCAATCATTGTCAGTATATCCAATTAAATCTAAACTTTCTGAAGTAGTATACAAAATACCATACCTTTTAGTTCCTTTGACATACCTCAGAATTCTCTTCGTTGCTTGCCAATGTGCTTCTTTTGGCCTCTCCATGAATCTAGAAATCAAACTAACAACATGCATTATATCTGGCCTAGTTTTAGTCAAATACATGAGGCTGCCAACTATGCCTTCATACAAACTTGGATCAAAATCCTTGCTGCTGTCATCTTTACTCAACTTCAATCCCATTAATATGGGAGTTATTGCTACTTTGCACTCCTTCATATTAAATCTTTCTAAAACTTCATTCACATACTTTTCTTGAGAAATAAAAATTTTATTTTCATTTTTCTTTACTTCTATTCCTAAGAATTATTTCAGCAAACCCATATCTGTCATCTCAAATTCATCTTTCATGACCTTCTTAAAATTTTCAACCAGGTAATCATCATTACCTATAAAGATCACATCATCAACATATAATACCACAATGAGCATCTTACCATCTTTTTCTTTGATTTACAATGTGGGTTCTCCCTCATATTTTTCAAATCCATTTTGCAGTAGATAGGAATCTATCCTACTGTACCATGCTCTTGGTGCTCGTTTCATCCCATAAAGATTTTTCTTCAATCTGCACACTTTGTGCTCTTGGCCTTTCTGTTCATAGCCTAGAGGTTGTTCAATGTAAACCTCTTCCATTAACACTCCATTTAGGAATGCTGACTTCACATCCATTTGGTAAAATTTCCACTTGTTTTGTGCTGCAATAGACAACACTTCTCTCACTGTTTCCATTTTTGCAACTGGTGCAAAAGTTTCCTCATAGTCTCTTCCATGCTGCTGCTTATATCCCTTGACAACAAGTCTGGCCTTGTGTCTTTCTATCTTTCGTTCAGCATTAATTTTGGGCTTGTAGACCAATTTAACACTAATGACTTCTTTACCTTCTGGGAGATCAACCAACTCCCATGTTTTGTTCTTCTCTATGGCATTAATTTCTTCATCCATAGCTTCTATCCATTTTCTATCTTTTATTGCTTCTTCCAAATGAATAGGATCATCAACATGACAATACAAAGCAAACAAAGAGTTCATACCTTCATTTTCCGCCTCTTGCTCATAAATCTCATTTAAATTTTTGAGCTTTGTTCCTGTTTCATTTGGTGTACAAGTGCTTGAAGTAGCACTTGAGTCTCCTCCTTGTGGTGTGCTTGGAGAAGCACTCTCGTTTCTCCTCAAGTGTGTTATTTGATGTCCTTGTGTTGGTGCTTCTATTGAGGGATGTATTTCAGCCATCTCTTCATCATCTTCATCATGAGACAAACATTTTTTAGCATTCACTTTTTTCTCTATGCTTCCATCCCAAGCTTCCTCCTCAATAAACTGAACATCTCTGCTCACAATAAAATTCTTGATGGATGGGTTATACAACCTATAAGCTTCGGATTCCTCAGTGTATCTAATAAAAATACATTTCTCCCCCTTTCTGTCCAACTTCTTTCTTAACTGATCTGGAATGTGTGCATAAGCCACACAACTAAAAAATTTCATATGGGTAACTCCTTGCTTTGTCCCACTCCATGCTTCTTCCGGAACTTTGTTCATTTCTACCTTTGTTGAGCATCTATTTAAAATATACGCTGCACAATGTACAGCTTCAGCCCAATAATCATTTAGCAAATGCTTTTCCTTTATCATACTCCTTACCATATCCATGATTTTCCTATTCTTCCTTTCGGCAACTCCATTTTGCTGCGGAGTGTACCTTGCTGTAAATTGCTTGTGTATGCCATTTTCTCTAAAAAAACGAAAAAATTATTTAGAAATATACTCACCTCCTCTATCAGTCCTTAGGAATTTTATATGCAGCCCACTTTGGTTCTCCACAAGTGCTTTGAAATTGCAGAATCTTTCAAACACTTCACTTTTATTTTTCAAAAAGTAAACCAAAATTTTTCTTGTAAAATCATCTATAAAAGTTAACATATAGTGGCTGCTTGCAAGTGATGGTGTTTGCATTGGTCCACATAAATTTGAGTGGACAATTTCTAAGGGTGCTTTTTCCCTTATGCTTTTCTCGGATGGAAAACTTTCTCTGTGTTGTTTACCCAAGATACAACCTTCACATAGGCTATCTGGTTTCTCAATCAATGGTAAACCTCTTACCATTCCTTTTCTATGTAACAAATTAAGACCTCCAAATTTGAGATGTCCAAATCTCAAGTGCCATAACCAATTCTCGTATTTTGCTTCTATTTGGAAAGCCTCTTGTGTCACTGCTACCATTTCTTCTCCATTTTTCAAACCTGCTCTCATTCTGAGAGGGAACATTCTGTTCCTTGTCATCTTCACTTCAACAATACATTGTTTGCTTGGTGTTTTATCCATGATGGTGCATACATCATCCTCAAAGAAAACATTGTACCCATTTTGAACAAGATGTCCAATACTTAAGAGGTTACATTTCATTATAGAAACATAATAAACATCTACTATGCTTTTATTTTCTCCTTTCCTTGTTAAAACATTTACATCTCCTTTCCCATAACAGAAACTTTACTATCTATCCATAATGTGACTTGTGACTTTACATTCTTAGATAACATAGAAAAAATGGCTATTTTTCCTGTCATATGGTTACTGCAACCTGAGTCTAGAAACCATAAATCTTCACTCTTTTCCTCAGCCATATTACAAGCTAAATTTTTTTTATCTTGGCTGATATTTTCTCTAGTGAAATTTGCACTGGGTTTATTACCCATATCATGCTTCTTCTTCCTAAATTCATTTTCATAGTGCCCATATTTTTTATAATAATGACATTGGACATTGGATTTATCATACCTTTGTCCATGAGCATGTTGTTGTCTACCTTGCTAGCTGCTTCCTTGGCCTTGGTTCTGATTTTGATTGCTACCCCTTCCTTGAGCATTTGCTGGACTATTTCTTCCACCTCTATTTTGGCTTCTGCCTCTTCCTCTCTTGTTTCCTTTGCCTTGAACTCTTCCTCTTCCAAAGGACATATGGGTCTTAAAGGCATGCTCCAGAGATGATTTTTCATTTCTACCCAATCTCTGCTCATGTGTCATCAGTGATGCATGTAGCTCATCAACTGAAAATTTTGTGAGATCCTTTGTCTCTTCTATGGTGGTGACAATCACATCAAACCTTGAGGGTAGGCTCCTCAAAAGTTTCTCCACAATCCTTCTTTCCTCAAGTATCTCTCCATGAGACCTTATCTGTGTGACCATTCCAATCACATGTGTGAAGAATGAGTCAATGTTATCTTACTCCTTCATGCAGAGAGTCTCAAAATCTCTCCTCAACAATTGTTGTTTTGTTGTCTTCACTCTCTCCATGCCGTGATAGGTTGTATTGAGAGTTTCCCATGCTTCTTTGGATCTCTTTTCTGTTGCTATCCTTGGAAACACACTCTCATGCACTGCTTGATACAAATAGAAGAGGGATTTTGAGTCCTTCTTCTTATTGCTCTTCAAAAAGTCCTTCTCTACTTGTGTTAATGCATTAAACACATTTTCATCCACTGGTTCTTCAAAACCATCCTCAACAATTTCCCATAAGCCTTGAGAGGCAAACAGGGCTCTCATAGTTATTTTCCAATAATCATAGTTCTTCCCATTGAACTGTGGGAGCTGAGCATTTCCAATACTCATGCTAGTGCTGGCTCCTGCCATTCTTGCACTTTGAACTATGCTTCAAACACTTGACTGTGTATTTAAAATAAACTGACTATCTTCAAACAGTAACACAAAAATATGTATTGAGAATACCTTGGATTCTTCTTGATTGAGCCTTCACTTTGCTGGAGAAGCTACTGCAACAAAAATCCTTCCTTCAGCTTCTTTTACACCTTCAAAGAGCCTGGACTAGCTCTGATACCATGTTGGAATTTCTGATAATTCCAGAACAGAACACAAAGAGAATGATACTCTCCTCTTAAAACAGAGAAATAAAACAAAATTTGCTGGTAGACAGAGTTTTCACACTTTGAAAAAACTTCTATTTCATTAACTGAAAGAAAACTATTACAAGAAAAATACTTCTTCCTCCAACAGAGGGATTACAAAATGGACTGCTGCAATAACACAGTGCCAAAACTTCTCTATCTCTCAAAACACACTAAAAGTGCTCTGTTTCACTTACGAAATAGCCTTCGGGCTCACACAACAAATATAACACTTCAACTAACTTTTCAATACATCACGACACTTTTTATATGATGCGCGTTCTAAAACATAAAACAAATAAATAATGAAAATACAAAGGAAAAACCTTATCAAAACTCAAAAACTCTCATAGGCGCGACGTACGAGTGGGATCCACATCGCAGTCGGCAATCGACGATTGGCACGACATTTGATGTAGCGGAAATATAACTTTGCGATTGAGCAATTGCGATTGGTGATCGGCTTGGCGGAATGACAAACTTGTGATTGCGATTACGATTGTGCTAATCACATCGGTGGAAAACTTATGTGTGGAAACAATTGACAAACATATATGCGATATTGTGATTGCGATTGGATCGCATCGCAAATATACAAACGCGACTTCAGTATGGGCGGAAGGCGATATAACACTTGCGATTGCGATTGTGTGATTGTGCCAATCGCATCGAAACTTTTCTCTAGACACAAACATATGGCAGAGATAACACTTTGCAACTTTTTGATTTCGATTTGCTATTACGATCGCATCGCATCGCAACTCTTCAATCAACGATAACAAATGGCGGAACACTTGTAACTAGCGACTGCGATTTGCTATTGCAATCGCATTGCAACCTTGCAATCGGAACATAACAAATGCATGGTGGAACATGCACTCTTTGCAATTTTCGATTGCGATTGTAGTGGGACCACATCGCATCACATCACAATTCTTTACATCAGCAAGACACTTAACTTCAAAACACTTCTGCGTATCACATACACCGTTCCTTTGCAATTGCGATGATTGCATCGCATCGGAATAATCCATATCAACAAGACACTTGCAAGTAAAACTTGCGATTGTGATAAAGCGTTGATGGTGGGGACCACCATCATGTGCCTTTTCAAAATTTTTTAAGGAATTTTCCGTTTAAACAAAATTTCTTCATATTTGGTTGTTGAGGGCTTAAAAGCTCGAAAAGACTTATTTCAATAAAACTCTACTGTTGCATGGTCTTAACCACGAAATTCTTAATTCTCTGCAAAAACGGCTACGCCCATACAAACATAACTTCTCCTCTGCAAACTTGACTACTGCCCATCAGCATTAAATCCTCCTTACTATTTTCTCCATTCCTCTTGAATGCATAGTGTTGTGCATGCAAGCTCTCTGCCCCTTTGTACTCTGTTTCTACCTGCTCAGGGCACGCAGGTGAATTTAATATTTCAACAGTAAAAAAAATAATAAGAATTAAAACAGGGTTGGAATCCCCATGGAAGAAGAAACGAAAGCAATGGATTACTTAAATTACCTGGCTAAAGCACTGCTGACGTAAAATTTCTTTGACAATTCCACACATGCCATAAAATTACAACAAATTCATCATCACCTGAAAAAACGAGATTAGCATGAGTCTACAGATCTATCTGAACAAACATCTAAAAACGAGAATCCAATACTGCAGAATCTGCACAAATAAAAGGTTTGTAGGAAGAAAACCTTGTTGTAGAACCACTCAGTTCAAGAAGGTGCTTGAAAAAAGGTGGGGTGAGAATGAGAACAAGAACTAGTTCTTTGTATTTCAACTGCATTATAGGGAATAAGGATCCATAGAATGTAATTCACCTCCAAACACTAACATGTAGAAATCATGAGAAGAAACATCAAGGGAATAAACAAATGAAGAAATGACAGTCGATAGAGTCTGATTGCATAGTCCATAAATAAACGTAGGATCTAGAGAGATGTTAACATCAAGGGTTTCACTCGCCACAAAAAGAGTGAGAATGTAGACCCCCGCAGTCACACCCTTACATATAAATCCCCTAACAAAATAATTAGAAAAACCCAGCAACACAATTTTGTTATAACTTACTGATACAAATACATGCATAAAATAGATATAGTTGAATTTCGAGATTACCCAAAGTAATCAAGAACTTTAACAATCTTCTCTGCAAGAGCATCCAAAGTAGGGATAGCAATATCAGAAGAAATTGTAGTAGCTCCTAACTGCAAGAACTCTTAAAACAAGGCAGAAAAATAACATGATGTGAGCATACCATTTCCCTTTCAAAGTGAAATTTTTAAAACTAATTTAAATATAAGGAAAACATCATACATTCAGATAGACTACAACCATAAACATAGAAAATTACACTCGTTGACTTGAAAACAAATAAAGTATCAATACGAACCTCATGTGCAGGTGCATAGATATGATCGATACAAAAATTGTGAAAGAATAATGAATCAACCTCAATGAGGAAGAACATTCCTTTAAAACATGACATGTTTGTTCAAGAAACAAATAGATGCCATAGTAGTTAGTAACGAGAATTAATTTTAGTATGCTAATTACACAGTTCATCATAAGGTTCAATCAATCAATTGATTTCCTTATTTGCAAAACCTCAAATTTTTATTCCATCAATGTAATGTATTATGGTAGAAGAAAATACAATGCTACAATACGTATAGAAATGGCATCAGCCCATCAACATATTTCCCCTCATTGCATGCTAGATTCACATAACCTTGTTGCTGGGAAATATTTCTTTATAAAAGAAAGTTTAATGATTTTCATCATTAGCCCAGAATGAAGATTGGATTTTTGAATGTAGATTTCATTTCTGAATGCATTGACAATTTCTTTGAAGAGAAAAGGAAATACCAAGAAGGCAGCAACCAAAAGGAAATCATTTCATGAATGGAACAAAATGCAAGAGACACTTATGAAAATGGGATGTCATCAAGAGTTTGCTAGACCAGGGTTCTATCATGACAAACTAAAAAGCTATTTTGAGTATGATTATTGAACAAATACAAAATAGTACAAGATTCACTCCAGAAGTGATTAATGGCCACATTGATAGAAAATTTGAGGAATTAATCAAACCTAAAATTGGTATAGAGATAGTGGTCATGGAAATGTATCAAGATCATGAGTCGATCACCAATATGAAAATAATGATCCATGTTTATAGAGTTATTTTTTCTAATGCAAAAGAACATATGGAAATTTCATCATTCCTTCAGATTATCTCAAATAATATAATAGAAGCCACCCTGAAAAATTCCCACAATGGGCTCAATAACTTAAATAGGGCTACCAACCAAGCACAACCATCACGAAAATTTCTCAAACATTTCCTTCATGTGAAATACCCGATATAATAAATTTTCAAGATGTTAAGAATCATCTCATTAAGATAAAGAGATGAAACTCACAGTTCAAGGAAACATCCGAATAAGTAACAAGGGCAGAATTCTCCTAGTCTCCACACACAAAAATAGAGAATGGCCCATGGATAGTCTGCAAAACATGCTCGTGCATTCAAAGCCATGCCATTACAATAATGTTAGACAAGAAAAATTTTCAGGAAAAATGATTCACAAGTTAAAAGATACCCACATGTGGCAATCTTGGTCTGACAGACAATAAATCCAAACCCATAAAAGGCATTCATAGACAAAATTTAGGAGACCGAGCACAATGTCTCATATTTCTCCTCAATGCATGTACATAATCTCTACATAACCAAATATGAAGGTGAATGCAATTTGAGATCCAATTAGTAGAGCATATTTATCTCAATGAAAAACCTACATAGTGCATTTACCCACCCACCCCAAGGAATCATTTCGACATCCACAGAAACAGAGTCATTGGAATCTCCCATTACTCACACAATACCTCTCCCCTTTCCCACAGAAATGAAACACCACAAATGGAATCCAACTAAAATCCCTAATCCTAATCCCAATCCCAATATCAATGAAGAAACAACAACAGTTGAGTTCAATTGAAAAATAGACCACCATAACCACCACGATGCAACAATAGTTTTGTCGACCAACTGCGCCACCAAGAACATCAATAACAAGAAAACGATATAAAATATAAGGATCTCAAGAAATTATTTACCCCAACCCTGCCATACCCTAGGGTTACTCTGTTGGATTCCCTTACAGAAGAAGTAGCGCTCTATGCCTCCACAAACGGACGTTAAATGTAACCTCTATTGTTTCAGGAAAAATCCAGACTTTCCTTCTTTCCAACAGAGAACACTCGAGACGAGTGCAATTATTTAGTTTAAAAGAAATTGGGAAGGGAAAGTGGCTAAAACACTCCACACAAAACCATTTTGGTTTTTGCCATGAAAGTATATATATATAAGATACTTGATACTGTTGAGATTCAACAAGATGATGAGCTTAGTGCAAATTAAGCAACTTCAATAAGTGGGGCCCGCAGGATATTTTTAGGTGTATGTCTATTTTTATACATGGTGAGCATATTCTATAAGTTGCATGATGCTAATTGTAGATGGTTGGTCAAATGTGAAAATAGATGAAATTATATTTTTAGAATATTGGGTGAAGTCTATTTATAGATTGTCAATCTAAATATATATGCATGTCGATTATTATTAGCCCTTAATAATAATCCAACAATAAATATCAACTTATTCTCTTGGAGCACTTTATTTCAGTGAACAGATTTGGAAAATCAGTGGGATGAAGGAATTACGCAATTCCTAGGGTTATTGGTGGCTCATGCATGGAGGACTCAGTTAGAACTGCAGTGGAAAATTTGTGACAAAGTTGGAAGAGTAGTTATGGGAGTTGTTATTTAGTTTAACTCAGTTAGGTGAGTTAAACTTAGTTGAGCTAGTTGTATTTAGTCTAACTGAAAGATACACTAGTGAGAGTTTAGTGAATTAATTAGTTAATTATTTCAAAACTAATAACAAACTAACAACTGAACAAATACAGTAGTTAACTACTTCCATGTCAGTTCCAGTGGAGAGATAAGTGAAAGGGTGAGATGGACTCTCTTTTGTGGCTATAGTGATGCATTCAATGAATCTGAAACAAATTGGAGATGCCAATTAAGATTGCACAGTCAAGGCAAGGCCAATTCGAATTCATTCAGAGGTCTTCTTCAACAGGGATTGCGCAGTGGAGGCAGGCTATGAGGAGGCAAGAAATTGGTGCATAGAGATGCAAATTTCTGCATGAAAGTGTGTAATGATTGTTGATTGTACTGAGAGCCTGATGTACTAAGCTTTGTGTGAGATTATTTCATGATCCATTGATATACATAATATATAATAGTTGGGGTTTTTAGCTTTAAGCTTTCCCGTTAAACAACTATGTTTATGTGCGATTGATTTTCTTCACATGTGTTTGCAATTGACGATTTAATTTCTGCAAGATTAACAATGGAAGGATTCTGTATTTAGCAAGAAGATAAACATCTTTAGATCATGAGAATACAGTAATACATCAGTATTAACAAATTTCTACAAACCCCATTTGGACTCCGTGAAACCGCTTTTCTTCCAAAGCATTCCAGCGAAGCCAGGCCCCAACATATCATGGAATTTATTTCCATTCAATGTGGTCATTTTAAAGCCTTGGTTGCCCCTTCCTAGCAGTCGTGTTCTTACTAGAGCACATTGGGAAACCACTGTTTTAGATAACAACTAATAACTGGTTAAAAGTTGCTTGAAAGCTAGATCTTACTTGGAACTTGAGAATATCTATATATATATATATATATATATAGACACACACACACACACATATATATCCTGTCGACGAGGGACAAAAGGGAAGCTACAGAGAAAACACTTCGCGGGTTTGAGTCATTTTCCACCAGTTCCACATGCAGCGTTGCGTGGTGGAATAATTGTTTCTCGCACAAAAATTCGATCACGGTAATGGTGATTGACACATTTCCATTGGTTGGAGGACAAACATATGGAAAAATTTAATTGGCTGGAAGGGAAAAATTCAAGCTCTCTCATTAGCTGGGTGAACAGTGTTTTCCCACCCTATGCCAGCAAAGAAAACACTTCCAGTGTAAATATGTTGTTTGTTCATGGACCTGAAAATGAACGGATATTACAAATCTATGTGCTGATGTGGTGATGAAATTGACAGGCATACGTGTATGCATCATTTTGTAGTGGACAGTGGCTACTCGCGAGTTGCATGTATAATTCGAAAACGATAAACTCGCAGAAAATTCATCACGTGTCATGCCGTGTCTTATACTTCGGATACATACAGTGGGGCAGGAAGATTGTGGTAGCAAGGATGCAATTACAGCTTCCTCTTTTCTTTTTCTTTGTTTTTTAAAGAGTTTCGACTATGGAAATGTTACCAAAATGATTTGAAACACACACATGCACGTGCACACACACATATATATAATTTTATATTACTATCAAAAACGAAGGGAATTACATGAGAATTTTCTTAAGAAAGTTGTCATGAATTTGTGAGACCCATTATAAAAATATATATGTTTCGAATATAAAAAAAGGGCAATTTTATTGAGTCAAGAGGCTCATTCTACAACCTAGTATGAGGGATGTGTAAATCAGTCTCGTCCATCCATTTAAAATAAAAATAAGTTATGTTTTAATAGAAGTCGGTCGGTCTGTCCTTTAAAATAAAAATAACTTATGTTCTAAATAGAAAAGTAATGTTAGTATAATAAAAAATTTAATTTGTTGTAAATTATGTTCTAAATAGAAAAATAATGTCAGTATCATAAAATAATGAATTTTTTGTAAAGTAGTTAGAGTTAAAAAAATTGTGTGAGTAAGATGTTTAAACCTTATACTTTTCAAAAATATTTTGACAAGAGATTTAAATAAAATATTTGAATATCTATATTAACTAATTTATGTGGATGTCAACTTCATATATATCTATTTATAGAAAAACTTTGTTCAAATACAATATTTTAATGTTGTATATAATAAAAAATTCAATGTGAGTTATCAATAAAATATTTTAATACTAATTGATATTGACATATACTTAAAACTAGCAATTGCACCATCACCAGATGTTGCAAAGGAAACACTAAGATTATTAGTTGCTAAACAAGATATTTGTAGTAATTTTAGTCAATTTTAATAAAGATAGGAGAAGCCATCCAGCTCAGTAATAATGTTGTCTTTCATTGTAAATTTATAGTGTTGTCTTTCATTGTAAACATACACATATCTCCATTTCATCTTTAGTTGCTAAAGAAGATATTTGTAGTAATTTTAGTCAATTTTAATAAAGATAGGAGAAGCCATCAAGCTCAGTAATAATTTTGTCTTTCGTTGTAAATTATAGTGTTGTCTTTCATTGTAAACATACACATATCTCCATTTCATCTTTAGTTGCTAAACAAGATATTTGTAGTAATTTTAGTCAATTTTAATAAATATAGGAGAAGTCATCCAGCTCAGTAATAATGTTGTCTTTCATTGTAAATTTATAGTGTTGTCTTTCATTGTAAACATACACATATCTCCATTTCATCTTTAGTTGCTAAACAAGATATTTGTAGTAATTTTAGTCAATTTTAATAAAGATAGGAGAAGCCATCAAGCTCAGTAATAATGTTGTCTTTCATTGTAAATTTCATATACTTAGTGATAGTGTTGTCTTTCATTGTAAACATACACATATCTCCATTTCATATTTAAACATAAAAATATAATCTCTCACTGAAATAAAAAAGAAATAGTGACATGAAAAAGAAATGAAAAAGAAAATAGTGACATGAAAAAAGAAATAATAAGGGAATTATGAGAGCCTCAAGTAACAAGTTTAAATATTATTACATTTAAGTAGAGTTACAATTTACCTATAACTTCCAATAAATACATTTTCTTGTTATTATTGGTGCAATATCTACAACATGATATTTTATGTTTCATTTATTTTAAATCAATGTATTCCTGATATTTTATATTTTATTTAAAATAAAGCAATAGTAATATATTTATAAAATGAGTTGAGATAAGAATGGCATATAGATATAATGGTATATCAAGAGATACTTGCCCCTCGAAAGAAACTGTTTTAAAAAAATATATCTGTGTGTAAAATGCTAGATTAATATATCTGTATGTAAAATGCCAGATTTGAGACAAAGTCATTCATCTATTTCTAATATAAAACTCTGTCCAATATTAAGTGGAGGAAAATGTGCCTCTGCTTTCTCCTGCGCATCATAATAATATGATAGATTTAAGCAGTTTATAAATTACACTGATATATTGTGGAAAAAAAATGTAAACACTTAAATTTGATTTAGATTTCAATATCTATAAAAATAAATAAAAAATTTATTAATATTAACTAATAATATTTATTTTAATTAAGAAAAGTGACTATCCCATATTCCATAGTCAATCTAAAATGATCTTAACCGATTTCAAAATTTAAGAAATATAATCAGAATATTCCAAACCGACATATAATTCAATATTCAATCTACATATAATTCAATATCCTGAAGTTAACAATTAACATGGAAATATTCTTGATATAGTGCGATGCTCCAAAATCTACCATTCACTTTAAAAGGAACAATGGAGTATAAATAGGTGCGTACCTTAGGAAGCACTATGTTGTGATTAATCACATCACTCGGCTGAAGCTGCTGCTGTAATACCAAGCGATACATCTTGCCCATCAAAATATCAACAGTTAGCCTAAAAAAACCGTCGCATGTTTGAAGTAATGCATTACTTAATCTTTTCATGGAATAAGAACCAACCTGGTTTTGGGATTGATGAGCATGAGTTGCACTCCCATCTCCTGACATAGTAGGATGAATTCCATACCTGCTCCTAGGCATAACAGGAGAAGAAGAACCCACCTGGGAAAAAGAACCCACCTAGTTTGCGATTGATGAGCATGAGACGTTCCACTCCCATCTGCAAACATAACAGGAGAAGAAGAAATCACCTGCGTTTGTGATTGATGAGCATGATTTCCAATTCCATACTTTAACATACTTAGAGGAGGATAGGAGGATGAATTCCACTTCCATCTTTTAACACACGAGGATACCAGGAGGAGTAATAATTTACCCGGAGAGGAAACTTAGAGCGATGAGGAATATTCCCAACAGGATGATGAGCTGTGATTCTTGAAAGAATATACGCCATGATTTCTATGATCCTCTCTAAAGCACCAGAATTTCCAAATCTTCGGACCACGACATCAGTATCAATCATCCGATTGAGATCATGGTCGTTATAATTGCAATCAAGCGTTGAAGGGTCGAGGAACCCCAGCGTGTAGTTGCAGAGTAAATGTGACAAATGAGGCATTACACATATATGAAAAGTACCAATGATTCTTTAGGAATTGTAATAGTTCTGTGTGTATAGGTGAAGGGGCGCACAATGCGTTTCAGCAGACCCAACGATAGACTGTCCGCCATGTTTTTTTGTTGAGAGAATTGTAACCCATTTCAATTTTCATAACTACATTTGTAAACTAAAATTTGTAACTATTTTTGTTTTTTCATCCAAGGGTTGAATTTGTTTTAATCGTCTAACTTATAATGTAAGGGTTCGAGATTATGACACGATGCATATAGAAAAGTTGTTTTCAAATAATGAAAAGTTGTTTTCAAATAATGACTACAACGTAAAAATTTAATTTCAAAATATATATTATAATGTGAATTTTCTAAATTTTAAATCTTATAAAACTTTTATTCATAGAAATATACAAATAAAAGTTTAAAGAAATTTAGCTATTCCCTTTAATTTTTAAAAAATTAATAAAACCATTTTAATATTAATAATTATTGGTCAATTATCATGCAAAAATAAAAAATATTTTGAACAAAACACATTATTATTAATAATAAATTATATAAAAAACATTTGTATATGAACAAATGGTGTAAAATATTTATATATGAGCGTTGTGATGGAATCCTCAGATTCCCTTTCCTAGTTGTTACAACAAATATTTGAGCAAAACGAAGTATGGGATTAAGGCTGGACCTAAAAAGCGTGTAACAGACTTCAATAGACAACTCCACTCGCTTTGGCAGACCTTGGCATCCATAATGCAGCTCCTGATCTTTTTCCAGTTGGCAGTATTCTCAACGCACTTCTGAAGCCAGTGAGAATAGTCTCCGAGTCGGTATTCTTTGTATCTCCGGTTCGAAACCACTTCCCCCATGCCCTTGTTGGTCACCACGAACGCAAAGACCGTGAAGCAGAAGAGAAAAATTATAAGCAAGAACATGGCATGGATATGTCCTGCGCAATATTCATAGATCTGTAATTCTCAGCACAGTTTTAATATGCAGATGTGTGAGGAGAATGGCGAATGGCGTATTCTACGGTCTCAACACATTTTTAATTTGCAAATGTGCGAGGAGAATGGCGAATGGCGTATGCTACAGTGACAACTAACTTTAATAACTAATCAATTTCTTGAACCAATTTTTGTTGCCACCTGGCCAATAAGTAACGATTTTAAATCAATGGGCAACAACAATTTAATCGTCTAACACAAAATCCAACGATGCATATGAAGGACATCAAAGCAACAACAATGTTGTTTTCAAATAATAACACCTTACGACGTAAATATATTAATAATACAAAAAACATTAAATTTACCGTGATAAGCATTCAATGTACATGTTATATAAAATATATTAATAATACAAAAAATATTAAATTTTCCGTGATAAGTGTTCAATGTACATATTATATAAAATATTTTATTTTAGTCTTATATATTCTACATAGAATTTAAAAATACACTTTAAACAATGAAAAACTACACATTGTATTTTTCACTTTAGAGAAATTTAAATGTGATGAAATTTGATCCCTCTCAACTTATATTAATCCCTATTCAAAATAAATCTATGCTAATATAAACCCAAAAATAAAATGTCACTCAAACCATTCCATTTTCTTAAACCACCCTTTACAAAATAGCATACTATGACTACCTTTACAAAATAAAATACTATAACTATATATATATATATATAAAACATAATTAAATCAAATGCAACAGAATTAACAATAACACATAAATAATAGAGCTGAAATAAACTGAAATAAAAGTAAAGTAGAGTAATCAAGGATGATGTGGAGAGTCAGCGTCATGAGAGTTATTCTCTGGTAGGGCTGAGTTAGAAATGATTTTAAAAAAAAATCAAAATGCATTAATTTTTAGCCATCAATGTACCTCGTCTTGTCTGAACGGGACAATACTTTTTTGTTTTTGTTGTTTTTCTAAATTCTAGGATAGTGCGTGATATTTAAAATATTGACTAGATATTTAAATAAACTAATAATAATTCCAATGGGACCTCACCTCTATGATCCTGAATAATGCAAACAGCAATAAGATTGGAATCAATGTTAACAGGATGTTAACCTAATTAGCTTGACCAATTAAATTATTCCATTTAAAGTTAGTTGGGAGAGTGCAACGTTAGCAAGGTCACCGTACCCCAAACGGAAGTCAATTCCAAGTATTAAAAAAAAAAATACACTTTCCGTGAATAACTGGCCATATTATATTATATATATATATATATATATATATATATATATCTATATATATCTATATATATTATCTTGCAAGTAGCGTGGGATTCTAGGTTTTGTTGTATTTCTTCGACTTTCATTACACTCGTATTATGTTCTTCATGTTCGATACATGGAACTTCCATTATTAGAATCTTCTTCATTTCATGATGACAAATATGTTGTGGAAACATCTAATCCATTAACCATGCGTTATGACAGAGATGTTGCTGAAGCATCTGTTTTGGATGTTTCATGTAACAATAAGCGTATGATAAAAGTCAAGATCGATATTTTAAATGCCACCTACAATCTTGCTCATAATTGGTTCATTAACGTGTAATTTCTAAGAGAAAAATGGGAAGATACATCCATCAAGAAAATATGGACATATCATAACATTATTTTAAAATTTAGATTAGATATATCATTTTTTATTTTATATTGCTTTTTCGTTGTACACTTTTTATTTAAAATGAAAAAATCTAGACATCTATATACAAATAATTGGTTAGATTATAAAAAAATAAAAATAAAACTTAGATTATTGATGTGAAGGGTTTTATATCATCACAATGATATTTATTTACATTAATATCAAATCATAAAATTTTAAAATCAATATATTTTCTTAGATTCATTTTAACCTTGGATCTATCAAGTGTTTAGAAGGATCAAATCTCTTAAAGTGCAAATTTATTTTTTGAGTGTAAAAGTTGAGGAAAGGTTTGCACCTCTAAAGATTTGACCCTTCTCGGCACTTGATAGATCTGACAATAAGATGGATCTATGTTGGTTTCAGTCATGCACGATCATACAAAATTTGTTGAACATCTAATTATTCTAATAATTGTAAACATGCTAAATATGTTCGAGATTAATTTGGTCAATTTAATTTTAAATTTTCTTAGTTACCTCAGTCTACTGAGATGATAGAGATTGTCAGTAACTTGAATGATGAAATAAAAATTCTGAATGCAAAGTGACAATGTAACAATGTTGAATGATACAAAATGTGAATAACAAGAATCTAGTCAATTACAAAGTGACAATGTAATAATGTTGAATGATAGAAAATGTGAATAACAAGAATCTAGTCAATTACTTACAATATTCATTGTGATGAATCTTAAACTATTTTCTTCTACTGTTCTTATTGTCGCACCTATTATTTTTTCCATCTTTTCATATAGATCATATGAAATGGGAAATTGAAATCATAGATCATTCAAATGTTTAACTCGAGCTATTGTAGTAAGCCTTATACTTCGTCTCTTTTGCTCTCCAATATTAATAACAACTTTCTCTGAAGTCAATCTTTGTGATTTATAGACTGTTAAATCCCAAATATTTTTCAATGAGAGTTGTTTTGTATTACCTCATTTCAATCCAGAGTGATTAATAATGTTGAAAGATAGAAAATGGGAATAATAAGAATGTATCCAATTAGAAATAGTTTATAGTTTCAGGAAGAAAATATTTTGGGTAAGTGAACATTTTATTTAGGATGAAAATTTAAGTATTGTATTTATGGTTGCATTATTGTAACATAGAAGTCAATGCACATCATTAATAAGTTATATGTGCTTACACTGAAATCAAAGAACATTATTAATCTAAATACTTTGAAATTAATGTACATCATACATCTAGTTGCATCGATCAAAAAATCAACATCTACACTTAAATCAATTCATCTAATGCAAACAATCAAATAGGATTAGAAATCAACCTCTATACTGAAGTCAATGCATCTAGTGCAAACAACCAAATAGGATTAGAAATAAATATCTACACTGAAAAATGCATCCAATGCAAGCAATCAAATAGGAGCATAAATCAACATCTACACTGAAATTAATGCATCTAGTGCAAGTTATCAAATAGATTATAAATCAACATCTACACTAAAATTAGTGCATCTAGTGCAAGCAATCAGATAGGATTACAAATCAACAACTACAGTGAAATTAATACATCTATTTAATGAAACACCAAAATTATCATGACTTTGAATATCTAACTTCTGTATTTATATTTTTCTTTATGTGTCTCTTTCTTATTCCCTCTCTCTCCACCTTCTGTCCCTGTGTATATCTCTCTCCCTCTCTCCTTCTCTCTCTCCCCCTCCCTTACTCTCCCATCTCTATCTCTCCCCTCTCCCTCCTTCTCTCTCTATCTCTCTCTTCTTCCCTCTATGCCTCTACCACATATATCTATACCTTCCTCCATCTCTCTGTATTTGTCTCTCTATATCACCCCCATAAATGCATGTCACACTCTCTCCCTCCATATCTATCTCTCTTCCTCCCTCCCTTTTTTTGTCTCTCTCTTATTCCTCCTCATCCCCTCCATATATATCTCTATCTACGTCTATCTCACTCTATTTATCTATGTATATCATCCCACAAACATAGAATTTATCTCCATATCTATTTATGTATCTCCCCCTCTTACTCTCCCATTGTCTCACCTTATTTGTCTCTCTATCTCACCCCAAAAACATGCATACTCTATCTCTCTCTCTCCCTCCTTACCTCTTCCTCTCCCCTTCCCTCTCTCTCTCTCTTCCCCTTCTTTATCTCTCTTCAACTTCTATATTCATATCTATCTCTCTTCCTCCCTCCCTCTCCCTCCCTCTCTCTTCTTACCTCTCTCCACCTTCCATATATATCTCTATCTCCCCTTGTCTCTCCTTCTCACCCACAAAACATAAACACGCACTCTCTCTATCTATATATATCTCTCTCCCCCTCTCTCTTCCCTTTCTTTCCCTCTCTCTCTCTCTCTTCCCTCCCAATCTCCTCTCTCCCTCATTGTCTCTACATATCTCCCTTGTCACTCCCTCTCCCTATGGACCTTTCTCTCTTTATTTCTTTCTCCTTCCCTCCCTCTATCACCCCCTCCAACTCCATCTCCCTCTCTCCTTCTCTCTCTCAAGTCCTCTCTCTATTCCTTCCTTTATCTCCCTTTACTCCTCTGCCTATGTCTCCCCCCCATCACACTCTCTTTGTCTCCACCCTAAAATAATATCACTATCTCCATTCCTCTCCCCTTATTTCTCTCTCATCCTCTCTCCCCCCTCCATATCTATGTCTCCCTCTATCTCTCTTCCCCTTATTTCCCTATCTCTATCATATCATTTTCTCTCTCTTCCCTCATCTCCTCTCTCCCTCATTCTATCTTTATCTCTCCCTTTTCACTCCTTCTCTTTCTCAACCTCTACCTCTGAATGTCTTTGTTCTTACCTCCCTCTCTTTCCCCCTTCAAATCCACCTCTCTCTCCCTCCCTCTCTCCTTCTCTCTCCTCCCTCCTCTTTTCCTTCCTTCATCTCTCCCTCTCTCTCCCAATTCTCTCTCTCTCTCTCTCTCTCTCTCTCTCTCTCTCTCTCTCTCTCTTAAATCTGATCCCATTTTATTGTATATAAGAAAGCATCTAAATTTAAAAGAAAAATATTTCGTTGTAAAATATTAAACCTATATTTCGGATCAATCATGTCAAGGAAAATACAATAATAAAAAACTTAAAAATAAGCATGCACTATATTTACTCTATCATTGTTACTCCCTATCTCTCTCCACCTTTATCTCCCTATGTATTTCTTCTTCCCTCCCTCTCTCACCCCACCCCCCCTCTCTCTCTCTCTCTCCCTCTCTCTCCCACCTCCCTCTGTCTCTCGCCCCCCATCACACACACTCTCTCTCCACCCTCCAACTCTGTCACTATCTCCCTTCCTCTCTCCCCCTCCATATCTATGTCTCCCTCTCTCTCTCTCGTCCCCTTAATTCCCTAACTTTGTCTTTTCATTTTCTCTCCCTTGTCACTCCCTCTATTTCTCCACCTCTATCTCTCAATATCTTTGTTCTTCCCTCCCTATTTCCCCCCCTCCAAATACATCTCTCTCCCTCCCTCTATCCTTCTATCCCCCCCCCTCTTCTCTTCCTTCCTCTCTCCCTCTCTATCCCCACCCCCCCTCCCCCCCTCTCTTACTCTCTCTCTCTCTTAAATATGATCCTAGTGTATTCTATTTAAGAATGTATCTAAATTAAAAAGACATAATTGGTTATAGAATATTAAACCAATATTTTGGATCATTGAGGTCAAAGAAAATACAACAATAAAAAACTTAAAATAATCATGCACTAGCTTTCCTCTAAATTTATTAGTCACTTTTCCTTATCTCTTCGCTTCGATCCTTGGTTAAGATTCATCTATTCTAGTTAAAGCTCAATTTAGTTGCTATGGGAATATTTTTAGTAGTTGTGATGATGGACGGTCTAGATATATATCAAAAGTAATTATTTTGATTGGAAACCAAGTATGCTTTTAGGGCCTGTGGTATTGATAAGCAATGGTATTGGCCTATGGTATTGTAACAAAATAATTAAAATCTTACATCCACCACATACTAATAAAAAGCCTAAATGGCCCATGGTATTGATAAACCATGGTATTTGCCCATAGCAATATGATTTTCTTTTATCTAAAAATTGTTGTAAATTTATTAATAAAAAGAAAATAAAAGTATAACAAACGAAATTTTATTATTCTTATTACTTGGCTCAAACTTATTTATTGCACTAAGGGCTAAAGAGACCAAGAAATATTGTGTTGTTTTTTTAAAGTTATTATTATCATTATTATTAGTTATATTATAGAGGACATTAAAAATGTTGACGTACAATATTTCTTACATTACATCTAACACCTACAAATCTACCCTATACTGGTTTGTACAACACCTCTGAGTGCAATAAAATGTTTACACTAATATTAAAACATACAGTAACATAAAATCAAAAAAATTTAAAATTAATATATAAAATGTAAAGTTGTAGGAAAAATTAATATATAAAGAAGTATGAGACTTCTCTAAAAACGTTATAAGAGAAAACAAAAGAGAAGAATAACAAGTTTAGGGAAGCAAAAGGCTAGGGGCACTTAAACTTCTAGCTATCTGGAAAATAAGTCATCTTCGTATATACCAATTTACCATAAAGTAATAGGGGTTCTTTGGTTGACAATGAAGAAAATGTTGCCTAGATTTCTATGTGTAGCATGAGAAAAAACCAAGAAATAGTTCCTTGCACATTCCCTAATAATAAAAGATATTGGTTGGATCCAACTGAACGTTGGTTTTCCCATATGGGTTTCTAAGGTAATTACTATGTTCTCTTTATGACGAAAAACTCTAATGCTTTGTGTTTTCTTTATAAGATATATTTTAAATGGTTTTTTTATGTTTTCAATAATAACCCTATAGTTTTAATGGTTTTTTTATATGTATTTAGCTAAGAGTCCATTCACAAGTATAATGTTGGAGGTTTCCTTCATATTTACAAGATCTTATGAGTAGATGGATCACTCAAAAACTCTCTATATTTTTGTAATAAATCTGGTTGAAAATCTATGTAATAATGTTAATAAAGGAAAAATAATACCAAGGTCATGGGACACGTTTTCCAAGTTGAAGGTTGGGAAAAACATCCTAGTGGGTGTTCATTTGGTTTATTATGGCTAAGGAAATTGGCAAAGGCATTGGAAAAGACATCAAAAAGGACAAGAGGCATTGATTGACACTTTATTTATGAAAAAAATGTAAAATGGGAGAAAACAAAGGTGAAAGGTAACAAGTTACATGTGAGGAGGAAATTAAAGGAAAAGAAATGGAAATTGAAGAAAATAGATGCCTTGTTGATAAACATGCTTCTAAGGAGCAGTTCACAACCTTTAATCAGTTTAGTTTCAAGGAGCTCTCTCTGTATTCTCTCTCTCTGTCTCGCTCTCTCTCTCTCTTACTTAGAGAATTCTTGGAGCACTCTATCACTGGAGAAAGCAAGGAAAAAAAGGACAAGAAAGAAAAGGGAAGAAAATATCAAGAAAGAAGGAGTTGGACCAATATACTACAACATGATTACTTGCTGGTATCTAGTTGCATGTATGATTTTATTGCTAGTTTTGGCATGCATGGTATATGCATGTGTGTATTTGGTTTTATTTCTCTCATTGGCATGGGTTTTTCCAAGTGTGACATTGGTTTTCAACCTTTTCACCATTTCTGGATAGCCATGGTGTGATGGGGTTGTTTCATTTGGTTTATCTAGATTTGTAGATCGTTTTGGAACCGAGTGAGGTGGTCTTAGGAAAAATTCCAAGGGCCTAGGAATCCCTTGAACGGTAATGGAGGGATACATGGTAAATCCTGGGAGTGGGGATCGGAAAATTCCTCAAGGTATTGGTGAATATATCCAAAGGCATCCATGCCTGTTTAGGGCGTAGAGATTCATCGACTAGTTTTGGCAGAATTGCGGAAAATCCTGGTAATGTATGTTTATTGTTTGGCATATGAATCCCTTGACTGGTACTGGTGGGAGTATGGTAAATCCTAGTTGTATATATGAGGGTTTCAAGCCGAGAAATCCCTTGAAATATAATGGAGAGATATGTGATAAATCCTGAGGAAGCCCTGGTTGGTTTTGTTGTGAGTCCCACATTCATGCTTGGAATATGGCACAGGGGTGATTATTTGAAAGAAAGATTTTATTCAGCCCAATCTATGGTTGGGTGGTATGTGGAAGCCCTTGAATTTGTTGGAATTTTCATATGTTAATAAGATCTCTTTTTTCCTTGTATGTCATGAGTATTTATAATTTTTTTTTTGGCTTTGATGATATTTTTATTATTGTTATTATTCTGGTTATAAGAATGGTTTTATGGCATACTTTAGTTATGAATATCATCATTTTTTTATTAATAAATGCATGACCTAATAGATTATAATGAAGATATTTTGAGAAGGCATAAAACCTTCTTGATGATTCTTAGATAGGTATGACATCCCTATTTTCAGATATTTAATTATGACGTATAGATTACATCTTCATGATGTGTTTGAAAAAATGTCTATCATGGTTAGGTCTTGTTAGGTCAAGTTTTTATATAATTTTTGTATGGAATGCTTTTTCATTGTGTCATTTTTTGATATGGAGAGTTTCATTAAGTTATTGGCAATGGTATAGAGAATACCCAAGAAAAATTATCTCAAATCTCGTGGTCAGAGCCATAGAAGCGGGTGAAAAAGACTGCAGTCACTCCCTTCCAGGCTTATGCATGTGATAGGAGAGTTATAATCAAACTTCTGTAGTTTTTTTCCAATGTCTGGGAGTCCATGACACGTAAAAACAGGTTTAACATAGGGTTTGGGTACCTAGAAGGGTGGTTTAGCTCTTGGGGGTCCTGTAGCACCTAAGGGAAGTTTGTAAGGTCTTGCTTTGATGACTCCATTTCCTTTAGATTATATAGGAGGTTGAATCATGTAATAGTAGCCCTCAATTCATGTTTACCTTGATAGTGTGATAGTTGGTAGATATGGGAGGTGGGGTTATATAGTGGTATCAAAGCATGGTTCAAGACTTGGAATGGATAGGCATAATGTGTTTGTCATGCCTCCATGCAGGTTGTATACGCGCTTATGTATGCATGGTGGTGGTAATTTCTACAATTGTGTTGACATGTAGAATTTATTGATGATTTTGCTGGGATGTGGTATTCATGAATGCATGACAGTTGTATATGCATTAGTTATGCATGTGAGAATCTATAAGTTCGTCATGCATACTTTGTTATGGTCATGGTTTTCATGCATGAGGTCATGGTATGTAGTTTTTACTGTCATGTATGGTAACTGAGATGATGATTGACATGATTTCGGTATATTGTTGTGATTATGATGATACATGTATTGTGCTAATTTGGATTGATTTTGCAGATAAGATAGCCTCCCCTGAACTTCAACGAGTTATGTTGATTATGTTTATATTTTGGTGTAACTGACATTGTATACTTGCAAGAAGTAGAAGGATCAAAGAAGACTAACAAAATGGTTGATTATAGTTCACGAGACTCTCCCCACAGATTAGGTGAGCACCATCATGATGAGTACTCCCCTCACATAGCAGACAATTTGAGAAGTCTGAAGGAAGAAATAAGTAGTTGAAAAGTAGATAATGACATAATAATTCAGTCACATGAGAGAATTTCTAAGGAATAGGAGAAACAAGCATAGGTCAATACAATTATCCTTCAGATTTTTTCATACTTGCAGAAACATGGAAAACTAGGGATCAATTATGGACAGGAGGACAAGACTAATGGAGCCTATGGCAGTAGGCCTCATGGTGGACACATATCATCTAGAGACTACATGGTCATAGATGGTGGGTTCTTGGATACACCGTATAGGAGATTTGATGGACATGGGCTCTACTCTAGTTCTGGTTCATATAAGTATCAAGGCCATCATCACTATAATCCCTATGGGAGGAGTGATAGGGGATATTTGTCGGATGAGTTCAAGAAAGCCAAGCCACCTACATTTACTGGGAAATTGAACAAGTAGGAAGGTGTAGAGGCATGGTTACTTGGGATGAAGAAATTATTTGAGCTGCATGACTATATAGAGAACATGAAGGCCATGATATATATTTTCAGCCTCAAAGGGAAAACAAACATCTAGTGGGAAGATGTCAAGTGGGGCAGAGAAATCAATACAAAGGAGTTGAGTTGGCATGAATTCAAGATAATTTTCAGGAAGAAGTACTTGTCAGAGAGGTACTATGAAAATAAAGCTAAGGAGTTATATAGAAAATGTGAATAACAAGAATCTAGTCAATTACACACAATATTCATTGTGATGAATCTGAAACTATTTTCTTCTACTGTTCTTATTGTCACACCTATTATTTTTTCCATATTTTCATATCGATCATATGAAATGGGAAATTGAAATCATAGATCATTCAAATTTTTAACTCGAGCTATTTTAGTAAGCCTTATACTTTGTCTCTTTTTCTCTCCAATATTAATAACAAATTTCTTCGAAGTCAATCTTTGTGATTTATAGACTGTTAAATCCCGAATATTTTTTAATGATAGTTGTTTTGTATTACCTCATTTCAATCCAGAGTTATAATAATGTTGAATGATAGAAAATGGGAATAATAAGAATGTATCCAATTAGAAATAGTTTATAGTTTCAGGAAGAAAATATTTTGGGTAAGTGAACATTTTATTTAGGATGAAAATTTAAGTATTGTATTTATGGTTGCATTAGTGTAACATATAATTCAATGCATGTCATTAATAAGTTATATGTTCTTACACTGAAATCAATGAACATTATTATTCTAAATACTTTGAAATTAATGTACATCTTACATCTAGTTGCATAAAAAAAAAAATCAAAATATACACTTAAATCAATTCATCTAATGCAAAAAATAAAATAGGATTAGAAATCAACATCCATACTGAATTCAATGCATCTAGTGCAAACAACTAAATAGGATTAGAAATAAATATCTATACTGAAAAATGCAAGCAATAAAATAGGAGCATAAATCAACATCTACACTGAAATTAATGCATCTAGTGCAAGTTATCAAATAGGATTACAAATCAACATCTACACTAAAATCAGTGCATCTAGTGCAAGCAATCAAATAGGATTACAAATCAAAAACTACAGTGAAATTAATACATCTATTTAATGAAAAACCAAAATTATCATGACTTTCAATATCTAACTTCTGTATTTATATTTTTCTTTATGTGTCTCTTTCTTATTCCCTCTCTCTCCACCTTCTGTCCCTGTGTATATCTCTCTCCCTCTCTCCTTCTCTCTCTCCCCCTCCCTTTCTCCCCTATCTCTATCTCTCCACCTCTCCCTCCTTCTCTCTCTATCTATCTCTTCTTACCTCTCCGCCTCTACCAAATATATCTATACCTTCCTCCATCTCTTTGTATTTTTCTCTCTATATCACCCCCATAAATGCATGTCACACTCTCTCTCTCCATATCTATCTCTCTTCTTCCCTCCACTTTTTTGTCTCTCTCTTATTCCCCGTCATCCCCTCCATATATATCTCTATATACATCTATCTACCTCTATTTATCTTTGTATATCATCCCACAAACATAGAATTTCTCTCCATATCTATTTATATATCTCCCCCTCTTCCTCTCCCATTGTCTCCCCTTATTTGTCTCTCTATATAACCCCAAAAATATGCATACTATATCTCTCTCTCTCCCTCCCTACCTCTTCCTCTCCCTTTCCCTCTCTCTCTCTTCCCCTTCTCTATCTCTCTTCCACTTCTCTATTCATATCTATCTCTCTTCCTCCCTCCCTCTCCCTCCCTCTCTCTTCTTCCTTCTCTCCACCTTCCATATATATCTCTATCTCCCCTTGTCTCTCCTTCTCACCCACAAAACATAAACACACTCTCTCTCTATCTATAGATATCTCTCTCCCCCTCTTTCTTCCCTTTATTTCTCTCTCTCTCTCTCTCTTCCCTCCCAATCTCCTCTCTCCCTCATTGTCTCTACATATCTCCCTTGTCACTCCCTCTCCCTCTCGACCTTTCTCTCTTTATTTCTTTCTTCTTCCCTCCCTATCTCCTTATCTTTCTCAATTCCTCTCTCTATTCATTCCTTTATCTCCCTTTACTCCTCTACCTATGTCTCCCCCCATCACACTCTCTTTGTCTCCACCCTAAAATAATATCACTATCTCAATTCCTCTCCCCTTATTTCTCTCTCATCCTCTGTCCCCCCTCCATATCTATGTCTCCCTCTATCTCTCTTCCCCTTATTTCCCTATCGCTATCATCTCATTTTCTCTCTCTTCCCTCATCTCCTCTCTCCCTCATTCTATCTTTATCTCTCCCTTTTCACTCATTCTCCTTCTCAACCTCTACCTCTCACTGTCTTTGTTCTTACCTCCCTCTCTTTACCCCTCCAAATCTATCTCTCTCTCCCACCCTCTCTCCTTCTCTCTCCTCCCTCCTCTCTTTCTTCCTTCATCTCTCCCTCTCTCTCCCAAATCTCTCTCTCTCTCTCTCTCTCTCTCTCTCTCTCTTAAATCCGATCCCATTTTATTGTATATAAGAAAGTATCTAAATTTAAAAGAAAAATATTTGGTTGTAAAATATTAAACCTATATTTTTGATCAATCATGTCAAGGAAAATACAATAATAAAAAACTTAAAATAAGCATGCACTACATTTACTCTATCATTGTTACTTCCTCTCTCTCTCCACCTTTATCTCCCTATGTATTTCTTCTTCCCTCCCTCTCTCACCTCTGCCCCCCTCCCTCCCTCTCTCTCTCTCCCTCTCTCCCACCTCCATCTGTCTCTTGCCCCCCATCACACACACTCTCTCTCCACCCTCCAACTCTATCACTATCTCCCTTCTTCTCTCCCCCTCCATATCTATGTCTCCCTCTCTCTCTCATCCCCTTAATTCTCTAACTTTGTCTTTTCATTTTCTCTCCCTTGTCACTCCCTCTATTTCTCCACCTCTGTCTCTCAATATCTTCGTTCTTTTCTCCCTATATTTCCCCCTCCAAATACATCTCTCTCTTCCTCCCTCTATCCTTCTATCCACCCCTCCTCTCTTCCTTCCTCTCTCCCTCTTTAACCCCCCCCCCCGCCCCCGCTCACTCTCTCTCTCTCTCTATTAAATATGATCCTAGTGTATTGTATTTAAGGAAGTATCTAAATTAAAAAGACATAATTGGTTATATAATATTAAACCAATATTTTGGATCATTGAGGTCAAAGAAAATACAACAATAAAACACTTAAAATAATCATGCACTAGCTTTCCTCTATATTTATTAGTCACTTTTCCTTATCTCTTCGTTTCGATCCTTGCTTAAGATTCATCTATCCTAGTTAAAGCTCAATTTAGTTGCTATGGGAATATTTTTAGTAGTTGTGATGATGGACCATCTAGCTATATATCAAAATTAATTATTTTGATTGGAAATCAATTATGATTTTTGGACCTGTGGTATTGATAAGCAATGGTATTGGCCCATGGTATTGATAAACCATGGTATTTACCCATAGTAATATGATTTTCTTTTATCTAAAAATTGTTGTAAATTTATTAATAAAAAGAAAATAAAAATATAATAGACGAACTTTTATTATTCTTATTACATGGCTCAAACTTATTTATTGCACTAAGGACTAAAGAGACCAAGAAATATTGTGTTGTTTTTTTTAAGTTATCATTATCATTATTATTAGTTATATTATAGAGGACATTAAAAATGTTGACGTACAATATTTATTATTTCTTACATTACATCTAATATCTACAAATGTACCCTATACTGGTTTGTACAACACCTTGAGTGCAATAAAATGTTTACAAAAATATTAAATCATACATAATATAAAATCAAAAATTTTTAAAATTAATATATAAAATGTAAAGTTGTAGGAAAAATTAATATATAAAGAAGTATGAGACTTCTCTTAAAACGTTACAAGAGAAAACAAAAGAGAAGAATAATGAGTTTAGGGAAGAAAAATGCTATGGGCACTTAACCTTCTAGCTATCTGGAAAATAAGTCATCTTCGTATATACCAATTTACCACAAAGTAATAGGGGTTCTTTGGTTGAAAATGAAGAAAATGTTGCCTAGATTTCCATGTGTAGCATGAGAACAAACCAAGAAATAGTTCCTTGCACATTCCCTAATAATAAAATATATTGGTTGAATCCAATTGAACGTTGGTTTTCCCATATGGGTTTCTAAGGTAATTACTATGTTTTCTCTGTGATGAAAACCTCTAATGCTTTGTGTTTTTTGCATAAGATATATTTTTAAATGGTTACTTTATGTTTTCAATAATAACGCTATAGTTTTAATCATTTTTTTTATACTTATTTAGCTAAGACTCCGCTCACAAGTATAATGTTGGAGGTTTCCTTCATATTTACAAGATCTTATTAGTAGATGGATCACTCAAAAAATCTCTATATTTTTGTAACAAATATGGTTAAAAATCCAAGTAATAAAGTTAATAAAGGAAAAATAAGACCAAGGTCATGGGACACGTATTCCAAGTTGAAGGTTGGGAAAAAGATCCTTGCGGGTGTTCATTTGGTTTATTATGGCTAAGGAAATTGGAAAAGGCATTTGAAAAGACACTGAAAAGGACAAGAGGCATTGATTGACATTTTATTTATGAAAAAAATGGAAAATGGGAGAAAACGAAGGTGAAAGGTAAATGGAAAATGGGAGAAAATGAAGGTGAAAGGTAACAGGCTACATGTGAGGAGGAAATTAAAGGAAAATAAATGGAAATTGAAGAAAATAGATGCCTTGTTGATAAACATGCTTCTAAGGATCAGTTCAAAACCTTTAGTTAGTTTAGTTTTGGAACTCTCTCTTTATTCTCTCTCTCTGTCTCTCTCTCTCTTACTTAAAGCATTCTTGGAGCACTCTAGCACTAGAGAAAGGAAGGAAAAAAAGTACAAGAAAGAAAAGGGAATAAAATATCAAGAAAGGAGGAGTTGGATGAAGATACTACAACATGATTACTTGTTGGTATCTAGTTCCATGTATGATTTCATTGCCAGTTTTGGCATGCATGGTATATGCATGTGTGTATTTGGTTTTATTTCTCTCATTGGCATGGGTTTTTCCAAGTGTGACAGTGGTTTTCAACCTTTTCACCATTTCTAGATAGCCATGGTGTGATGGGGTTGTTTCATTTCGTTTATCTAGATTTCCAGATGGTTTTGGAACCGGGTGAGGTGGTCTTAGGAAAAATTCCAAGGGCCTAGGAATCCCTTGACCGGTAATGGAGGGATACATGGTAAAGCCTCAGAGTGGGGACAGGAAAATTCCTCAAGGTATTGGTGAAGAAATCCAAAGGCATCCATGCCTATTTAGGGCCTAGAGATCCATTGACTAGTTTTGCCGGAATTGCGGTAAATCTTGGTAATGTATGTTTATTTTTTTTCCTAGGAATCCCTTGACTAGTACTGGTGGGAGTATGGTAAATCCTGGTTGCATATATGAGGGTTTCAAGCCTAGAAATCCCTTGAACTATAATGGAGAGATATGCGGTAAATCCCGAGGAAGCCCTGGTTGGTTTTGTTGTGAGTCCCACATTCATGCTTGGAATATGGCACAGGGGTGATTATTTGAAAGAAAGATTTGGTTCAACCCAATCTATGGTTGGATGGTATGTGGAAGCCCTTGAATTTGTTGGATTTTTCATATGTTAATAAGATCTCTTTTTCCTTGTATTTCATGAGTATTTATAATTGTTTTTTTTGTCTTTGACGATATTTTTATTATTGTTATTATTTTGGTTATAAGAATGGTTTTATGGCATACTTTAGCTATGGATATCATCATTTTTTTATTAATAAATGGATGGTTATTGAATGCATGACCTAATAGATTATAATGAAGATATTTGAGAAGGAATCAAACCTTCTTGATTATTCTTAGATAGGTATGAGATCCCTATGTTCAGATATGTAATTATGACCTGTAGATTACATATTCATGATTTTTTTGAAAAAATGTCTATCATGGTTAGGCCTTGTTAGGTCAAGTTTTTATATAAGTTTTGTATGGAATGCTTTTTCATTGTGTCATTTTTTGATATGGAGAGTTTCATTAATTTCTTGGCAATGGTATAGAGAATACCCAAGAAAAATTAGCTCAGATCTCGTGGTCGTAGCCATAGAACTGAGTGAAAAAGACTGCAGTCACTCCCTTCCAGGCTCATGCATGTGACAGGAGAGTTACAATCAAATTTCTGCAGTGTTTTTCCAATGTCTGGGAGTCCATGACATGGAAAAATAGGTTTAACACAGGGTTTTGGTACCTAGAAGGGTGGTTTAGCTTTTGGGGGTCCTGTAGCACCTAAGGGAAGTTTGTAAGGTCTTGTTTTGATGACTCCATTTCCTTAAGGTTATATAGCAGGTTGAATCATGCTATAGTAGCCCTCAATTCATGTTTACCTTGATAGTGTGATAGTTGGTAGATATGGGAGGTGGAGTTACATTGTGGTAGCAAAGCATGGTCCAAGACTTGGATTGGATAGGAATAATGTGTTTGTCATGCCTCCATGCAAGTTGTATATGCGCTTATGTATGCATGGTCATGGTAATTTCTAAAATTGTGTTGACATGTAGAAGTTATTGATGTTTTTACTGGGATGTGGTATTCATGAATGCATGTCAGTTGTATATGCATTTTTTATGCATGTGAGAATCTATAAGTTCGTCATGCATAAATTGTTATGGTCATGGTATGTAGTTTTTATTGTCATGTATGGTAACTAGGATGATGATTGACACGATTTCGGTATATTTTTGTGATTATTATTATACATGTATTGTGCTAATTTAGATTGATTTTGCAGATAATATAGCCTCCCCTGAAATTCAACAAGTTATGTTTATTATGTTTATATTTTGGTTTAACTGACATTTTATACTTGTAACAAGTATAAGGATAAAAGAAGACTAACAAAATGGTGGATTATAGTTCACGAGACTCTCCCCACAGATCAGGTGAGCACCATCATGATGAGTACACCCCTCACATAATAGAAAATTTGAGAAGTTTGAAGGAAGAAATAAGTAACTGAAAAGTAGATAATGACATAATAATTCAGTCACATGAGAGAATTTCTAAGGAATAGGAGAAAAAAGCAAAGGTCAATATAGTTATACTTCAGATTTTGTCATACTTGCAGAGACATGGAAAACCAAGGATCAATTATGGACAGGAGGACAAGACTAATGGAGCCTATGGAAGTAGGCCTCATGGTGGACACATATCATATAAAGATTACATGGTCATAGATGGTGGGTTCTTGGATACACCATATGGGATAGATGATGGACATGGGCTCTACTCTAGTTCTGGTTGATACAAGTATCATGGCCATCATCAGTATAATCTATATGGGAGGAGTGATAAGGGATATTTGTCGGATGAGTTCAAGAAAGCCAAGCCACCTACATTTAATGGGAAATTGAACAAGTCGGAAGGTGTAGAGGCATGGTTACTTGGGATGAATACATTATTTGAGTTGCATGACTATACAGAGAACATGAAGGCTATGATATATATTTTCAGCCTCAAAGGGAAAACAAACATTTAGTGGGAAGATGTGAAGTGGGGTAGAGAAATCAATACAAAGGAGTTGAGTTGGCATGGATTCAAGATAATTTTCAGGAAGAAGTACTTGTCAGAGAGGTACTACGAAAATAAATCTAAGGATTTATATGAGCTAAATATGGGATTACTGATAAATGGGGAGTACACGACTAAGTTCTTGGAGTTATTGAGGTATGTATTGTGTCTTAAGGATGAGAAGGCCAAATTTTATATATTTTTCAGTGGATTACCATTAACATTTAAATATCATATTGAGTATGATGAACCTTGGTCACTTGAATAAGTAATTGGAAATTTGAAGCACTTCTATGAGCAACCGAAGCATAATACATATTCTCAATAAGGTTCAAAAGGGAAAGACGAGACTAAGGTAAATGGACATCGAAGAAAACAAGACCTCGGGATGCAGGTGAAAAAGAGAATGTTGTTCCTTATAAGAAGTTTAATGTAGCTGGAAAGGGATATGGGTCACAGCCTGGAATGTATAAAAATATAGGTGATGGTAAGGGAAAATTACATTGTTGGATATTTTCCCTTACCATTTTCCATCATATAAAAGTGGTATGCCTTAGATCTACATTGCGCAAGAAGTGTAGACAATTGGGGATTTTGGATAGAGAATTCCTCATATTTATGCAACATTGGATAACAGACAAGTGTATTAGTGGGAATCTATTATCAAGATGGATGATAATATTTTTGATTATTTTGTTTCTATTTTGATTGAAATTGGATCTAATTATAGTTATTTTAACCCTAGCCTGGTGGATAAGTGTGGTTTAAGTGAAGACGTGCATGTTGAGTCATGGTTAGTGTAGCTTGCTACAACTACTAAGAAAAGAGTTCATCATTGTGTGATAGATTGTGCATTTGAGTTGAACTTCATGCCTACATCAACACATATGAATTTAATTTCATTGGGATCATACAATAGTCATCAATCCTTATAAACAACTATGTGTTCTTGATGGTTTCCTTGTTCAATTTCCTATAATCAATGCACAACCTGAGGATATTGTCCATATTATTCACAAACAATACTAATGCACCCTAAGGCAATACACTTGGCCTAATGTATCCCTTGTCAATCATTTCCTTAAACTTCAACTTCAGTTCCACTAAATCTAGAGTGCTCATCCTATAAGGTGCCTTTGATGTTGGTGTTGCCCATGGTACCAATTCAATAGAAAAAAGCACTTCCCTCTTAGGCGAGAATTCTGAAATCTCTACTAGGAATACATCCTGAAACTGTTATAAAATTGGGTATCTGCTCAATACCTCTCAATATTCAACATCCTTACCTTTATCACTAGAAATATGCATTGCAAATAGAACACACCCTTTCTTGTGATTGTTCTTTTCCTGCATAGTTGTAACCATTCTAACTGATGTTGCCTTCTTCTTACTTTGCAAGATTGTTTGTGCTCCATTCTCATCTAAGAACTCAATAGCCTTCTCATAAAAATACACCTTAGTCCTTTGAAGATACAACCAATCCATACCTAGGAGCATAAGTTTGATCAATTGAAGGGAGCAACAATGTTCTCGAATATTGATTTGAGATAAGGTTATCATCAAGTACGCATCAAAGAAGAGGACATCTACAAGACTAATTTCTAGACCAGGTATGGCCATTATGGGTTTTTTTTGGTTCGTTTTGGTTTAACTAATGGTCCAAATAATTTTATTTTCTTGATGAATAGAATATTGTGTCCTTATCTAGACAAGTTTTTTATTATATTAATTGATGATATATTGATATATTCTAAGAATGAGGAAGAACATGTCAAACACTTAGCAACAATGTTGAGATTGATAAGAGAGCATAAATTTTATACCAAGCTTAGTAAATTCAGTTTATTTCAGATAGAGGTACAATACTTGGGGTGTGTTGTCCATAAGGAAGGCATAACAGTAAATCCCAAAATGATGAGAGCTATTATGGAATGGGCAGCTCCTAAGAATGTGGATGAGGTAATATCATTCATGGGGTTAGTAGGTTATTATAAGAGGTTCATTAGGATCTTCTCATGCATTTCCTATCCTATTACATCTTTATAGAGGAATGGAAATAAATTTGAATGGATAGAGGAATGTGAAGTGGGTTTTGATTAGCTGAATTAGTTGCTTACAACTGATCCAACTCTCACGATTGAAGATCCAGATAAAGAGTTTGCGGTGTGTACATATTCTTGCAAAAGATGAATTGGTGCAGTCTTAATTTAAGAGGGACAAGTGGTATGTTACGAGTCAAGGAAACTAAATGAGCATGAAAATAACTATGTAACAAATGGTCTTGAGTTTACAACGATCATTCATGCTTTGAAGATGTGGATGTGCTATCTTCTTGTCAAGATGTTCATATTTATGAGTGATCACAATGGATTGAGGTACTTGTTTGACCAACCAAATTTTAATGCTAGGAATGATAGATGGTTGGCTATGATCAATGATTTTGAATTCAAAATCAGGTACACTAAGGGAAAGGAGAACAGGGTTTTAGATTCTCTTAGCAAAAGGATATAGGTAAATCACATTGCAAATATGAGTTCATATGGAATATATTTACAGGATCAGATCTTATATGCATTACAAGAGAATGACATGAATAATGAGATTAAGCATAGGTTACAGGTGAACATGATGTGGACTATCATCTCACGACAAATGGTTTGGTGAGATTTAGAGATAGGATCTATGTGTTAGACAACAATGAGCTAAATAAGTTTATCTTGTGGGAATTTCATGTCAAGCCCTATTGAGGTCACTCGGGATATCAAAAGACATTGATAGTAGTTAAGAAGTTATACCATTGACCGAATTTGAAGAAATAGGTGACAGAGTTGTTTGTGACATTTTTGGATTGTCAACGTGTAAAATCAGAGTGACATCATCGAGGTGGTTTACTACAACTAATTCTGATTCTAGAGTGAAAATGGGAGGTAATTTCTATGGACTTCATTATGGGTTTGTTGAGGACATCTAAAAAACATGATTCTATCATGGTTGTGGTTGACAAGTTGACTAAGGTATCTCACTTCATTCAAGTAAAGTCTACTTATTAAGCTAGTGAGGTAGCACAGGTCTTCATTAGGTAGATAATGATATTGCATGGTATTGTTTAGAACATTATGTTAGACAGAGATTCAATGTTCACTTCTAGGTTCTAGAAAGAGTTATTTGAAGGCTTTGGTATAGATTTGTCCTTTAGTACAACATGCCATCCACAGACAGATGGGAAGACATAGAGGGTCAACAGGATATTAGAAGACATGTTGAGAATGTATGTTGTGCATCAACAATGGAAGTGGGAAGAGTATCTTCCACTGGTGGAGTTTTATCACAACAATGTGTATTAGGAATCGTTGAGGATGACTCTATTTGAGGCACTTTATGGGCGAAGTTGTAATACTCCTATTTGCTAGAGCGATCTATTGAACATGGTATTGATTGGACTGGATATGTTGGCAGAGATGGATAAGGAAATGCAGGTTATAAAGAAGAATATAAAGGAAACACAGGATAGACAGACACATTATGTATATCATAATAGTTTATTTAAGGAGTTTCATGTTGGAGAATAGGTGTACCTATGCACTAAGCCCATGAACAACTCCTTTAGGATTGGATCAAGTTCCAAGATGACACCTAGGTATTATGGGCCTTTCAATATTATTGAGAGGATTGGACCAGTGGATTACCGACTTGCACTACCTCCAATAGTGAAATTCCATGATGCTTTTCCATGTGTCGTTGCTTACGAAGTATGTGAAATATTATGATCATGTGATTGACTAATCTGTATTACAGGTGGATCTAGAAGGAGAATTCCAGCCAGAACCTCAGTGAATTTTGCAACAAAAACAAATCATGCTCTCAAATCAAACAATCAGTCAAGTTAAAGTGGAGTGGAAGCACTTTGGGCTCGATGAGGCTACATGGGATATGGATGATTAGATGCAGGTTATGTATCCTTGTCTATTTTTTGGTGGAGTGGATGTCTTTTGGTATATGTTTTGGTGTTGTGTTTTGGTTATGTTTACATATGCATATGTATGATGTAAATACCACATCGAGTTGTGTTATAAAGCTATAATAAGCTATATGGTTGTTAGGTTTTTATGGTTGTCATTTTGTTATGGTTTTCATGTTGGTTTTGTTGTTCAATAGGCTCTTGATTATAAATACTGCATCAAGTTAAGCTATAAAGCTCCATGGGTATTATGTTTTGGTTTTTAGTGGTTTGTTGGTTATCGGTGTCATTGAACAACAAGGATGGTTTTCCCCTAAGGGGGAGGGTTCTATAAAAACCCAGGCTAAAAATCCATTTAATAAAGCTAATAAATGCAAAATAAGACCAAGGTCATGGGACACGTATTCCAATCACAATGTTGGGAAAAACATCCTAGTGGGTGTTCATTAGGTTTATTATGGCTAAGGGAATTGGAAAATGCATTGTAAAAGACGCTAAAAAGGAAAATATGCATTAATAGGCACTTTATTGATGAAAATAAAGAAAAATAGGAGAAAAGGAAGGTGAAAGGTCATCAATTGCATGTGTGGAGGAAATTGAAGGAAAAATAATGGAAATTGAAGAAAATAGAGGCTTAATTGATAAAAAGGTTTCTATGGATCAATTCACAACCTTTTGTTAGTTCATTTTTGGAGCTTGCTCTCTATTCTCTCTCTCACACACTTATATCATTCTTGGAGAACTCTAACATTGGATAAAGGAAGGAAAATGAAGGAAAATACATTAAAGGGAAGCAAAGATCAAGCAATGAAGAGTTGGATAAAGCAGCTACAGTCGGATTAATCATAGTTATTGAGTTGCATGTATGCTTTCCTTGCTTTTTTTTACATACTTGGTATATGAATGTGTTTATTTTGTTCTCATACTATCATTGACATGGGTTTTTCCAGGCGTGATAGTGGTTTTTAGAATTTCCTTGCCATTTTCGGATAGCCATGGTGTGATGGGGTTCTTTCATTTGGCTGATATGGATTGTCAGATGGTTTTGGAACTGGATGAGGTGCTCTCATAAAAATTCCCAAGGACCTAGGAATCCCTTGACCGGTAATGGTGAGATACACGGTAAAACCTGAGGGTGGAGATGTGAAAATTCCTCAACGCATCGACGAATAGATATGGAGGCATCCATGCTTGTTTAGGGCCTAGAGATCCCTTGACTGGTTTTCACGGGATTTCGGTAAATCCTAGTAGTGTATGCTTATTTTTTGGCCTATGAATCCGTGGAATGGTAATAACGGGATTGCAATAAATATTGGTTTTATATATGAGGGATTTGAGCCTAGAAGTACTTTTACCGGTAATGGTGGGATATGTAGTAAATTATGAGGAGGCCCTGGTTCGATTTGTTGTGAGTCCCACATTCATGCTCGGAATATGGCATTGGGGTGATTGGATGAAAGAAAAAATTGGTTTAGCCCAATCTCTGGTTGGGTGGTATGTGGATGTCCCTGAGTTGGTTGGATTATTCATATGTTAATAAGAGCTCTTTTTCCTTGTATTTCATGAGTATTTATACTTGTTATGATGTGGCTTTGTTTTTTTTTCTATTAATGTTACTATTATGGTTATAAGCATGGTTTTATTATAGACTTTAGTTTTGTATCTCATCATGTTTTGATTAGTAAATGAATATTTAATTAATGTATGACCTAATAGATGATAATGTAGCTATTGTGAGAAGGCATCATACCTTCTTGACGATTCTCAGATAAGTACGACATGTCTATGTTAAAATGTGTAATTATGACATGTAGATTACATGTTCATGATTTGTTTGACAAAATTTCTGTCATGGTTAGGCCTAGCTAGGTCAATGTCTTGTCTAAGTTTTCTATGGAAGGCTTTGCCTCTATGTAATTTGTTAATCTAAAAACTTTCCTCAAGTTTTGGGTAGTGGTCTGGAGATTATCTATGAAAAATTAGTTTAGATCTCACGGTCACAGACAGAGAAATGATTGAAAAAGACTGCAATTACTCCCTTGAAAGATTATGCATGTGTTTGGAGGGTTACAATCAAATTTTGGAGTGTTATGCTAGCGTCTAGGAGTCCAAGAAACTAAAAAAGAGATTTAATTCAAGGTTTGGGAACCTGAAAGGGTGGTTTAGCTCTTGGATGTCTTGTAGAACTTGAGGGAAGTCAGTAAGCTCTTGTTTCGACGACTCCATTTCCTTAAGGTTATCTAGGAGGTTAATTCATGTCATAGTATCCCTCAACTCATGTTTACCCTGATAGGTCGGTGAAAGTGGGTAGATATGGGAGGTGGCTTTATACTTTAAATGTACATTTATTATTTGGATTGGAGATCTATGGACATCATTTTTTCATTGTAGAAATATTTTATAAAGTTTCTAAATATATTCTTGTATTTGTTTGCATTATAGCTAAATGAGGTCCAATATGTAGCCCTGCGAGCCCGAGGGAACTGTGCCTTGGCTATTTAAACCCATTGCTCAATGTCTGCAAGCCACACAACAATTTTATTATATATTAAAGGCCATATTCTCTTGTGTGGGGGTTATCTTTCTTGAGAGAGAAATATTTGAATAATTTGATGAATTAATAGTGTTTTCTTAGCACTTCCTTTAAGGCTTTGGAGTGCCACCTTTCTTTCAATTACATGAAGTCTTTAGATCGTTCTCCTCATTATGAAGTCATTAACCTTTGGTTTATTTTATTTATATCTCATCAATTTTGGTGTCCTCTCAATAATTTAACTTCAACTGAAGCATGTTTGGCTAATGGTGTTTGCACCAATATGTATGGAATTGTGTTGTTCTTTATATTCTTACCACTAGTCTTTGTATGAAAGTAGTTTATTATTGTATCTTGCATATTAGTCCTGAAATTACTCATAAGAATTGAAATATATTATAAATTTTTTTGGAATCTACATTGGTGAAATTAATAAACCATAATCTTAATATTTATAAATTAACCGACCCTCACAAATTACCTACCTAGTGTTATCTAGTGATTTTTTGGTTCCAACAATGGTTTATAGTGGGATCCACTCAAATGAATCCCAATATAAAATCTTTACAATTAAAATAAAAATAGGGATCATCAAATGTTGTCTCTTTCCCATATCAAGTAGTTATGGGAAATGTGACTTTTCTAGCTAGCAAATAAAGTGAAAAAAGCCCCTTAGGTAATACAAGATATGTTGAAACTTGACCCTGTCTTGATAAATCCAATAAGAGTACCATTTACACAACTTATGATCCAGGTGGATATCAATGGCCACCCACTTCTTCCACTAACTTAATATTTCTCTATCTTCTTGGTAGTTTGTTTCTGTGTCTTCTTCAGTCCCAAACTTTCTGGGACATTTTTAGGCCCTAAATGTTTTTTTTGTATGATTCTAGGGGCAAGGGTTTCCATGACATACCCTAGCCCCAACCAAAACATGTAATCCTTGTATGTTACTTTCCAACGAGATATTTTATTTTTAGTTTATATTTACATAGGAAAGACTCTATTTTATTGATACTTGCTCATAGTTTGAAAGCCTTGATAATGGTTTTAGCAAAGTTTATCACGAGAGAGTGGTTTTGAATAAAGTGACCACTTAGGTTTACAATTATTTCTTGCAGTATCTTTTAAATTGATTTTGCAATGTGAATTTATTTTCTTATGCATGTCAATATAATGAATGCTAATCACATAGAACTTCCGAATGAGTAGGAATTATTTTTTGAATCCAAAAATAATTATAATCTAAAATTTTAAATAAGTTTTTTGTCAAATTACCATAATTATCTATGGCTATGAATATCTCTAATTGTTTTAGAACCATTATTATATTGAGTTAGGTAGTTGTCAAGTTCTTTCATAGACTAGCATCCATTTTCAATATAAATTTTAATTATATCACACTAGAATCCAAATTCTAATAAATATTTTGCATTACACTTTAGAAGCTTACAAACCTATATTGATAATTTAATGTTATGGGGTGAATTCATGAAGATGGGCTACACTTTTGGGCCAAATGTGGTGATGAAATTTCAAGTTTTTCCTCTTTTATCGAATTGAAGCCCTCAAAATTCATATAAGTATTAGAATTTTGATTCGGAGTAAAAATACAATATATGGAGAATTATGTTGTTTTCCTAATGATAATTTTTGTAAAAAAAATTAGTTTCATATAATATGTCAATTTTCCATTCAATGGAATACTTTTATTTGCAATTTTTTTCACATCTTAAGAGGTATGTGTGTGTTCACGTAGCATAACTTGGTCTAAAATGTGTAATTTCACACACACACACACACACACAGATATATATATATATATATATATATATATATATATATATATATATATATATATACATATATATATAATATATATATATATATATATATATATATATATATATAAGCATGATCTACACAGAGAGAAATGAGTTTTTCATATAAAAAAATATTGTTTTATGCAAAATTATATTTTTTATTATTTTTCAAAGTTGGCAAAGTAAAATTTCAATTCCATTCTGGTGACACATGTGTTCACATAGGATTTATTTCAACTCTTTAAATAAATTAAAAAACCAAGATTGCCCTTTAAAGAGGACTCGTAAATAAAGAGAGGTATTTTTTGAAATTTTTTGTTGTGTATATTTTATGTTATGTATTTTTTATTTAGCCCTTTTGAAATTGTCCAAAATAATTTCAAGCATTATGTTTAAAAGAAATTAGATGAAAAATATCATATGAATTCGAAAGTGTCAAACTAATAAATCATTGGATAGAGGATTCTTTAACGAATCCAACATGATCAACTTCACCACTTAATAACAAATTCTACCCTAAATCCGTTATTGTACAAAATGGGGTTGCAGAGAAATCTACAAAAAGAGTGCTAAATTTGTGATTTTTAGGACCTCAGAAGCTCGATCAAGCACTTAAAACACTCGATCGAGTGCTTTATTCCAAAATTAAAATATCTCTATCGATGGTTTAAGAAACCCTCAATCGAGCCCTTGACGTAGTTAAATAAAGGCTTAATATAACTTTAAAGCTCCATCTAGCCTATAGTTGGATAGAGCTTTAAGGATCAATCTATATTTAAGGATAGATATAGATTTAAGGCTAGATCTAGATTTAAGGCTCGATCGAGCCACTTTTTTTAATTTCACACCTGGGTTGTATTGGTAGGAAATTTAAAAAACATGGTTTGATCGAGCTCCTAGATAACCTTAGGTTACATTGTGTAAGCCCTTAAAAAACATGATAAAACACTCAAACATTGATTGATTAAGTTCTTAAAATGGTTCGATCAAGCTGTTGTTTTTCACCCAAAATGCGCCCTCTCTCGCCAATTGTGCGACCCAATGCCATGCGCTCACCCTATGAATTTATAATACAATTGAATTGACTGACATTTTTGGCACCATTTCCAGGGAAGTGTACATAGGATTTGTATTTTAATTTAGGTTTATTTTAGATTACACACATTGGGAGGGGATAAATTCTAAGACAATAGGTAAGAATATCCACATCACCATAGTGAAGATTCTTCCAAACCTAGGTTGTTGCATTTTAATTAGTTACGTAAATAAGCATGATAATATGAATTTTAGGATAAGAATGAGAAATAGATTCAGGAGGTATATTTATTAGAGATAATATGACTTTCACGCGATCACCTACCACACCCACCAGTTCACGTGGTGCAGTAAGAAAAACATCACCATCCACATCACATATTCCCACTATTGTAGGTAGAAGAAGATATCCTGAGGTAAAAAAATATGAAACCAGATATAGAGAAGGACCAACACCCTCAACATAAGCATTTATTTTTCTATCTCATCCAACTGGAGAACAAATTGTTGCACAAGAGCTTGAGATTCCTAATGAGGGAGAAGAAGTAGAAGAAGGAAGATTCTTTGGAGAACTAATAATTAAAGAACCAATTGAGGAAAATGTGATAGAATAACCATAATCTCTATTTCTAAATAATAAGTGGTTGAAGGAGAAGGAGAGATAATATTTCCAATTGGAATGAGAAATGGAACAAGAATATTAGGTGGGGAGGGTATGTGATAGAAGACCCTCACCTTGGGGAGGAAGAAGACAACCACCTGAAGGAGGCTGAGGAGGAGATAGATATGAAAATAATGAAGAAGATGCATATGGATTTCCTACTCAAGATATAGATACTAATATCAACACAAAAAATATTTCTCCATTAGTACATCCAAATTTTCATGATATGCAAACCAAGGACCCAAAAATGTTTATTTTTGAGTTTTAATTTCTCTGTAGAAGTTATTATTATTTTCAATATTCACAAAAATTAAATTTATTTCTATATACATTAAAATATGGGGCTTTAATATGGTTCATGTGGATGAGGAAAAAATTCTAAAATGTCATGGGATGGAATGAGACAAATTTTTCTAGAGAAATATAAATATTATTGCATTCAAACTGATCTTAATGAGGAAAGTTTTAAAATGAATCATAAAGAAGATGAAAATATTGATTATTTTTCGGAAAGGTTTATCTATAATGTTAAAAGGGAAAAGAAACATAAATCAGCATTATACACTTTAAAAACCCTTTTACTATGAGGAAATAAAGATGAATGGATTGATCTATTGAATTTGATGGGTAAAGGAGGTATATCCTATCTTAATTTTGAAGAAGTTAGTGTTATGAAAGCATATGTAAGAAGGAAGAGGAAAATATGTTAAAGGTCCTTGAGACCCAAAGATGGCTAGAGTAAATAAATATTTATCTAGTATGATGAGTAGAGCCGAACTTTTTTGTTTTTTAGAAAATTTCAAAACTGACATTCTTGGAAATTTAAGTGAACAAGTTGATATTCTAAGAGTCCAAAGTAAACACAAGAAAAAAAATCATGGATTATCGATATATTTTACTAGATGTAGAGAAAAACATAGTTTAAAAGAATGTCACTGGGATAACATTGAAATGTGTTATTTGTGCAAAAAAACATACAACATAATGGTTTTCCATGTCCACTAGGATTGAAAGTAGTTTGTCAAGAGGATAACAGAGAAAATTATGCCTTAGAAAAAAATTTCTATGTAGGACCAAGAAGACCTTGGTATGCCTGACAACCAGGTACTATACAAGATCCTACTCAAAAATTTGGTGCTTATCAACAATGTCCCCAAACTAATTGGAATACACTATTACCTTGGAAACCTTGACCACCTCAAGCTCAAAATCTACCTTGGAAACAAGGTTGGTGAGGATAATATGGGGGAAATAATCCTTAATATTATCCATCATACCCCCAATATCATCAATATCAACCCCAATAATCATATCCACCTCCTTGACCATAGCCACAATTGATTTCAATTCAACCTCTACAATTACCTTCCACACAACCACCTCAAAGGCTTACACAATTTCCTACAAAACCACTCCTGAATCTGAAAAAGAAAGTAACTTATCCAACTTACAATTTTTAGATACAAAATTTTCAAACATATATGATTTTCCCTCTTGATTTAAAAGGCATTCATCTTATATTAGGAACAATATTGTAGAATAATTCCCCTATAATCATAAAATAACAAAAGAGGATTAAATTCTAATAAAATATATGATACAATAATATGAAAACCTTCCCCTACTAATCTTGTAGATCAACCTTCTACATCTTCTCAAAATCATATTTTTCCAAATAGATTAAAAATAAATGAGAATGTAGAAAAGAAATCAATACCATTGGACAATAATATGCTAGACGAGTTGAGGAATGTTTGTATTAGAAATCCTTTATTGCAAGTATTAAAATATATTCATATATATGAGAAAACAATAAAGGAATTGTGTATTAAAACACCATGAAGAAAAGGAAAAGAACCACATAAAGTATATCTCATTGGAAAGCTAGAAAATATAATTATGGGAAGAACTTAAATAGAAAAATATTTAGATCCATGAAATCCCATTGTGAAAAATCATATCAATAATATTGTAATTCCAAATACATTGATTGATCTAAGAACAACGATAAATGAAATGAACAATAATATTATGAATGGATTACAACTAAGAAATTTTGGATACACCAACCATGTTGCAATTAGTCGATAAATCCACTATAAAACCAGAGGGTGTACTAGAATATATTCTTGTACATTTGGAATCTTGGGAATACCCACTTGATTTTATGGTTCTTACACCTAAAACTAATCTAGGAGGACATCCATTAATATTAGGAAGGCCTTGGTTAGCCATGACTAATGCATTTATTATTTTTAGATCTGGTGATATGTGTAATGTTTTACAGGTTGAGTTCTTTAGATAAAAACACCAAAGGTCACCGCTCACAAACAGACCAAAGATCAGTACACCAGTATTTAACATGGTTAAAACCCTCAAAGAGGAAAACACTCCATGGCATGAGCCAACATGACCACTTTAGGAAATTTTTTTTTGAAAAGATAGAAAATTTACATAGGCTTCTCTCATAAATTGTCACCGGATAAATGACCCTCCATGATATTTAAATAGATATCATGGACCAATCGAGTGTTAAGCCACTAATAAAGTGTCGATAATACCAAGGAGAGAATAAGCGATAGGATCACTACATATAATGACCATTGGATTATACGTTACAAAAGTAAATACTAAAGAACACACTTTACCTAAATTTACGGTAGACCAAGTTATACTTAACTATTTCCTGTGTGTCGAAATATCTTAACATCATGCCTTAAGAAAAAGTTGGGATAGGATTAAAGTATTTACAAAGGTGGCACAATAGGAGAAGGAAGGAGGAATTAGATCCAATCCCCCCTTAATGGTAACTTTCCTGAACTCCAAGAATAGATCGAAGTTTGGTAAACTTCACTTCTGTGAGATCCTATGTAAAGATATCAGCAAATTGATCAATGGTTGAACAATAGTGCACTTCAAGAACACGATCATGAATTAGCTTTCTGATGAATTTTATGTGTAGCTCAATTTTTTTGTTGCGCTGATGCTAAAATAGATCTTTTCATATCTAGATGGCACTCTAATTATCAAACCGAAGTGTAGTTGGATGCTTCTGATGAAGACAAAATTTGGACAGGATCTTACGAAGCCACAAGGCTTCCTTGCTAGCTTCAACAACACCATGATACTTAGCTTATACTGAAGAAAGAGAGATGGAACTTTGTTTCTTACAAGAGCATGTAATAGGTCTTGAACCAAGAGTGAATACATAACCTGCAGTAGACTTTTGATCATCAGGGTTACCAGTCCAATCAGAATCTCTGAAACCTACCAACAATGGACACGCTTCTGCACTGTAATGAATCCCGAACTGAAATGTACCTCAAACATATAAAAGTAATATTTTAGCTTCTTTCCAGTGAATTTCATGAAATTTGTGCATAAATCGAGAAATAAGACCAACGACGAAGGAAAGGTCAGGACGGGTATGGGTTAGATACAAAATTTTACCAACAAGTTGATGGTATAAGGTAGCATCAACCTTAGGGGAAGTAGAAGTGACTGAAAGCTTGAATCCAGACTGAAAGGGAGAAGGGGATAGCTTACAGTCTTCCATGTGAAAGTGGCATAGAATATCACATGCATACTTGGACTGAGAAAGGGTAATACCTTCTTTGGATTGCAAGACTTGAAGACCAAGAAAATAATGTAGGTGTCCTAAGTTTTCCATTTGAAAATTATTTTTGAGGCTATAATTCACATGGTTTATATGGTTTGGATCACTACCAGTAAGGATAGGATCATAAACATAAAGATCAAGGATGATTAAGGATTTACCCACTTTCTTGGTGTAGACAGTGTTGTCGAAATGACATCTAGGAAAGCCATTATCTAAGATAAAGTTATCCATTTTCTCATACCAAGCCTGAAGGGCTTGTTTGAGACCATAGAGGGACTTATTAAGGTGACAAACACAGCTAGAGTCTTTCTGGATAAATCTAGGTGGTTTTTCCATGTATATTTATTCATGCAAGTCACCATGTAAGAAGGCGAATTTAACATCCATATTGTGGACTTCCCGTTTAAAGGAGGCAGCAAGGGAAAGAACAAGGATAGAATTCATTTTGGAAATAGGTGAGAAGGTTTCAGTATAGTCAATGCCTTCAACATATGAAAATATTTTATAAACAAGATGAGCTTTATTTTATCCACTTTTCCATATTGTCCAAACTTTGTTCCGTAAAACTATTTTCATCTCCCAAGTTTTCTTCCCTTTCAAAGAGGAACAAGATCCCAAGTATCATTTGCCAATAAGAAACGATATTCTTCATTCATAGATGCATCCCAATATGGATGATCTGAAGCTTATTTGAAGGTATCTGGATCATAATTTAATGGAACTTGAGCTAATAAAGAAGAGGCTCTCTCAAATTGAGAACGTGTACAACATTGATCTAGAGGGTCACTTGCAAGAGAACCTATTGCATCCCAAGTAGAGTGGACCCATTTAGGAAGTTTTGGAGCTGAAGGAAGATCTTGTGGAGGTGGAGGAGGATTTTCATCCTCCCTGTCATCATTCAAAGTAGAAGTAATGCTATGAAAAGTAGAAAAGATAGATATAGGTGGCACATATGCTGAATCAGGTTTGCAACCTAACGGTGGCACACCCGTTGAACTAGGATCACATGTCGATATATTTTTATCAAATTTCACATCTCTTCTAATGATTAAATTATAGGATTTGGTTTGAATAAGTATATATCCTTTGAAATATTTAGAATATCAAACAAAAATACATTTTTCACTTTTCGGTTCTAAGGCTTTATGTTTCTCATCTGGGATATGGGCCCAAGGTTCACTTCCAAAAACAAAAAAGTGACTTATGTATGGTTTGATTGAGCTTCGAGCTTCTTCTGGAGTGGTATTCCTGAAAACCTTAGTAGGAGTGTGATTTACTATTTAATTTTCAAAGTTATTTGCTTCTGCCCAAAAATTAAGACTAAGTCCTTTAGATTGAAGAATACAATTAGCCATTTATTTTAGAGTCTGATTCTTCCTTTTCGCTACACCATTTTGTTGTGGATTATATAGAAAAATATGTGGAAAATGAATGCCATGCTCAATGAAAAATTTGATAAATTTTTGTTAACATATTCTCCTCCATTGTCAACTCTTAACTTAAGAATTTGAAGTCCAGATTGTTTCTCAACAAAGGCCTTAAAGGCCAAGAACATGTTGAAAACTTCACTCTTGAGTTTTACGAAGTATACCCAAGTGAATCAGGAAAAATAATAAATGAAAGTTAATAAGTACTTATAGCTAGAGAAAGAAACAACTGGAAGTGGACCACATAAATCACTATGCACAAGCTACAAAGGGGCTGAAGCGTACCAAGATGTATATTTTTCAAAACTATCCCATTGATGTTTTTTGAGTACACAACCGGAACAAACATCATCTCTACAAGATACCATAGGAAGACATATCACCATATTTTATGTCATATATTTTTAAGAGAGTGATCATTTAAGTGACCAAATCATTCATGCCAAAGTTTGCTCACTTCACCATTATGAGCAACAAAAATGGATTGAAGACTTGATGAACCAAAATTTTCAAACTTATACAAGCTCGTGGAATCATCAACAATTACAGTAGATATAATATGTCTAGGATCTCTTACTTCCTTAATTAAAAGATCATGAGGTGAAAATTCTACAGTTTTCTTTTCACCTGAATGAGTTATTTGATAAACAGATAGAAGGTTGCAAGAAAAGTTAGGAACACATAATACATCATTAAACTTACCATTATCTAGATGAATGGTTCCAGACCCTACAACACTAAGAGATATATCATCACCAACATAATTTTTTTTGGTGTTACAATCATTTAAAGAAGAAAACATAGCTTTTATTTTGGCCATGTGGTAAGAGGCTCCATAATCAATGAGCCACTCATGAGAATTAGAAGAAGAAGATGGATTCAATACATAACCATATATTGATGTGTTAAAAGCACATGCAGAAAGTTTCATTCTCGAAGATGAAGTTGAAGTGTTCTCCATATGGATGTTGTGTTTCTTCATTACTGCTTCTAAGGCTTCCATTTTCTTAAAACATTTTGAATCTACGTGGCCATCAAGATTACAAAATTTGCAATGTCTATTTTTATTCTTCCCTTTGTTTTTATTTTCCTTATTAATTTGTTGATTTTCTTTTCAGTTTGCGGCTGAGAGTGCTTAAGCGCCTTGTTTAGTTTAGGACCATTATTTTTAGGATGTTGCTTCTTAGGATTCTTTGGATTTCGTTGGTGCTAGGTTGCTAAAGATTTCTTAGAAGAGTTTATAGTATTAATAAGGCCAAGGTGTAAGAGTTTCTCTTGTTCTCTTATCAAAAAATCACAAAAGGCATCAAAAGAGGGGGACTTGTAGAGTGTTCTTTGAGAAAAGAGGGCTTCTCGAGTGGAATGGAAGGTGGAAACAAATATAAAGTATGCAGGGCCTAACTTAGCAAGAATGGAATATATAAGACTACCATCTTCCTTTTTTCCATTACAACCTTTTAATACAATTCTAAGGGTATTGAATTTAGACAAAAAATATTCAATAGAGGATAAATTATTAGGGTCCATAGTAAGAAACTTTCAAGCTGGTGGACTCTGATTTCATTTTTAATACCAAAAAAAAATATTTAGCTTTTTCATAGCTTCATTCGGGGAGTCAATTTCTTGGATATGAAATCTAAAATTTTGAGAAATAGACATTCCTATCAACCCTCATGCTTGATTTTGTTTATTTTCCTATTTATCCTTTTTATCTTCATTGGTAGGTTTAGATTCTAGACCTAAGGCTATTCTATATAAGTCTTTACTTAGAAGTAAGTCTACCATGTAGGATAGACATTGGAAATAATTGGCGCTGTTAAGAACAACTGGGAATTCACTTTATATTTTTAAAAAATGAAGTTGTAAAGGTTAAAACTAACTGCTCCAATGGAAAGATCTCGAAAAATTAGGCCGGTTCAAAAAATGCGGCTCTAAAAATGGCTTCTGGATGAAGACATTATGCCTTTTTGAAAAATGTTGTAGTATATGTTCAGTAGTCACATGATAGGTTGAAAGTTGATGATGAAGTTGTATTTTTCTTTAAATCCCCACCACTTTCCAAACTTAATATAATAAGCTCATATTTAAAAAAAATAAATACTACTTTATGTGACCCACTTTTATAAATAAGTGAGAGCCACTTTTTACAATGTTACTTTATGAAATAATGACCAAGTAACGTGTAACGTAAATAAAAGATAAAGTGACTTTAGGCTGGAAGTGACTCACTTTTTATAATGGGTTAGAAACTGTTGGACACCTAATCCACTAAGGGGTTAAGGTGTGGGAAATGGACAGTCAAAGGAAGTCCAAGAGACCTTGAAATGTGGAATCCAAGGGTCAACTAGTGTACTATAAATGTACATCATTGTGAATAATAAATTAAATCACGTTAATCTTATCTTTTTCTGTGTTTATTGTGCGTGTGTTTAATAGAAACACTACTACATAAAGTAACTTTAAAACATAAGTTATATGTGCTTTAAAAAAAATTAACTTGAAAAAAAAGTTTTTTTTTTATAGAAAAAGTAACTTGACAAAAATTTTTTTAGAAAAAATAACTTGACAAAAAGACATGAACCCAAGACCTCTATTCTCATAAATTAATTTTAGACCAAGTGAGCTAGTTAAAATATTTAGTAATTGTAGGAAAGGAGGAAGGGTTTTATTTTATTTTTTTTATTGCAGAAAGCAACCATGCAAAAAAAAACAAAAAACTAGATTTTTGGTTAGTCCGCCGAGAAACTAAAATTTTTTCTCGCTAATTCTGATTTCCTGAAATCGTACAAAGTCGCGGGGAATGAGCATACATAGGAGAGAAATATCGTCTTTCTATTTCTAGTTTTACAGATCTCACAGAGCACAGAACAAGGAGCATACATAGATAAGAGGATATATATCCGGTAATAATAGAAAAAATTACTATAAACAGGAATAAACAGAGGAAAAAATAAATATAACTGCAAAAAATACTTTCTACCTCGAGATCTAAAATGACATATCTAGGAAAACCAGAAACCTTTTCGCATGAAACAAAAGGGGTTTCTAGCAAGAACAGAGGCTCTAGACACAACAAAGAAATTCTCTAGGCCTGAAAGTGGTCATAAATAGTAGATCTAGAAAACGTCAGTCACATGCAGTCAAAACATGCTTCGGATTTGGATCAACAAAGTATGCGACCCTCAAACAACTCTGATACCATGTAGAAATTTACAGAGTGAGTTCCTTAGATCAAAATACCAAAGATCATCGCTCACAAAAATATCATAGATCTATACACCAGTATTTGACATGGTTAAAACCCTCAAAGGGGGAAACAATCCATGACCTGAGCCAATGCGGCCACTTTAGACAATTTATTAATGTAAAGACAAAAAATTTACATAAGCTTCTCTAATAAAATATCACTAGAAAAATGAACTTCCATGCTCTTTAAATATAGATCATGGACCAATCGGGTGTTAAGCCACAAATCAAGTGTCCGTAATACCGAGGAGAGAATGAACCATCAGATCACTACATATCGTGACCGTCGGATTACAAGTTACAAAAGTACATACTAAAGAAACACACTTTACCTAACTTTATGCTAGACCAAGTTATACTTAACTATTTCCTATGTGTCAAAATATCCTAACAATATGTGAATTTATAATGGAAATGCAACAAATAAGTCTACACTTTATCATGCTAACAAATAAATTACTGAATTAGAATATAATGAATGGATTGATGATGAAATTTATCATGAAGTAAATCAATTTCACAAGCAATCTCTTTCACACAGGACGATGAAGAAAATCAAAGGATACATTTTATAAAAAATTATGATTTTTCTCATTATCTTGATGAAAAAATACAAAATTATCATGTGAATATGTTAGATAATTATTTTCAATAAAATTATAATATATAAGACTTTTCATCTTATGATTCCACGTTATCATTAAATTCTATGAAAAATTTGGTAATATTTCTGTATAAATTAGTCCAGGTAAAACTCTCAATATTAATTATAACCTGAAATAATCTCAAAAGGATATCTTAATAAATATGTTGCAGAGACATGCCTCTGCATTTGCATGGGAAAATAAAAATATGAGAGGTATTAATCCTAATACTTTTATGCATCCCATATATATAAAATAAAATTCTAGGCCGATTAGAAAACCTCAAAGAATGATGAATCCTAATTTGAGGGTAATTGTAAAAGAAGAATTGCAAAAAATGTTAAATGTGAACTTCATATATCCAATTTTTGACAGCTAGTGGGTTTCACCATTGGTAATTGTGGGAAAAAAAATAGTAAGTGGCAAGTTTTCATAGAATATAGAGAGTTAAATAAGGATACTCTAAAATATCATTTTCTACTTCCTTTCGTAGATCAAGTATTAGATACGATATTAGGTAAGAAATATTTTTATTTTCTTGATGGTTTTAGTTGTTATAATCAAATACAAATTGCATTGGCATATGAAAAGAAGACTACATTTACATGTCCATGGAGAGCATACGCTTACACAATATTAGCTTTTTTACTATGCAATTCTCCTCCTACATTACAAAGAACAATTTTAGGTATCTTCTCTCACTTTTTATATGATTGTGTTGAATTTTATATGAATTATTTCACGGTATATGGAAATAATTTTGAGGTCTTAGAAAATCTCAAAAAATTTCTCATAAGATTCCAAGAAACTAACCTTTATTTAAGCCATGAAAAATGTTTTATGATGTTTAATGAAGGCATTATTTTGTGACAATTTATTTTAGGTGATGGAATTATGGTAGATATGACAAAGATTGAGGTCATTTTTAAGTTTTCAACACCTAAATCTCAAAGGGATGTAAGATTGGATATGTAGGATATTATAGAAGATTCATAGAAAACTTTACAAAAGTGGTTTCTCCACTATTCAAATTACTCACTACAGATAGTGAATTTTATTGGAATTCCTCATTTCAATTAGATTTTGATAATTTGAAAAAAAATAAAAATTGAAGAACTTATTTTAAGAGAAACAAATTGGTCTTTCCCATTCCACATATCTATAGATGCTTCAGATACAACTTTTGGAGTTATACTTGGAAAATCCAATCAAAAAAATCGTATGCAATTTATTATGTAAGTAAAAATATGACTCTTGTAGGGTTAAATTATATAGTTACGGAAAATGAGTTTCTCATACTAGTTCATTCCATAAATAAAATCAGATGCAATATCACTCAGTATGAAACATTTTTTCATATTGTTCATTCTGCATTTAGATATTTAATATTAAATGTATTACTAATGGACAAAATAGTATATTTATCTTATTGTCATAGTAATTTAACATTATTATATTGGATAAATCTAGAAAAGAAAACACATTTCCTAATTTCCTTTCTAGAATATTGAATAATAATATATTAAATCGTATAGATGATCATTTTCCCAATGAAAGTATCTTTGAAATTTCTACTGAAGCTTGTTGGTATGTAAATATTGCTAATTATTTGGCCAGAATAAAATTATCACAAAAAATATCATCATGAGAGTAGCAATAGGTTTTCAAGCTCAGTGCACCTTACTTGTGGATCGATGGAGAATTTTTACAAACATGACCTGAATTAATCATCATATACAATGTAAGAGAAGAAGAAATGTGACACATATTGAAAGCATGCCATTATGAGCCATTTGGAGGACATTTTGCTAATAAGAGAACTACATACAAAATTATTATTTTTGGATATTATTGGCATACCCTTTTTAAGGATGCCAAATAATATATTAGAAGATGTGACAATTTTTAGAGAATGGGAGGAATAGCTCAAGCAGATGAGATGCCTCTACAACCTCAGGGAATCGTAGATAGGGAAAATTTTAAGGACGAAAAATTATCTTAAAACTTAGAAACCTTGGAGAATCTTAGTATTCCCTAATATGGAGACTGTAAATATTTGGTGATATATTTTAAAAAGTATCCAATTTTTAAATATTTTATATATAATCTTCTTTAAAATTTTAGTGATCTTTAAGGTAAAATAGTTTTATATTATAAAATTTGGGTGAATCACTTTTAGAAAAATGGAAGTTGGTGGATCTTTTAATTTTTGAAAAATAACAGATAATTATCCCCCATGCAAATATTAGCCCCTGAAATTTTTCTTGCTTGTAGAGCCATTTGAAAAATGGGCTCTAGATTGCGCAAGACTAATGATTCCAGTATCTAGAAAAAAGGGTATGTCCTTGTTTATACTTATTTTGTAACCAAATGGGTATAATATAAACCTTTAATTTATGCCACTAAAATTCTATTGTAAAATTTATTTTTGAAGATATATTAACTTGTTTTCGTGTTAGAAGATAAATTGTTACATACTAGGGTGAACAATTTACATCTAACCTTGTCAAGAAGATTGTGAAACAATGTAACATCAAGCATCGAAAGTATTCTCCATATCACCCACAAGCCAATGGGAAAGTGGAATAAAAAAATGAAGTTCTTGAATCCATTCTTACCAATATATTCAACTACAATATAAATACCAGATATATAGGATTCCAAAAACACATTGGGCATACCAGACTACATGGTCGAAGAATGCCACCAGAAATACACCATATGATATTTTTTATGGAAAAAAATTATTTCTTTCCATAGATTTTCAAGTGGAGACCTTCAAAACAACAATATTGGGACTGTTATCTCAGTTTAGCTTCAGAGTATAAGGTTCAAAAAAAATTAAATTTGTGTTCAAAATATTCAGGTGTGCTAACAGTTGGATTGTCAACACTAATTTGAAAATGTCGAATAAAGGAATTGACGGTTGGATTGTCAGAAAATATTTAAAATATAAATATCAAGTTTTAAGGTGTTAACAAGTCAAATGTCAGCAAATATTTAATTTTTTGGACAAGCGAGCACTAACAAATAATTTTCCCATACAAGTTATCATCATCCGACAACTAGCATTGATCAATTAGTTGGCTCTTATTTTTGTGAATTTGGCCCAAGCTTCATAGTAACATTACTATTTCAAACATAATGACACAAACTCAGCAGTCAAAGGGAAAAGGTGCCAAAGCATGTTTTGTTCTCACTTCACAAAACTCTATTTTTTAGACTATTTTTTACTTTAAAAGATAATAAATTCAAGCAGGGTTTCCAAGCAAATGTGAACGAAGTTTGGAAAAACAAAATATTTTTTTTTCAGGAACAGACCCAATAACAAAATCGAGATCATATTTTAAACAAATATCATGGTTTTGGAGAATCGAGTGGCCATTTGAAGCCTTTTTTTCATATATTCTCTATATTTATTTATTTTTTAGTTTTATGAAATACATAGCTCTCTAAATGCCAAATGTTTCTTGTATGATATAGTTAACTAGTGGAGTTCCACACAATCATGTAGGTGTGAAAGGGATATTAACCATGACCATAATATTTCCAATGGAAGATTATATGATAAGTTCAAAACTTTCATGCTCTCACTATTAATTCAAATGTCTAATTTTTTGTTGAATGAGCTATGTAAGGTGCAAATTGATGGAAAGTTTTCAGTGAATGGATGTATTGTGCCATAACCTGCAGTCATGGGTTTTATAACTCAGTAACATGATTTAAATCAATGCCAAGAATATTTATAAACACCAAGTCACAAATAACTTATGGAACGCATAAGATCCAACGAGAAGTATGCATCCAAAATGTTAATTATGAAGCTGCTTGTTGCAACGTTGGGCATTTTCTAAATGGTCATTGAAAAAATATGTTTTACTCATTTTTTGTTTGTTGATTACAAAAATCATATTTATATATTTTATTATGAAAATATGGAATAAATCTATGTAGACATTGAATGGATTTATCTTACAGCCACACTAATGGAAACTAAAAGTATCATAGTAACACATTTCTATTGCAGGTCAATTAATGTGAACTGAAATAAATCTCAAGGGAAATGGAAGTGGTTCAAAGGAAGTTATGTGGTATGCTATTTCCGATAGAAAATGTGAATTGTTTTATTCACCTTGTAAATTGATGGATGTTGTTACAAAAATATCTTGTGAAGTATATCATTGAAATTTGATCCAAGAATATAAGGGGAAACTCTATATCGTATTAAGTATTATTGGCACAAAACTAGCATGCTAAGAGATGAGTTGGTAGTCAAATAAAACTAGCAGGGTGTTAGCGCGAGTCACCCCTTGACTACAAAAGGAGTAAGCCTTACACATCATATTTCATTTCAAATTTAAAGATTTTGAGTGGTAGGATGGATTCTCAAAGAGTTTTAAATGATTTTTATTCTTACTTTCATGCATTTGGCAAGTTGTGGCAAGTCTAAATTGTATAGGTAAATTGGTATTTTAGGGAGTAGAATGTAACAAATGAAAGGAGATAGATAGCTGGTACTTTAAGAAAAATGCATATCCTAAATCAGTCATACAACTAAAATAGTGGCCCTTTACATAAACTCTATTTTATGTAAAGTAAAAAACATTCATAAATTAGAGTATATGCATAAATTATTTCATAGATATTTCATGAAACCTTCACTAACTTGTTCTACACAACATTTATATGATTTGCAGGAAACTAAAAAACATATAATTTACTATTACATCCTCTAAAAATTTCTTACTCGCACCTTAATAGTTGTTGCAACTCATAAATCAGAAGAAATAAACAATGAGAGGAACACACCGTACATTAGATAGTCCTTGAATCACAAAATCCTCCAGCATGAAGTGGAAAAACGAGTTTTATTTATTATATTAAGTCTTCAGGTAGACCAACATCCAACCCTGAAATGGTATTTACAAATGGTATATATAGAGAGAGAGGCACCAACTCCATCTCTCCTAAAAATAAGGAACCATTATTCCTAACATTACATAGGTGTGATAGGACATTAAAGCTATGTCCCATTGAAATCTAACTTAAAGGACATATGTAGATGAAAGAAGAGAAGTTAGTTTGGACTAAATTGCTGAGTATGATGAAATGCTGCCCCTTTTTTCATTGATTTGTCTCCTCATGACCTTGTTCCTTTAATAAACATATGTCTTCATTAATCATGACCTTCAATAACCTCATAACCACCTATCAACCATAACTTTCTATATCCATATAGGTATGAGTCTTTATCTTTCCTGAACTTGCTTGGAAACTTTGCTGATAGCTCTCAAAAATCATTTAAAACAGGAGCTACCGAAAATTCTAGTAAAAACCTGTAACTACACAAAAACTGTAATGCTACCAAAATTTCCAGCAACACTCTGTTTCTTTTTCAAAAATGCACAACAAACACTTGAAAAATCTGTGCAGACTTATACACGTTGAAACTTGAGTTGTTGTTAAAAATATACTTAGAAAGAAAAAAGGTGTTTTATTAGGAAACCTTTTTACCTTTCTTCCATATGGGCTGTAGCTTCAACAAGATTTTACAAGTCTATTTTGTTGTCAACAATTGATCTTGATCTTGTGGTCCTGGTGGCTGCTTCTTTAACAATGGTCTTTTTCTGCTTTGAATCGTTTTGAATATTTCTTCTTTTTTAGGATTTTGTTTGTTGATTTGCAGGGACTTTGCCTTTGTCTTTTTTCTTGGACTCATTAGTTTGTAACCTTTCATAATTTCTTTATACATCTATGACCTCTTTCAGCAAACTTGGATTATGCAGACCTTTAGATTTGAGTCTGAAATTGTTCTTGTCTCTCTTGTGTCTTTTTCTGCTACCAACAACAAGTTTTGCATCCTCTTGTTGGGAAAAATACTCAGAGGGGGGGGGTGAATCAGTATTTAGGACTTACTCAAATATTTTCACTTTTTCTTACTTCAAAACCCATACATGAATTTCCTAAAGCCAACTCACTTATACACGTGGATATCCTTAATAAAACATGCGTATGTCCAGAAATCTTATTATGAAGATAATTCTTCACTTATATCATTCCATCATTCATTCATTAGATGTTCAATAAACAATAAACATATGCAGTAAGAATAGAATAAACCATCACACATAAGAATCACACATGAACACCAGGATTTAAGGTGGAAACCCAAGTCGGGAGAAAACCACCGCTGCCGTCGTCTCAGTCTTCAATATTTATTATATAAAGAAAACATATTACAACAATGTACTGGAGCAGACTCATACCAGCACGCAGGCACCCACCTGTAGAAGGCTACAACCTTCTCTCGTTTACCAGCCTCACCTGGACGAGAGCTACAACCCCCTGCTCTCGTTTACCAGCCTCTCCTGGAAGGGAGATACTACCCCCTGCTCTCATTTACCAGCTACCACTGGAAGGGAGCTACAACCCCCTTACTGAAGGCTTCGACCCTCAGCACCACTACAGACCACGTTTCATCAATTTTCAAACTGGATCAAACAACTTCAACGCAACCCTTCATATATCAACAATCAAACTTTGCCCATTACTTCCAACAGAACAGTGAAACCATTGTAACTAGAATATCAGAGATAACCCGGACTTCAGAATAGATATGAAAAATCACATTCAACCTTGAGCAACTATAATTTCAGATACCATACACGCCTTTGGTTAAACAGATCCGCGTATACACACGCTTTTCACGAAATGAACCCGCGTATACATCTGTGTATTTTTCAGAATAACTCTATCTGCCCATACGCACCTTTGTTTAAACAGATCCGTGTGTATACAAGCTTTTCACGAAATGAACCTGTGTATAGTTCTATAAAATATAAACTTTGCAGAACAGACCAGATCTAGCAACTTACCTAGATTTCTTTAATTTCTTCAACAGATTTGTGCCAGGTCTTCAATATTTCTTTTCAAATCATCCTAGAGATTCATCATTTCCAGATCTATAGATTTTGAACCTTCATCATATTCATAGGTACATCATAGATTCAGATCTATCGATTAAGAACAGAGTTCAGACATACAGATAAACTTCAGAGGAAGTATTCATTTAAAGCCTAGACACTTGCACACCCTTTGCACAATGATTTTCTTCTCCTTATATAGATTTTTCCTTTGTCAATACCATGAGATAAAACCACACCACTTCCGATGGTATTCCTGGACGGGATCAAATAGAAAATCCAGCGCTCAATACAAAGGGTCAATACCATGGTAAAAGCCCCCTGGTTTTACAAATTGAGAGCGCAATTGGGCATACGCAACTTGGAACGATCTTTTCCGCGTGCATATGCTACTTCCCCTAAAAAAACCCGTGTATGCTTTGTGAGACACCTTGTTCAACAATATTCGGGCCCTTACAAATATTTCTCTCTCTGGTACTTCTGAGCTACTTGTAGAACATCATATTTACATCATTAATAAACTTATCAAGCATCAAGAACAACTTCATTAAGTAGGATGCCATCATCTTCATCAAGTGGGTTGCCATCAAGGACAACACTAGGATGCCATCATCTTTATCAAGTGGGTTGCCATCAAGGACAACACTCTGAATCATATTGCCAACAATCTCCCCCTTTGGACTTGATGGCAACCACGATGGTGTTTGATCACCACAACAGATAAATACATTAAGCATAATGATATTCTTCCCTATTCAAACACCATGTCACTCTCCCCCTTTGACATCAAGGGCAAAGGGTGGATCAAAACCAACACAAGGTTGTTTTCTCCTCATGTAGATAGAAGAGCGCTATAGATCTGATGTGTACTGAAGTTACCATGCTCCCCCTGAGTTCATGCTGAATGTTCAAACATTTTTTTTTTTTTTTCAATGAAGTACATGACTCTATTACCTTCCTATCACCAAGGAATCATACTTACATCAAAGATTCAACCAAATGGATTTACATATGCGACTCAAATACCCAACCAAGTGGGTTTACACATTTTGACTCAACTACCCAACCAAGTGGGTTTACAAATTTGAACAAGTCCTTACATGACTGAATATTACAAATTTACATCATGGGTCTCAACATGACCTTTTCAACCAATTACAAATATGACCTTTTGTAACAAATACCAAAAGGACCTCAAAGAAAAGATCATATTTCAGAATCATCATAATGCCAACAATGCATTATACTCAGCAAGGCTAATGCTCCCCCTGAACCTGTACAACAGTTTACTCCTTCATCTCCTCGTTAGCTTGTGCATCCTGAACACTTTCAACAGCAAGAACATCAAGGAATCTTCACCCAATAACAGAGAACAAAATAGAAATATAAGAGCTGAAACACCACCAGAGACACCAACAAGCATCAGAGAAACCAAACAGCACCACAACTTGTGCTAAAGAAATGCTGACCTAGAAAAATTGTCAGCAACCACCCATACGCGGTTTCCTTTGTATGAACTTGCATATATACACGACTATCTTTCATGAAACCCGCGTATTCAATTTAATCTTCTGGATTTAAGCAGTTCTGATTTTCTACACAGCAGAGACTACTCCCAGCTTGTGTTTGAGATATTCAAACGCTTCCCTGGGCAGAGGTTTGGTAAATATATCAGCAACTTGTTCTTTGGAGGGAACATACTTCAACTTCACCTTTTGTTCAAGCACTTGTTCTCGTAAAAAGTGATACTTGATGGGAATGTTCTTGGTCTTGGAATGCATAATGGGATTCTTTGAGATACTGATGGCGCTTGTATTATCACACATAATGGAGATAGGAGGTGAGCATTTGATTTGAAAGTCTTGTAAATTTTGCATCATCCAAAGAAGTTGAGTGCAAGATGATGCTGCAGCTACATATTCTGCTTCTGCTGTAGATAATGCAATAGAGTTCTGCTTCTTGCTGAACCAAGAGACTAACCAGGGCCCCATATAGAATGCACCACCACTAGTACTTTTCTGATCATCAACACTTCCAGCCCAATCTGCATCAGTGTAAGCATGAAGAGTAAGATCAACATTCTTTGGATACCATAGTCCAAAGTCTTGAGTTCCTTGTAGATATTTGAATATTCTTTTGACAGCCTAAAGATGAGACTCTTTTGGATTGGCTTGGAATCGTCCAACAATCCCAACTGCATGCATAATATCCGGTCTAGTCCCAGTGAGATACATAAGACTTCCTATCATAGATCTGTATTCTGGTTGATTCACCGTGGGAGAATCATCATGAGAACTGAGATTACATCCGGTTATCATTGGTGTACTTACAGGTTTGCACTCTTCCATGCCATACTTCTTCAGAATTTGCTTAAGGTATTTTGCTTGTGATAAGAATATACCATTTGTAGTTTGATGCACTTGCAAGCCAAGAAAGAATGTTAGTTCCCCAAGTAAAGACATTTCAAATTATTGCTGCATGACAGAAGAAAATTTCTGACTCATAGATTCTTCATTACTTCCAAAAATGATATCATCAACATATACCACCACAATCAATAGTTTATCATTTTCAATTTTTGTGTATAAATTGCTATCAGCAGACCCCTTTGAAAATCCTTGTTGATGAAGATATTTGTCAAGACAATAATACCATGCCCTTGGAGCTTGTTTGAGACCATATAGAGCCTTTTTAAGTCTATAAACAAGATTTTTATCATTTCCCAAAATGAATCCTTCTGGTTGTTCTATATAAACTTCTTCTTCTAGATCACCATTGAGAAATGCAGATTTAACATCCATTTGATAAACTTTGATTTGTTGAAAACTTGAAAAATCAAGAAACATTCTTATGGCTTCAAGTCTAGCTACAGGAGAAAAAGTTTCTTCAAAGTCTATACCTTCTTGTTGAGTATACCCCTTGCAAACAAGTCTAGCTTTGTTTCTTACAACATCCCCATTCTCATTTAACTTGTTTTTGAATATCCATTTAGTTCCAATTACATTTTTGTTATGAGGTCTTGGTACTAATTCCCAAGTGTGATTCTTTTCAATTTGATCAAGCTCTTAATTCATGGCTTGAACCCAACATTCATCTTTGCTCGCTTGATTGACATTGTGTGGCTCAATAGTGGATAGAAATTCCAGATAGCTAGAAGATCCCACAAGAGTCCTTCTTGTTTGTACACCTGATCCCTTATCTCCCAAAATTTGAGATTCTGGATGATTCTTTTGAACATATCTGGATGGAGTTTTTTCAGATAAATCATCTTCAGGTTCTTCATTGGGTTCATTGTCTATATCATTTCTATTTGATGTAGAAGGACATAAGTCACCATCGTCTTCATTTGAAGCTTGTTTTTCTTCTTTTGGGGCTATAGGAGACTCATCAATAACAACATCAATACATTCAACAATCTTCCGAATTATTTTATTGTAACATTTATATGCTCTACTCCTAGAGGAGTACCCAAGAAGTATTCCTTCATCTGCTCTAGGTTCAAACTTGCCAAGTTTTTCATCATTATTTTTGATAAAGCATTTGCTTCCAAAAATTCTAAAATGCTTCACAGTGGGAGGATTACCATACCAGAGTTCATATAGCGTTTTATCACTATTTACACGAACATGTGCCTTGTTAAGAATGATTACCGCCGTATGTGCTGCTTCACCCCAAAAGGTGTCAGCTGTTCCGAAATCATCAAGCATAGCTCTAGCCATTTGTTGAATTGTTCTATTCATTCTTTCTGCTACGCCATTTTTTTGTGGAGTGCCAGCTACAGAAAACTGTCTTTTATGCCATGTTGTTCACAAAATTCAAGGAATTCATCTGATGTATATTTTCCTCCTCGATCAGATCTAAGACACTTCATTTTTAGATTTAATTCATTTTCAACCAGTGCTTTGAAGATCTGAAATTTCTCAAACGCTTCATCTTTGTGTTTAATTAACCCAATCCAACACATTCTAGAGAAATCATCAATAAATAAGATATAGTATTCTTCACCATGTGGTGAATTTTTCCTCATAGGTCCACATATGTCAGTATGAATAAGTTCAAGAGGCTTACTTGAAGAGCCTTCCTTGGCATTAAATTGCACTCTGGTTTGCTTACCGAATTGACAGGATTTGCATATGATACTTTCAGGTAGAGTAATATTGGGAAGACCACGAACAACATTGAGTCTGCTTGATTTTTTGATTTGAGAGAAGCTTAGATGCCCCAACCTTCTATGCCATAGCCAGTTTTCTGAAGATTTACTCAGGTAACATTGTTCTTTGCAGTTCTTTCATACATACAGGTTGCTTGGAGTTCTTTTTCCTTTTATAATTGTTTTACCTATATCAAGATCACGAACCACACATTCTTTTGAACTAAAGACAACTTCAGTTCCTTGATCACACATTTGACTTACACTTAACAGGTTATGCCTTAATCCATCCACATACATGACATCGTTAGCCTTCACCTTTTCTTTTAGAAACACATACCCTTTTCCTTTAATTACAACAGGAGTATCATTTCCAAAAGTAACTTTCTTTTCCTTTTCAAGAGCACTATATGCATGAAGTTTGTTTTTGTCACCTGTCATGTGTCTTGAGCATCCGCTATCAATGTACCATTGATTTTCTTCTCCTTCTGCAAATAACGCTATGCCACAATTTTCAACATGTACTTCCTTCTTTTTCCATACTTTGGAGTTTGAAGGAAGATGCTCTTTTGGCTGAACTTTGCTCCTACATTCAGATTCTTCATGGCCAAAGTTATTGCAATAAGCACATTCAACTTCATTTAGAAGAGGAGAGAAGTTGTTATAGGTATTCTTCTTTGTTTCAATATCAATCCTTTTCTTTCTTTCTTCTCTTGTCATGATGGTTTTATATGCAACACATTGAGCAGCTTTATGGCCAAAATTGTGACATGAGAAACATTGTCCATTGAAGAAGAAATTTTTGCGATCATGAAATCTTCTACTTGAATTTACCTTTTGATTGGTGTTTCTTTGAAAGAAAATCTTGTTAGTGTTCTTTGAATTGAGATGATCGTGCTTTACATATAAAGATTCTTTATTCCCTTGCTGAGTGGCAGAATGTTGTAGACCAGCTGTAACTGCTTTTAGATAATTTGGTACTGAAGCCTGAGAAGATTCTCCAGTATAGCAAAGACCTGTCTTTATAAGAGGAGAACGTTGTACCTTGATAATTTCATCTAAGGTTTCAGATCCTTTAGCAAATCTAAGATTCAGAGTCTTTACTTTCTCAAAATCTTTTCTTAGACTTACCACTTCACATTCTAATTTCTCAATGTGTTTCTTTGCTTCTTCAAACTGCTTTTCCATAGTTTCTATGGTTATTTTCCTTTCTTCTAAGAGTATTTTACTTTCTTCTAAGTGTATTTTGAGTTGATTGTTCTCTTCAAGAAAATCATTGTCCTCTAGAGCATCCATAAAAGTATCATTTTCTTCTCTAGATTCAAATGCCATGAGAAGTCTAAAATCTTGTCCATATTCTTCTTCACTATCAGATAACCCATCACTGTCTTCATGAGTATAGTAACTTTTTCTAGTATCAAACCGATTCTTATTCCTTCTTGCTAATTCCTTTCCTTTTGCAGATGTTTCTTTATGAGGACACATAACAACATAATGACCAACTCTTCCACACTCAAAACATTTGAAAGGAATCTTACCTCTGAACCATCCTGTGCCAAGTTGGAGTTTCTTTACAAAATTTGCCTCATCTTCTTCTGAGATATATCCTGATCCTTCTACTTCTTGTAATTCTTTCCCTTTTGTAGAAGCTCTAAAGACAACCTCTTTGACTTCGGATGATCCTCCTCTTCTCATTTCATATGCAGTTAGTATGCCATGAAGTTGTACCACAGTAAGATTTTGAAGGTCCTATTTTTCTTCAAGAGCAGAAACTTTTGACTCAAATTTTGCTGTTAGTGATCTTAAAATCTTCTAAACAAAAGTAGATTTGGCTATTGTTTCTCCCAGATTTCTCATACGATTTACAACATCATCAATATGTAAGAAGAAACCGACAATATTCTAATCACTATGCATTCTTAAATTTTCATATTCAATTCTGAGAGTTTTAAGTTTTGCACTTTTTACCTTTGCATCACCTTCATAACTTAGAATGATTTTGTCCCATATCTCCTTTGCTGTATTCAGCGGCATAACTTTGAAAAATTCAGAATCAGTTAGACTTCCTATTAGAGCATTGACTGCCTTTGCATTTGTTTCATAATTCTTCTTTTCAGTCGGATCTGTTGGTAATGCAACTGGATATTGATATTCTCGTTCAACAATGGCCCATACATCTGCTCCAATAGACTGAAGATAGGATCTCATCCTTATTTTCCAGAAGATTAAATTGCTTCCATTAAAGAGTGTAGGCTTGATAGATGCTATTCCATCTTGATTTCTCATCTTGCTTGATCTTCCTTCTAGCGGCTAAGCTTTTTCAGAAGGACCTTCTCTGATACCAATTGTTGGGAAAAATACTGAGAGGGGGGGTGAATCAGTATTTAGGACTTACTCAAATATTTTCACTTTTTCTTACTTCAAAACCCATACGTGGCTTTCCTGAAGCCAACTCGCGTATACACGCGGATATCCTTAATAAAACATGCGTATGTCCAGAAATCTTATTATGCAGATAATTCTTCACTTATATCATTCCATCATTCATTCATTAGATGTTCAATAAATAGTAAACATATGCAGTAAGAACAGAATAAACCATCACACATAAGCATCACACATGAACACCAGGATTTAAATTGGAAACCCAAGTCGGGAGAAAACCACCGCTGCCGTCGTCTTAGTCTTCAATATTTATTATATGAAGAAAAAATATTACAAAAATGTACTGGCACAGATTCATACCAGCACGCAGGCACCCACTTGCACAAGGCTACAACCTTCTCTCGTTTACCAGCCTCACCTGGAAGGGAGCTACAACCCCCTGCTCTCGTTTACCAGCCTCTCCTGGAAGGGAGCTACTACCCTCTGCTCTCGTTTACCACCTACCACTGGAAGCGAGCTACAACCCCTTTACTGAAGGCTTCGACCCTCAGCACCACTGCAGACCACGTTTCATCAATTTTCAAACTGGATCAAACAGCTTCAACACAACCCTTCATATATCAACAATCAAACTTTGCCCATTGCTTCCAATAGAACAGTGAAACCACTGTAACCAGAATATCAGAGATAACCCAGACTTCAGAATAGATATGCAGAATCACATTCAACCTTGAGCAACTACAAGTTCAGATACCATACACGCCTTTGGTTAAACAGATCTGCGTATACACGCGCTTTTCACGAAATGAACCCGCGTATACATCTGTGCATTTTTTAGAATAACTCTATCTGCCCATACACGCCTTTGTTTAAATAGATCCGTGTGTATACACGCTTTTCACGAAATGAACCTGCGTATAGATCTATAAAAGATAAACTTTGCAGAACAGACCAAATCTAGGAACTTACCCAGATTTCTTTAATTTCTTCAACAGATTTACGCCAGGTCTTCAATACTTCTTTTCAGATCATCCTAGAGATTCATCATTTCCAGATATAAATATTTTGAACCTTCATCATATTCATAGGTGCATCATAGATTCAGATCTATCGATTAAGAACAGAGTTCAGCCATACAGATAAACTTCAGAGGAAGTATTCATTTAAAGCCTAGACACTTGCACACCCTTTGCACAATGATTTTCTTCTCTTTATATAGATTTTGCCTTTGTTAATACCATGAGACAAAACCACACCACTTCTGATGGTATTCCTGGACGGGATCAAATAGATAATCCAGCACTCAATACAAAGGGTCAATACCATGGTAAAAGCCCCTGGTTTTACAAATTGAGAGCGCAATTGGGCATACGTGACTTGGAACGATCTTTTCCGCGTGCATACGCTACTTCCCCTAAAAACACCCACGTATGCTTTGTGACACACCTTGTTCAACAATATTCGGGCCCTTACAAATATTTCTCTCTCTGGTACTTCTGAGCTACTTGTATAACATCATATTTACATCATTAATAAACTTATCAAGCATCAAGAACAACTTCATTAAGTAGGATGCCATCATCTTCATCAAGTGGGTTGCCATCAATGACAACACTAGGATGCCATCATCTTCATCAAGTGGGTTGCCATCAAGGACAACACTCTGAATCATATTGCCAACACCTCTTTCCTTCTTTTGCTGCTGATTTGATACCATGCATATTTTAGGAGCTCTTCATCAAACTTGGTGGGCTGATATTACTTTTTAGATTTCTTTTGAATGTCTGCTTCTGGAATTTCCTGTAGCACCCGTGCTTTGGATTTTTCTGCAGTTGTAGAAATTCCTCTCCGAGCTCTGGTATAAATATTAGGAAAAGGAGAAATGGGAGGCACCATTTTCATGGATTTAGGTTTATTGATTGATGAGCTCTCTCCTTTCTCCAACTTGCTCTCAACCTTGGCTAAAGTAGTCTTTTCTTTTCTACCTCTAGTCTTCTTATGGATATTCTCCCTCTTAGCCTTTCTATTTTTTCTTTTGGCAGGCTAAGCGTGTTGCTGTGAAGCTTGATATGGTTGAGATAGAACATCAGGTATAGGTGTAGGTTGGCCTGCCCTATAAAACAGACAATCCTCCCATGATTGGTTTATTTTCCTTAGTTATTCGTCAACTAACACTTTGATAACTGTTTGATGATATAAGATGTATTCTGAAGCAGTTTTGTTTGTTTGAATCGTGATTAACATCTTTTTCAGGCTCTTTAGTAGAATGAATGGCAAGTTGAGGGTCTTCATACCTGCAATACGAAACAAAAATATCATATGATAAAGAAAAAATACAGTATACCTCCTCTCAAAAGTGAGTTAAAATTTGATGAGCTTAACAACCTCAGCCCATTCACTCTTGAGGTAACTGATGGGAATTCCTTTAGCCCAGTTGGGATCTCTGTGTCCATCTTTAAATAATTTGTTGTGGTCTCCTCCAGTGATGACTTGGCCTTTAACCACTTTTCTCCTTCTTGTGGAAGGTTGAAAGCTTCAACAATTTAATTTGTTGATACCTACAATCTAAGACCATAAATGGTTGATTCATGTCCATTGAAAGAATTTTCAAACTCATGAGCTACTCCTAAATGAGAGCTTCCCAGTCTTGAGCACAATGGATACCACCTTTCTTGAACAAACAACCTTCTCACATTCAAATTAGCATCCAGTAGGTCAAATCCTTGGGGTTCAATTCATTTAAGCTTTCCTCCTCTCTTAGTCATATTTAGTAATAAAAAAGATTTTCTACTGAAATATGATAGGTGGCAAGGCTAGAAGAGATCACCTAATAGGTGTTTCTCTGTCTTCTGTGAGATCTTTTCTAAAATTTGAGACTCCTTTATCAAGCTTCTCACTAGAAAATCTCGTTCACCAAAAGTTAAACTAAAACTGATAGTATTCCTTCCTTATCGATAGTTTAAAACATATATGTTAGTTCACCTTCGCATGTTGTTGGGGAAAAATAATTTTCTATCATTTAATTGTAAACCCGGGGGTTTCGTAAACTTGTGATGCATGTGTGCCGTGTATATGCTAGAAATTAACTTTCAGTTTAGATCAATATTACTAAAAACCAATTCATCTAATCTATGAAATAAAATGATGAAAATGAAATTCAACTAACCTATGAAATCAAGTAATGAAAAGAAAGAAAAAAATTCAACTAATCTATGAAATTAAATAATGAAAATTAAGAAAACAAATTCAAAGAAAATATAGCATGCTCAATCACACTTGCAGGAATTGAAACCTTAATCTACCACACCTGTGAGAATTGAAATTTTAATCTAATATTAATCTACCACACTTGTGGAAATTTAAATATTCTTGAAAGAAATGCAGGAAATATGCTTGATAGAAATGCAGGAAAATTGATCCAATCTAAATGCTTGACAGAAATGCAGTAAAATGCTTAACAAAAATGCAGTAAAATGATTGATGCAATCTCACACATTATAGATGATAAATCCAAAATCATAAGAGATGGGAAAAATTGAACACGTCCCAATGCAATCATTACCAACAAGATGGTGAACATTACTCATGAGTATTTATATTCAAGATGTGAGTAATCTTAAATTGTACAACCAAGTCTTCTCCAAATTTACACCATCACATTATGGGAGAAAGATTCCCCTATTTATACAAAAATATGAGAATCTATCTCATTAGTGAGAGTCCACGAGTCTCTCCCTATATCTCTATAGTTACAACCCAAATAGGAAGTGATAATCACATGTCTTCTTAGAGTTACAATACAAATAGGAAATGAGACACATATCCTCATGATCCCATGATCTTCTCCATTCAAATTAGAATTTGGCCTTAGGAGGCCATCTAAGGGTCTTTTGGAAGCTTATTTTTGACCTACACATGCAACAATATCATTCCACTTGTTAGGTATAGGTATATGCATATTATTTTATAATTTTTAACAACAAATTTAGTTAAAAATACTAGGAACCAGTAAAGTTTGGAAAAACATAAATGTAACCCAATAATGATAATGGTAAGGTAAATGTAATGAAATGGAGGTGGAGTGAAGGTGATAATATGGAAATATAAGTGAAAACGTAATGGAAGTAAATGACAATTTCAAGGCCCAACATACCCTCCAACTGAAGGTTTTTCATGTCCCTATGCAATCTAATACATTAATTATTTTTTTGATCCTTGAGATTTGGCTTAACCTTTCTGATATGATTTGATAACTTCATACTTCTGCAAAGTATTTTAGTTGAATTGCAACATGCTTGGTTCTTGTGTTACAACCATATTTTGTTGTTGCATTCAATTTTGATCTTTGAACTTTGCATAATGATAATTTGATTATTGTTGCAAAGTATATGTTTACTGGATTGCATCATGATTGGTTCTTGTGTGACAACCATGATTGTGTTTTTATCCAATTATCTTTCAAGTACTTTTGAAAAACCATTGTATGCTCATAATAATAATGTAATAGTTAATATCTTTTGAAAGTATGTGGGCTTTTGAATGTGATATGAATGTGGAAATATATGAATATGAATGTACCCACCACCCCCTCAACTGATGGTATTGGAATTTTATGAAAGAGGACTTTCCATTGAGGTATGCAAGCCTCAAGGTGTTTTTTCAAGGATTTTAGACTTAAAGGACTATGGACTCAATAATTTGTATTGAAGCAGGGTTTATTTGTGAAATGAAAAGGATAGGAAAAGGAAAATGAAAATGGAAGATGACAATGGGAAATAAGCATGTAAGTGAGCTTCTTGCTTTTATTTGTGGGTTAGGATTAGACAAAGAGTAATGGAAAGTCTATGTGAATAAAAATTAACAACTGACTCTTGTTGGGAAAATAATTTTGGGTTGCTTTCAATTTCTTGGTTGGATTTATACTTCGAAAGGGAGGAAAGGTAATGGTCTTGATGGATATGGACTTGTTCTTATGTTTCTCATGAAATCGGTCCTTTGAAGACCAATTGTGCACACAATTGGTTTTCTTCAATGATCATTCAATCATCCCAAACCTGCAAAAAAACCTTGACATAAAGAACATATGTGCGTTAAAAAAAATGGCCAATTCCTTTTTTATTCTTATGAAAAATTTGAATGTCAAATGAAACAGATTAAGGAAAATCATGTGTTATATTCAGTCCAATTCACGATATCGATAAAAATCCATGTTTAAGAAATAACCATGAAAATAAAACAACTCCCTGTTTTCAGATGACTTCATGCAATGTGCTCAACAAAATGATTGGAATCACAAGGATTCGCTATGTCTTGAAAGTTACTGCTTTATAGAAAATACACAACAACAATATTATAATTTTTTAATGTCAAATGTTCCAAAATCATCTAAATAATATTTCAATTTTTCTTCAAACCATTCTTAAATTTTTCAAACTGAATCATCATCTGTGCTATAAAAATAATCATTGGTCTTTTTCTTAAGCATGTTGTCAAAAATATTTGAAGTGGAAAAAAAATTACTTTCACGAAAAATTATTTCAATCAAATTTTGCAAGTATTCTTTGCTTTATAAATTGCTTCAATAAATCGATTTCATATGCATAAAAAAAAAATTGATCTGCGGAATTAACAATTTGTTGCAACTGCACAAGAATTTCTAAGACTCGTTGAACTTCATGCGAGGGAATCTTGAATTCCTCCAAAACAAATATTACATCCCTCTTATACAAAATCAATTTCCTGTAGATTAGCGAAATAGGATTATTCTAGATCAGGAAAATGGTTTTAACTGAAACAATGCATAAATTGAAAATCGTTTTCCTCACGTAATGTGAAAATTGGGGTTCAAAAGATCATTAAAAATATTCCAAACCGTTAAAAATATGAGGAAACCGTTTCTTGGTTACTAATTTCACCCTGTTCTAGAAAAAAACCCACGTCTTAGTTTTTTTCTAATTCTCTTTAGTTTTCAACTATGCATTTCCTAGCTTTTGCTCCGGCAATGAAATTAATTATTGGTGAAACAGGTTCAACAATTGCCATTGACAAGCCTCTTGGCATCAGATTTGTATTGCAGCAAGGTTTATCTTGTTCGTTACAACGTGAAGCATATGCTTTTTGACTGCATAATTTCAATAGTAACTTTCTCAAACCATCGTAACACCATGTATGGAAACTCATATAAACTCTATCTTCAATCCAAGATAACCGTAAATAGTAAATCTATGATTTATAATTTCTACAGGAAATTTGTTATCCAAATGAGTGAATGCAAAAGATAAATTAATGTCAAAATCCAGTCATAAATCATCATGAATTACATCCGTCGTGTAATGGATACACAGAAAATAATTGTATGTACCATGTCTGCTCTGGAATTTGTCACATTTTATAGAGAGGGGTAGAAGACTATCCAACCATAAGCACCCACAAGAGAACCATAGCTATAATCAGTTCGTCATAATTGGATGGTGAAATAAATCATTTCTAGAAGTGTTAAATTCAAATGGGAAATCATTTCCAAAATGATTATCGTTTTGCTTTTCGATTTTACCTGATTTCTCATGCCATATGCCCAAAGTGTGACACGGGTGTCCTGTCGAAGACATGTTTTCCTCTAGAAAAACAAGTGTGAATATTGTCGAATTCATTTTTTAGAATGACCTTGTAGGGATACTTGATGAAATCTTTGATAAATAATGCTTGTAATCATAAACATGAAATCAAGCTTCCTAAAAATAAGTTGACAAATGGATGGTGCTACGTGAGAGAGGGTAAGGTGAAAACATGATAATAGGGCACATTGACAGCATGTAACAATGCAAATCCAACAAATTTTCAAGTGGTAACGACAAGGTGGCTAGCTAGGGAGTTTTTCTTCCTATCATGATAGCAAATCATACCAGTATATTTAAAAAAAACGATGAATCATGGAAGTAAAACAATGTGTCATATTTTCAGCGATACAGAATATGCAAGATCGCCCATCTATTGATTTGACTAGATCTTCAATAGCTCGACGTGTCGTCATGAAAAAAAAAGGGCATATCCTTTGGATTTACCAGTTGTTTGTCAAAACCAAGAGGGTCTTCTTCAATTTCTCCATACTGTGTGAAAACGTTGTTCAAGTGCATGGCTTGCATGGTAGAGGGAACATTACTTAGAGAGATCCTCCTTTGGCTCATTTTTGTTTTAGCTAGTTGAGTGGAGTCAGAGAAAATTCCACTATAAGCACGTATATACACACAACCATTCGATGGAGTGAAGTTTGAAGATGAAGAATTAAAACAAATGAAGTAAGAGGTTAAGTTTGAAGGGTCAAAGGTGATATAACAAATGATGCGACCAAAGACATCAAGGTATTGGAGAACTGATTATATACAGATATGGAGAGAAAGAGAATCATGGTTCAACAAAACTGTAAATCAATTTCCAGCAAAATGTTTCAATGAATTTTTGAATTTTAATTTTTAAATTGATTGATATGATTTTATGATCTTCTAGGTCGCAAGGCGCGGGAAGAGAGCATACTAGTCAGCGTTGTCAAATCTATTTATACATTTCAAAAATTCATATTTTCACACACAAATTTTATTTCTGACGGTGATAAAACAACGAAGTGACTCTTACTATATCACTGAAATTTATTCAAAATGAATGAATCAACGTTTATTTTTTTATTTTTCAAAAAAAAAAAAAAAAATCTAAAATTCTAGCCAAGCTTGGTTTTATTTATTTATTTTTATTTTTTTATCTATCTAAAAAAAACTATTTTTTTAAAAAAATTTATTTTGAAGTATATTAATGCTTCCAATGAAGCCATTTACGATTAGAATCTTTGAAATATTCATATCCAAATTTACGAAATGTACCTGATTTTTTGTAAGGATATAAAAAATTGTCTTAATCTTTCAATTTGTCGCAAGGATCTCTTGAAGAATAGATGAATGGTATGGTGCAACCACTTTTTGATACCATTCCTCAATGTAGTCTTCGAACTGCAGTCTAGACCTTTTGTCCATAAATGGTTAGTAAAAACTAAAAGTAAAATACACTCTACACTGAAAGCTATTCCCTATGCACACTTCCCCGAAAATGATGCCAAAATGTTGGGGAAAAATAATTGCCTATCATTTAATTGTCAACCCAGGGGTTTCGTAAACTTTTGAAGCATGCGTGCACTATATATGCTAGAAATCAACTTTCATTTTAGATCAATCTTACTAAAAACCAATTCATATAATCTATGAAATCAAATAATGAAAATGAAATTAAACTAACCTATGAAATCAAGCAACGAAAAGAAAGAAAACAAATTCAATTAATAGATGAAATTAAATAACGAAAAAAAATTCAACTAATCTATGAAATGAAATAATGGAAAGAAAGAAAACAAACTTAACTAATATATGAAATTAAATAACCAAAATAAAGAAAACAAATTCAACTAATCTATGAAATTAAACAACGAAAAGAAAGAAAACATATTCAAAAGAAAATATAGCGCACACAATCACACTTGTAGGAATTGAAATCTTAATCTACCACACTTGTGAGAATTGAAATTTTAATCTAATTTTAATCTAATATTAATCTACCACACTTGTATAAATTGAAATATTCTTGACAGAAATGCAGGAAATATTCTTCACAGAAATGCAAGAAAATGGATGCAATCTAAATGCTTGACAAAAATGCAGTAAAATGCTTAACTTAAATGCAGTAAAATGATTGATGCAATCCCACACATTATAGATGATAAATCCAAAAGCATGAGAGATGGGAAAAATTGAACACATCCCAATGCAAGAATTACCAACAAGATGGTGAACATTACTCATGAGTATTTGTATTCAAGATGTGAATAATATTAACTTGTACACTCATGTCTTCTCCAGCTTTACACCATGACATGATAGGTGAAAGATTCCCCTATTTATACAAAAATATGAGAAGCTATCTCATTAATGAGAATCCATGAATATTTCCATATATCTCTAGAGTTACAATCCAAATAGGAAGTGATAAGGCACATGTCTTCTTAGAATTACAATACAAATAGGAAATGAGACACAGATCCTCATGATCCCGTGATTTTCTCCATTCAAATTCGAATTTGGCCTTAGGAGGCCACATAAGAGTCTTTTGGAAGCTTCTTTTTGACCTACACATGGCAACAATCTCATTCCACTTTTTAGTTATATGTATATGCATATTCTTTTCTAATTTTTAACCACAAATTCACATAAAAATAATAGGAATCAATAAAGTTTGGAAAAACATAAATGTAACTCAATAATGGTAAGGTAAATGTAATGAAAAGGAGGTGGAGTGAAGGTGATAATATGGAAATATAAGTGAAAATGTAATGGAAGTAAATGACATTTTCAAGGCCCAACGCATGCAAGATATTTTTCATTATGGTAAGTATCTTAGAGCCCTGGTATACACCCTGTGATAGTCATTATGATATTCATTTGGTTGTGGAGTTTCAGATGGTATGCTACAGGTGGCTAGAGATGAGCGGAGTTGTAACTGGCAGTCACCTCCACTCTATCTTTATTACAGGCCTAAATTTCTGGCAGCGTCTATGCGTGATCAACCAAATGGCCATCCCATTAAAATTGCAGATCAATGATCTATTTTAAAAAATAACACATATTTTGACATGTGGATGAAGTGACTTAGCTGACAAACAAGACGGACAACGATAGACTATGCTTAACTACGGATTGACACCTAGTTTCTACACATAGAAGCATGACTCAACTCAACATTACTAACCATAAACATTTATTATCACATGACCGAACTCATGATAAAAGATTTGAAATGTATTTTATAATAGGAACACGTGGCTTGACACAAAGCGGTTGCGTTTATTTTTATTTATTTTTAAATAGGTGAAGTTACTGGATTTTTCGGTAGAATCGGGTTAAAGAAAAACAAACACAAACAGAATTAAAATAGACTGTCCAAAAAAGGGCTAAAATAGGCGCTACCAGAAATTTCGGTAGTGTTCAATTTTTTTTTGAAATTTACGAAGTTCAGCCTAAAAACAAAAAATTTAAAATAGACTTGTGACTTAGTAAAGAAATGTGCTAACATTGGCTCCATAGTGGATAGAGCTCTCCCTGCGAGGCTCTAATAATATTTTGTAGTTTTAGTGCCTTGTCATTGGGCTATGGAGTCTTATTATGAAACACACTGGTATTTACAGTGGACTTAGGCTACCAACAACCTTATTAAAATAATTTCTTGATAAAGCGCCCATTAAATGGGGCTCCAAATAGTTCTGTCCCATCAAAATATTGTAACTCAAAGGTATTATTCTGCAAAATATTGGAGATTCTGAAAGGAACAAACCATAAAGCGTCAAATTTGGAATGCTTACCTAGATCTTGATGATGTGAATCCTATTTCAACACCAGATCTCCAATCTAAAAATATTCCTTTTAGTCCCCCTATCAAAAAATTTCTTTACATATTTTTAATATTTTCTCACCAAATCATATTGATGTACTCGCTTTTGCTGCAATTCTATGATCTGATAAATTCTCTCGGTCATGTCATTTGGTTCAGCTTCATAATATTGCAGAAATTTAGCTACAAGAATAGATAATTGTACTGGAAAATCAACATCAACTCCATAAAGCATTTGACAAGGTGATGTATTAATATAATTTTTTATTGTCACCCTCTCATCCCATAAATAAAACTTTAGTTTTGAATCTAGGGCTTTCTTGGTTTGCTCCAATAGCTTAGTCATGATTCTTACCAAAATTTTCTTAGATGATTCAGCTAAAAAATTCCCTTGTGGATAGTAAGATGTAGAGTGAGTAATTTGAATACCATAATCTTCACATAAATCTAAAATTGGTGTAGCTTTAAAGGCAGCTCCATTGTCTGCTACTAACCTTGATGGACATCCAAATTTGGTTATGATTCCCTCCATAAATTTAATGATAACTTTATGAGTATCATTCCTGGTAGGTATTGCTTCAATCCATTTGGCGAAGTAATCAGTTGCAACAAGAATCCAACGATGTTGTCCACTTGAAGGTGGATGGATTTCTCCAATGAAATCTAGGCCCCATTGCTGAAAAGGTGCAGAAACAATTATGGGATTCAGAGGGAAAGACCTCAATTGTTTCATACTAGTGAACCTTTGAAATTTTTCACATGCTCTCACCTCAACACATACATCAAAAAATAAAATAGGCCAAAATAGCCAGCTCTCAGTATTTTTCATGCAGTAGTTCTCCAATAGTGATGACCTCTGCACACACTACTATGCATATCAAACATAAATTTCTTGGACTCATCTGGGTCAATGCACCTCAACAAAACTCCCATAGGATCTTTCCAATATAAACAGATATCCTTGATGCGAAATTCAATAGTTTTCTACTTCAACAGTCTTACTCTTCTTTTATCAAAATTTGGAGGAGATTTAAAATGATGCAGAAAATAGATGACATCCTTATACCAGCTACACTCAGAAAGTTTTACATCTACTGCCATGTTGTCTATAGGTTATTAAATTTTCCCTTGTAGGTTTTCATCCATGAAATTCAAACCCAAAACTCAACAATTGTCTTCATCTAGTAGTTTGGCTAATCCTTGAACTTTGATTAGTTTAGTAGGCTTTGTCTCTAAATCAAATTCAAGAACTTTAGTCACACACTTAATTCTTTTTCCATCAATATAACGCTGAAATAATCTCTCTCTAATAGAAGATGAAGGTACATAGGCAATAACTTGAGCATGCAGAATATAAACTCTAAAAGCTCTTAGAGCTTTCACTCATGCATAGGCATGCATTTCCAATATTTTATACTTCAATTCTGCATCTCTAAGAGCTTTGCTAAAAAATTATATGGGAGCTTCCTTATTTTCTGAATATTTTTGTAATAAAACAACATCAATAGTATATTGAGAGGAAAATGAGAAGATCAAGAGAGGTTTTGAGTATTTAGGGTTTACGAACTGATGTGCTTCAATAATAGCTTTTTTTATCATCTCAAATGAATTTTCGGCTTCAAATTTCCAATTGAATTCTTTGTCCTTCTTTAGCATGCAAGTAATATGCTTCACCACTTCAGCAAAATTGGTAATGAAACTTCTTAAGAAATTGATCTTACCAAGGAAAGATTCAATATCTTTCTTGGATATTGGAAGTGTTAAATACTGAATTTCAATCACTCTTTTGGGATTAATTTTCACTCTATCTTTAGAAACTATGTGACCCAACATCTTACCTTCTTTAAGAGAAAAATGAGACTTCTTTGGATTTAATGATATACCATATTTTCTGCATTTGACATTGAATACTTGTCTCAAGTACTAAAGGTGCTATTTATCTGAAGCTGAAATAAATAATATAATCCAAATAGATGACCAAGAATTTGTCTTTTTCTCTAATGAATGCAAAGTCCATAGCACACTGAAAAGTAGCTCTGGCATTCATAATCCCAAATGGCATATTTTCATACATGAATGTTCCCAAGGGAGTGGTAAATATTTTCTTCTCTCGGTCTTTTGGCCAAACAAAAACTTGATTGTACCCAGAAAATCCATCTAACATGGAAATTATGTTTGGCCCAATTACCTTTTGAATAATATGCTCCATATTTGGAAATGGATAATAATCTTTCTTGGAGCATTTGTTAAGATTCCTGAAATATACACCTAATCTGAATTCACCACTCTTATTTCTTACTGGAACTAGATTAATGATCCACTTGGATTATCTCAATGGAATAATGATTTTAGCATCCAAAAGTTTCTTCACTTAATTCTCCATCACTCGTAACAATAATGGATTGATTTGTCTTAACTTCTGCTGGAATGGCTTAGTACCATATTTCAATGGTATCATATGGTCAACTATAGTTGTGTCATATGTCTTAAGATCCTCATATTTCTAGTCAAGAACATCAGCAAATTCACAAAACAGCTTGTGGTATTTAATCTTTCTTTCTTATGATAAACATTTTAACAACTTAACATACCTCGGTTATGTTTTTGTGCCCAAATTGAAATCTTCCAATTCTAATTTTGTTTAAGCTAACCGTGGTTTGACTGAAAAATCATTGTAATCAAGAAGATTCTTAAGTGGGATTAACCCCTTGGGAATATGATTGGTAGGCAGCTAAATGATAGGTTGATCAACAATCTATTTTTTTTTTTTTCAGATTTTCAGTATCCTAAAAATAAACACCATTCTTCATGAGACCTTCATCCTGATCGACGTTTAGGACAACAAATTCTTCAAAAAATTCAATGAATCTTATAATATCATGATCATACTAAAAAAATTTCCAATGTTTGACATTATCAGGAATGCTAGGTTTGAACCTAACTTCCACTTCATATTAAGCTTTATAGGTATTGGAATATTAAATGAGCTTGTGGAAATAGAAAGTGAATCAACCAAAATATTACTTTCTCTTGGAACAAAAGAGAGGTTAAAGGCCATGAACGAGTCTTCTACAATTCTCCATAGTACAGTCTAGTTATCTCTAAGTCTAGGATGCTTATTTTGATAAACATTTCTGATTTGCTGAATAATAAGTTAAGCATATCTAAAAACATAAATTTTTGAAATATTCATGTCTTTTGTTGTTTTTAAACCAATCAACAAAGCTTCATATTCAACCACACTGTTAGTTGCTTCAAATTCAAGTTTGAAATAAAATGTGGAGCTCCTTTTCAAAGGGTAAATGAGAACTATTCCTGCACCAACTCCTTCTTTAGAACATGAACCATCAAAATACCTTTTCCACAACTTAGAACCATCATGACTGATCTAGTTTTTAGTAGGCTTCAAAATTTGAATTTTTTTTGCAGGAAAGGAAAAATTATCCATATGTAAAATGCTTGAACCAATATTAGTTGTTATATCATAAATTGGATGATTAGTAGGGTTTTTTTTTCACTAATGATAAATTCCAGCTGAGCTTCTTTATGAAGTCTTTTTTTCTCTCCTTCAAAAATAGGGACAACAACATAAGTGAAATCCATTTGCAAAGTTCCTCCAAACTTTCTATTCCATGACCTAGAAAGTAACATGCCAAATATAGGAGGAATTTTAGCTACAAAAATATCCATCACCATCCCTCTCATAGGTAACTAGCTTACTGCAAGGTCTTTGATGACACCAAGACATTGGACTTTCCTAGAATCAAAAGGGTAGAAATCTTGGTATTTTCTAGTTACTTCAAGACCTAGTTCATCCATGACTACCTTGGGCATTAAATTATGTTAGGCTCCAGAATCCATTAGGAAATTATGCAGGATATTATCATGAATATTCAAATATAGATAGAAGGGAGGAGTACATTCATCTCTGTCTTCTACAAATGGACCTAAAATAATAGTAGGCTTCTCATCTTAAAGGTTAACAAAATCAGATGCTACTGCGGTAGGTGGAGGCTGAAGAGCATTGATAAAAGTATTTTTGAAGTCATCATTCTTCATGAGTTCTACTGGAGGAACATGAATATTTATCTTTTGTATCTCGTTCTCAAAATTGAAAACAGGTGGCAGTTTGTGAGCAATTTTTACCTCAAGTGAAGGAAGGTTAACTACTACTGGAATTTCTGGTCTGCTTGGTTCAACCAATTGTTTTTCTACTAGAATTTTAACTTCATCCTTATTCTTCTTTGGTTATGTAACTGAATTTGGATTATCATCAATCATATTTGATATGACATTGCATCTACTTTGATGATCAGTTGCAATCATGGAATGATTGTATATGACATGAAATCTTCATACTTTTATTTTGTAAGATGAATCAACCCTTATTTATATCTCAAAAAAATTATATTAGCACCTTTCTTCAAAGGAGGTTTTACTTTTTCATCATCAACATCTCTTCTTTCTCTCTGCAAAATTTGAGTAACATTAGGTCTTCTAAACTGCTGCCTATTAGGTTGATCAAATGAAAAATTTCTAGTAGTAGCTGGTCTTGCTTCCATCTTGAGCTTGGAAATCTCAGTAGTCAATGACTTGACCATCTTGGTTAGCTCATCTAACTTAGGATCTATTTCAGAAGAATTTGAAGATGAAACTTCAGCTTTTTCTTCCTTTTATCTCTGTCAATCTCTCCTCTAAGCCTATCAACTGCTAACAATTTAGACTCTACCTCCAGTGAGTTGTCCTACATTTTTGTTAGTATTGTAGACATTCTCTCTCTAAATAATAAACAAAAATAAGGATCAAAGGCACCAGCATAAGTGATTTTGGTTGAAGCTTCAGTAGGCTTGATTTCAGTAGGTTTTTTTCTATATATCTTATTGAATCTCTTAGAAAAATTATAAATTGATTTTCCTAATTTTATTTTTATTGCACCAAATTAAATGATATAATACATAAAATATCTATTATCACCCCATTTCCTTAAAAAATTATCATCTAGGGTTTCAATTCTAGTGATGCTACCAGTTGTCGAAGATCTAAACCATTTCCTAACATCACCCTCAAGGCTCTCAACAAAAACTCTCATCTAGAGATCTTCATGCTCAATATTTAGATTGTTAGCATAGGCATAAAAGTTAGCAAGGTGTTGTTCAGATGTTACCTCTCCCTCACCATTAAATTTAGGCATGCACCAGAGATAATCTCCTGCAAGTAATACATTCATAGGCGAAGGTGATACCAAAGGGGCAGACCTTGAAACAACAATTTCATCCATTCAGTTAGGGGGTGCGTTTGGACCTGCCATGGTATGAGTTGTTAGTATTTATGGAACAAAAATTGGTGGATTTCGAACAGCAGATGATGAAGCAACAATGTTTGATGTAGAGAATGTTTGTTTTTTGGAAAACAAGGGAGGTACAGGATTTTCAGAAAAATCAGGGGATAGAGTTTGCAGGAATTCTTTAGAGACAACATTTAAGAAAACAATGGCAGAGGCAACAAAATTTTACTTAATATTTTTCTTGATTAGCTTTTTAGGGTCAGGAACTAGGATTATCAAAGGGGAATATGGGTTAGCCCTGGTTCTAGCCCTTCTAGGAACCATAAATTCAACAATGGAGTCGCTAGGTGTAAATCAGTCTAAAAAGACAACTGGAAATGTACACCTTAAACCAAGACTTATAACTTTTTCATTCACCCAGGGATAAACTTCAAATCACCTCCTCGGCAATGGCACAAAGATATTAGCGCAACGAGTCACTCCTTGACTGCAAAATTATTAAGCCTTACACATCATATTTCATTTCAAATTTAAAGGTTTTGAGTGGTGGGATGGCTTCTTAAAGAGTTTGAAATTATTTTTATTCTGTAAGACTTTCATGCATTTGTCAAGTTGTAGCAAGTGTAAATTGTATGGGTAAATTGGTAGTATTGGGAGCATAATGTAACAAATGAAAGGAGATAGATAGCTGGAACTTACTCTAAGAAATATCTATATCCTAAATCAGTCACAAAACTACAATAGTGGCTCTTTACATAAACTATGTTTTATGTGAAGTAAACAACATTTAGAAAGTAGATTACATGCATAAAGTATTTCTGAATATTTCATGAAACCTTCCCTAACATGTTCTACACAACATTTATATGATTTGCAGGAAACTAAACAAAAAATAATTTACTATTAGATCCTCTAACAGTTTCTTACTCACACCTTGATGGTTATTGCAATTCATAAATCAGAAGAAATAGACAATGAGAGGAACATACATACATTAAGTAGCCATTGAATCACAAAATCCTACATCATGAAGTGCAAAAAGGATTTTTCTTTATTATATTAAGTCTTCAGGTAGACCAACATCCAACCTTGAAATGGTATTTACAAATGGTATATATAGAGAGAGAGGCACCAACTCCATCTCTCCTAAAAAGAAGGAACCACTATTCCTATCATTACATAGGTGTGATAGGTCATTAAAGCTATATCCCATCAAAATCTAACTAAAAGTATAGATGTAGCTAAAAGAAGAGAAGCCAGTTTGGACTGAACTGTTCAGTGTGCTGACATGCTGCCCCTTTTTCTGTTGATTTGTCTCCTCAAGACTTTGGTTCTTTCAAAACCATATATCTTCATCAATCATGGCCTTCAACAACCTCATAACCACCTATCAACCGTCACTTGTTATATCCATATATTTATGATTATTTATATTTTCTGAACATGCTCAGAAACTTTGCTGACGGTTATCAAAAATCATTTAAAAGAGGTGCTACTGGAAATTCTGGTAAAAACATGTAACTGCGCAAAATCTATAATGCTACCGGAAGTTCTGGTAGTGCTATGTTTCTTTTTCAAAAATTCACATCAAACACTTAAAAAACCTGTGCAGACTTATACACTTTGAAAATTGAGCTGCTATTCAAAATATACTTAGTAAGAAAAAAAGTGTTTAATTAGGAAACATTTTTACCTTTCTTCCATATGGGTTGCAGCTTCAACAAACTTGCCCAAGTCCAATTTGTTGTCAACAACTGATATTGATCGTGTGGTCTTGGTGGCGACTTCTTTGACAACGGTGTTAGGACCTCACTATGTATCATTTTTACTATATATTTTGACACCACCTTACCTTTATAACCATGTTTAAAAAGGATTCCATCATCACTTTCATTCACTTTATCCAAAGGTATATAAAATCCTCTTCTTTACTATATATTTAATCTATTTACATATAATTCCATATTACTCTTATATTTCATCATTAATCGAAGGTAGATTGTTGCTAACATAAGTCTAAAATATCGCAGATAATTTATGTGCTGTGCTGGAACAATCAGTCGTTGCTGAAACAGTCAAAGTCCATTGCTGAAATAGTCGACTCCGTTGCTGAAACAGTCGACTCCGTTGCTGAAACAGCCAGCAGGAACGCAAATTCCGTCACTATTCGTAATTTTCGATTCTGGAAGAGTATTTTGTGGAATAATGGCAACAACATGAAGACGTGGTTACACGGATTATTCTGAAGATAGTACTCTTTTTGTATCTGTTGTAACAATATCTTTTTATGGAAGAATAACCCTGTTTTAAGAAAGAAGAACAGAATTGGGATAAACATAGATTTGCTATTGTAAGAGATGTCTCCTCTTTAAAAAGAGGAGACATCATCATTAGAAGGGAGTTCAGAAGCTACAGGAGAACATTGTGTTTGAGAGGACAGGAGCTAGACTCCATTTGTAATGTATCATTTCTTTTGACAGATGAATAAAATTTCCTTTTGAGTGCTTCAATTTAATCCCTTCTCTGGGGAATCTTGTGAGAAGGAAAGGGCCTGCCTTCCTCACAAGATTCACCCGTCTGTTCCTGTAGTTTGCTAGATTTCTTTATGATATTCGCACTTTACTTTAATCTTGTTTGCTGAAACACCAATTACACAGTTCTGTAGTTTATTGTGCATTCTGTTTTCTTTAACGCTGCATGTGTTTAGTACATTCAATCTTAAGAAGTTAAAGGATCTATTTCTGTTATTTATTTGAATGTATGAATGATGCTGGGAAGCAGGTGCTGAAGATTCCTGTACAAAGGAATAGGGTCATGTGCCCATTGATTGCCTTTCTTTTTCTGCAGTGTGATTAGAAACAGGAGACAGATGCTGAAGGTTCCTGTTCATGGGAATAGGGTCCTGTTCTCTTGAGTTTATCTTTTCTACAGAGTGATTAGTGTCAGGCAGCAGGTGCTGAAGTTCCTATTTGAAGGAATAGGGTCATGTTCCCTGTTATGGTTGATTTTTTCCTTTCCTGCAGAGTAATTTCCTTTCAATAGGATTCTTGACAACTGCAATAGGGGAATTGTTTCTACTATAACATAAATAGACTTCAGCTTTGATTAAACATGGTGTGAATAATTAGATTTGTATGATTAATAATTGTGTGACTTTTTACTACAACATTATTTCTGCTTTTGAAATTGAGCATATCTAGTGCGTGGTTGTCTTTGAAATAAACAGACTTCCTCGGGTTGACAATTTATGTGGAGCTTGAATTTTTAAAAACAATTAAAGTGACCAACATTTTGGCGCCGCTGCCGGGGAAGGCAATTATAGATTTCAAAAGCATTAATATTTTCTTTCTAAATGTGAAGATTGTATGAGAGGACGCGGAAACCAAAAGAAAACTAATCCCACAGGTGGGAAAGGCAAAGGAAGGGGAGGAAGAAAGACTTTCATTGACGAGATTGTATCAAAGGCTGAATCATCACAGAGATTAAGTTCTCGAAAACCAAAACTTCAGCACTCCCCTCAATCAGATTACAAAACAGAGGAAGTTGTGGGTCCTGAAAACATAGAGGAGCCGGTGATTAAAGAACCAGCAGTCAGTGCTGGAGAGTCAGAAGAAAGTGCTAGAAAATCAGCAGAGCACATTGAGGAAATAATAGAGAGTGTTGGACGACCAGTGGAAAACATTGAGGAGCCAGTAGAAGATCTTGACGATCAAGAAAGTGCAGTAGGAGAACAACCAATGGAAGGAAACAATGAAGGCTTCTTCGGTGGAGGACGTGTAGATCCTGAAGGAGAAGGAAAGGATGAAAATTCTCTCTCTACCTTGGGATTTCCTATCAGTGATCTCCCTAGAGGAACAACTCCTATGAAGAACATTCCATTGTCAGCTTTACCTAACTTTCATGGTTTATCCTCTGAAGATCCAGATGAATTTCTTTTTGAATTTGATATATTATGCAGAAGTTATGATTATGTTACTAATGCTCAAAAGTTGAAACTGTTTCCAGCAACATTAAAAGGAAATGCTTTAAGATGGTTCATGAGCCTTGGAAGCCAGGTAATCATAACATGGGAGCAGATGAAACAGAAATTTATGCTTAAATATCAAGACTACTGTCGGACGAGAGAAAAGAAGGATGAACTATTCAATATGGCACAAAAGCCGGATGAGAATCTGGAGGACTACGTAGAGAGGCTACAGTACAATATACAGAGATCAGATCATCCAAATATAAGTAAGGAAATTCACAAAACAATATTACTTAGAGGATTAAGGGATGATTGTTTAGATATGTTAAACATGCTTGGCAAGGGAGATATCTCTAAGGAATCATATGATGAGATTGTTGAACTTTGTAAGAGGTGTTCAAGGGGAGTTGCAAGGAACAGAGTAAGTAATAGAGATCCCACCTATTCAAGAGTGCAGAAATCAGCTAGTGGGGGAGCAACAAGAGCTGAAATAGGTAATCTACTTGAAGAATTTAAAACTGAGATGTTAAGTTCTTTTGCTTCACAAATTGACACTTTGCAGGTTAAGAAGAAGCAGCCTGAAGCAGAAGCAACTCTGGCTGTCTTTTGCCCGAAGTGCAGAGACAAACATCCACTAAGGGAGTGCCCATTGGACAAAATACCAATCTGCACCCTTTGTGAGAAAGATCATGAAACACAACAATGTCCATCTCTACCAGGAATAAAGGCAGCATTGCAGCCAACGGAAGAAGAAGCTGAAGCAGTTTACTTGCTAACTCAAAGAAGACAATGGCAACCAAAAGGACAAGGTATGAACTCTAGTATGCCATTTAATCGTTGGAATAATTATTCTGCTTTCGGTCAAATAAATTACCCTCCCTTTAACCAAATGCAATACCCACCCTTTAATCAAATGAATTTCCCACCCATGCAACAATCAAACCCTCCCTTTGTTGAACCGGCAATGTGGACTCCTTGGCCCCCACAACAGCCATCTTCTTTTAACCCTTAGAATTCAAATTGGAGAAGCCAACAACTCCCGTATCCAAATCAATTTCCTCAATTCCAACAACCACTTCCTCTGCCATCAAATGCTTCGCCAAATAACCAAATGAGACCCCAGCTACCTGTGCAACCAAATCCTAACCCCAATAACAAATTTGTGCAAGTCATTGATATTCAGAATCAGTCTATATTTCCTACTATGCAATGTAATGATATTCATTTAAGATCTGGGAAAATAGTAGAGCCTATTATTGATGGCATAACTTCTTTTGATTCTGATAAAGAGGAAACTGAGAAACATAAGAAAGCACAACCACCCTCTAACAAGAGTATTGAAATAACAGAACCACCATTCCCCAAGCATTTAGTTTTAACTAGAATGCCTGAAACACCTGCCTTTAATATTTTAGGGGAATTGCAAAATTTGTATGTTAAAATTCCACTTTTACAGGCATTGAGAGATGTACCAATTTATGCCAGAACAATAAGGGATATTTGTGTTAAGAAACCTGGTAGGAAAACTAAAGATCCCCTTACAGTACATGTGATGGGTGATTTATCTGTATTAATGTCCGGAAAAACCCCTCCTGTAAAATATGGTGACCCCGGCCATCCTACCGTGACAGTTCAAATTGGTAAAACAATGATTCCTCAAGTTCTGGTAGATTTAGGTGCTGCAATAAACATAATGACTCTTGAAACTTCATAATTGTTACAGCTGAATAACACAATCAGAGATACACCTACCATTCTAGAGTTGGCTGACCGTTCTACAATTAAACCTGAAGGAGTTGTTGAAGATCTACTTATCTCAGTTGAATCCTGGAATTACCCAGCTGATTTTGTTGTATTGCGGACTAAAACAAAGCTGGGGGGACATCCTTTAATTCTGGGGAGGCCATGGCTGGCCACAGCTGATGCCTTTATCAGTTGCATATCTGGTTCAATGACAATTTCTAATGGTTATGAAACCAAACAGCTTACTCTTTATCCTCATGCTACACCCATAATTAATAATGAAGATTCTATGTGGATGGATTATGATGATAATGTTGTTCAGCCTATTCTAACTATTGGACAAGCTTTAACTCTTAAAGACAATACAGAGGATGAGATAATTAATAATTTTAATTGTGAACCTTCTTCTGTAATTGTTGAAACACACAATCAATTGACTGCAATTTTTGAAACAGATACCCAAGAAAAGATTGAATCTGAAGACTTATCTCAGACATTAACCACCATCTCATCTAAAAGCATAACAGTTGAAATTGAACCTGGCAAGACATTAAACATAAATCTTGATCTAACAGTTGCTGAAACACAGCAGTTAATGAAGTTATTACATGAAAATAAGGAAGCATTTGCATGGGATTACACGGATATGAAAGGTATTTCTTCTGAATTATGCACTCATCAAATTTACATTAAAGAGGGATGCCGACCAGTCTGTCAACCCCAAAGACGAATGAACCCTAATTTACGAGAAATTGTTAAAGAAGAACTTCAGAAATTGCTTAATGCAGGATTTATATACCCCATATCTGACAGTGAATGTGTTTCCCCATTGGTAATTGTCCCTAAGAAAAACGGGAAATGGAGAGTATGTGTTGATTATAGAGCCTTGAACAAAGCTACTCAAAAGGATCACTTTCCTTTACCTTTCATTGATCAGGTGTTGGATAGTCTGTCAGGGAAGAAATTCTTTTCTTTTCTAGATGGATTCAATGGGTATAATCAGATTAGAATTGCACCCCAAGACCAGGACAAGACCACTTTCACTAGCCCTTGGGGAACTTTTGCTTATAGAGTTCTTCCATTTGGGCTATGTAATGCACCAACAACTTTTCAGAGGGCTGTTATAGGAATCTTTTCTGATATGTTGAATGACTCTATGGAAATATTTATGAATGATTTTACTCCTTATGGTGTGTCTTTTGAAGATGCATTACAAAATCTTGAGAAGGTACTTAAACGATGTATACAAGCTCACCTCTCCCTAAGTACTGAAAAATGTCATATGATGATGAGTGAAGGAGTAGTGCTTGGACATTTTATTTCATCTCAAGGTATTCTGGTAGATCCATCTAAAATATTGGTCATTCAGAATCTTTCTGTTCCTAAAACACAAACTGATGTGAGAAGTTTTCTAGGACATGCTGGATACTACAGAAGATTTATTAAAGATTTTTCTAGGATAGCTTCTCCATTATTTGTGTTGCTTATGAAAAATGCTGAATTTAAGTGGACTAATTCTTGTCAGAAAGCTTTTGAAGAACTCAAGCATCAGTTATCTACTGCTCCTATTTTAAGGGGACCTGATTGGGCCCTCCCTTTTCATATATCTTCTGATGCTTCAGACACTGCAATTGGAGCTGTCTTGGGACAAGAGGTGAATCATCTTCCTTATGCTATCTACTTTATCAGTAAGAATATGACCCCTGCTGAGCTTAATTATATAGTTACCGAAAAGGAGTTTCTTGCAGTAATTTATGCCATTAATAAATTTCGACATTATATCACTGGTTATTCTACTTTTGTCCACACTGATCACTCGGCTATTAAGTATTTAATGAACAAATCTATTACAAATGCTAGAGTTACCAGATGGCTATTATTACTGCAGGAATTTGATATCACAATTGTAGATCGGCCTGGTAAAGAAAATGTGGTGGCTGATTTCCTTTCACGGTTAAAAACTGATAATAATATTCCAGTAGATGATTCTTTTCCTGATGAGTATTTGTTTGCATTTTCTGCTCACTCTCCATGGTATGCAGATATTGCCAATTATTTGGTTGCAGGAAAATTACCATCACACCTGTCATACAGAGAAAAGAGAAGAATTTTTCAACAAAGTGCCAGGTATAACTGGATAAGTGGGTGTCTTTTCTACACAGGGCTTGATCAGGAAATCTGAAGATGCATTAGGGAAGATGAAGTGTACGACATACTGAAAGCTTGTCATGATGACCCTTGTGGAGGGCATTTTGCTGATAAGAGAACAACACACAAAATTTTGAGGATGGGTTACTATTGGCCCTCATTATTTAAGGATGCAAAGAAATATGTAAGGGCTTGTGACAACTGCCAGAGAATGGGTCAACCCAATCATAGAGATCAAATGCCATTAAACCCCCGGGTAGTTTCTGAACCATTTGAAAGATGGGCCTTGGATTTCATAGGACTTATTAATCCTCCATCCAATCAAAGAACTTATATATTAGTCTGTACAGACTATATGACTAAATGGGTGGAGGCCAAAGCACTTATTAGAGCCAATGAAGAGGCTGTCCTAGCTTTCTTATTTGAAGAAATCTTCACTAGATTTGGAATTCCTATAGAGCTAGTTACAGATGGAGGACCTCCATTCAATTCTCATGGTTTTAAGTCTACCCTTCAGAAATATCATATTCATCATAGAATGACTACACCATACCACCCCCAGGCCAATGGGCAGGTGGAAAGCACAAATAAAGTATTAGAAGCCATTCTAACTAAAACAATGAAGGACAACCGGAAGGATTGGTCTCAAAGGCTCCCTGAAGCACTATGGGCTTACAGAACTACTTGGAGAAACACTACAGGTTTTTCTCCCTATGAATTGGTTTATGGTAAAAATGCTATTTTTCCTGTGGAATTTGAAATTAAAACTCTAAGAACTGCTTTAGTTGTTAATCTTGATTTGACTAATGTGCAGACAGCTAGGTTGCAGCAGCTTCTTGAATTGGATGAAAAGAGATTAGATGCCATTCACCAAACAACCATGATTCAACAACAGAGAATGAAGTGGCATGATAAAATTATCAAACACAAGCAGTTCCAAAAAGGTAATTGGGCCTGATTGTATGACTCTCGGTTTGAAAATTTTTAGGGTAAGCTACGTACACGATGGCTTGGACCATATGAAGTAGATGTTGTTTTTCCTAATGGTACGATAAGACTTTTAACAATTGATGATTCTAAAACACCTCTACTAGTCAATGGTCATAGGCTTCGTTTATATCAGCGCCCTGTTTCTAAAGAGGATTTCAAGACTGCTTGCATGACTGATACACACTATCTTTTTCTAGGGGAGTCTTCTGCTCCTCACAGCATTTAATTTTCTGCACTGTATTTTTAGTATTAGATTATATTTAAAACTAATAATCCCTGTCAAGGGTTGGCATATTACAATTGAATTTTGCAGATTCTGGAAAAGCTCATTAAGGAGGACAGATTCATCACAAGAATATCTGAAGCTTCAATCATAGAAGCTTGTTCCCTTCATTTCAACCCATTTCCTAGTAATATCCCTTTTATCCCATTTCTACATTATTTCCCTTTTTCCATTTTTCCCACTTCTACCATTCCTCAAATATCATCCTTCAGCTAGTATTTCCCGTTCCTCACTGCTGGAATTATCCCTTAACAAATATTTCCCCCACTTGTCCTAAACCCAAGTCATTATATCCCATTTTCCTGATTTTTCCCTCTGCTGAAACACCAGTTTCAGCAACATGTCATTCATTTTTCTGTTGCTGAAACACCAGTTTCAGCAACCCGTCATTTATCTTTTCATCATTAAAACAACATTTCTTTCCTCTGCTATACAAGCTTTTCAGTTCTCCACTTTTACTCTTCAGATCCTTTGAGTGAACATTATTCAGTATTGAGTAGATCCTGATATGCTCCTGTTCTACATTTTAGAGAAATCTACAGATTCTTTCATTAAATCAAGCCATTATGAAGCACTCTACACTTCGAATTATTAAACCAAAGGTAAAAATGTAAGGTATGTGGTTTTTATGTAAGGCATTTAAAGAATATTTTAAAGAGAGGATCTCGCTCATAATGATTGCAATCTCCACACGCTCAAACATCATTGCACCATACGTAGGGGGGGGGGGGGATTTCGAAAACTGAATAATCATTTCACATCACCCAATCCTCCGTCATTCTTCATATCCACTTCCGCCGTCATTGAGACTCCATCTCCTCTGTTGCAACAATTAGCTTGACCAAAGCCTGTGTTTCTGTCTTCTGCACCTCTGCATGTGACTCAAGCTAGTAGCTATGGGAGGGTCGGCTATCAGACACGAGCCTGGTTCGATAACTCTTCTCCAATTGTTCCCAGAGGCCTATCAAATTTTTCAACAAGCAGGATGGACAGCATACTTTGAAAGGTTAGGAGAATTTGATCAGCAACAAGTTTTAGAGTTCGCACAGAACCTTCAGGGGAATTATTCAGTGGTTCAAGGGGTCCAAATTTCAGTCACGGAGGAGGATGTAGCACAGGTATCAGGTTTGCCGGTTATTGGGGCTCGCTGGTTCAGTCAGAAACAAGTTATTTTAAATGCACAGCAAGATTTTCTTCGTCCAGATGAACTGGTTGAACTTAAAGGCCGCGGTATAAGTCTGCATTCATTACCTCGACCATGGCCGACAGTAGCTGAATTCATCAAGCACTATTTGACATGTGAAGGGCGTTACCCAGTAGTCTACCAACACGACTTCGTTTTGATGAATCATTTAAGGCATGGTCGATTAGTTAATATTCCCTATTATCTGCTTGGTTGTATCAAAAACATGTCATATTATTGCAGATGGGTTAAATTCCCATTGTTATCCCTTACCCATCATCGTTTATGTCAATTATTTATTCAGAGGGGTTTTGCTCAGCAAAACCCCCCTCTGAATAATCCACTCCTCATTCCCCAGCAAGCCGAAATTCCCCAACAAGATGGAAGTTCCCAAGAAACTCCTGAGAGTTCTTATGAAAGGAAACTAGACGATATCCCAGACCCCCCTGTAATTCCATCCTCGGAACCAGTTGACTTACCCCCAAGTTCGTCCCACTTAGTAGAGTCATCCCTTCCCACTATTTCTATCCCCAGCGATGACTCTCCAACACCCCCATATCCACCTACTCATAAAAAAAAGAGACAAACCCCAACAGTCTCTGTCTCAAAACGACAAACAAGGGCCACATCCCAAGTTTTCATTTCTTCCGAAAGCCCTTCCCCTAGAAAAGAATCTTCCTCTACAAAGAAAAGGAAAGACACTGACTTCTCTGCTTTCCTACCAAAAAGGAAAATGAAAATGACTGTTGAAACTGAAGTTACTCCCATTTCCCCTGACCCCGCCACTATCCTGTTAAAACTTCAGTCCTCACCACCATTCCAAATTCCCCAACCCGTCTCATCCGGTGGCACTGTCACACAAGAACCAGTGCCCCGGGATAACATGACATCGTTTATGGCTCAAACAGTGACTGTCACACAAGAACCAGTCACTTACCCAGAGGCTGAAACACAAGAACCAGCCACTGTGGTACAAGAATCATACACCAAGCATGATAATACAGGGAAACCAGCTGTAGCTGCTCCACAAGAACCAGTTACAGCTGCGGATCAGCAAACAACTCCAGCAGAATCAACCAGCACACAGGGTTCACACACTATGGCATATTTATTGGAGGAAAATGAGTTTTTGAAGTCAGAACTAGAGGCCTATAAGAATGAATTAATCATGGCACGAGAAGCCTTTGATAGAGAATTGAATCTCTACATGCTAGCACACACAGCATCAGCAAAAAATAAGGATCCATGTAGAGAATACATGTGCCATGAGTGTGGTAATATTTACCAACAGGCAGGATATAAAGTAGTCAAAATTCAAGTATCTGAGGCATCTACATCAGCTGCAATTAAAGAAGAACGCCCTACTGCTCCACAAGAACCAGTAGGGCTCTCAAAAAGTCTGGAAAAAGAAACTAAACCACAGATATCTCGCCCTGTGCTAGTCAGCTCAGCCACTCAGACAATGCCCCAACCCAGTACTTTTAATGCCGGGACACAGACCCTGCCATGGAAACAATTAGAACTTATGAACAACTAGAAGAAACAATATGTTGTAGATCAAGATAAAATATTGCAGCAGCATAAGTTGGCATGGCAGAATCACATGTATGCCAACTGGGATATTTGGGAACAGACATTGCAACAGCTCAGGGATTCCAAGAAAGAAGTCAAGGAATCAAAGGAAAAGTTGGTTTTGATGTTTTCATTAGTGAAAAAATTGATGGCTACCCGAAAACCCTCCTTGAATTATTCTCTCTTCCTCTCTGAACGTTTGGTTTATTTTCAATTGAAGGCAATAAAGGATGGCAGACCTCATGAATTGCTTACTGCAGAACAATTTGTTAAGACTTTTACTGAGGCCCCTGAAAGTGACCAACATTTGTTGTGTGAACTTTATCTCCATAACGAGGCCATGCCTGAGAATAGAAAAGTCAATCTCACTCCAATCGTAGGTGATGTACAAATTAGGGCATTCGTTTCATTCCTGGCCAATCAGCTCACCTGGAAAACTGCGTTCATTGCAAGTAGGCATAATGAGGAGAATCGGCTCCTTTGGATTAGACCGGAACCTTCAAATCCGGCTATGTTTGTAGCACAATATCACCGATTCTTGCAGAAGCCAGGAATGCACAGGTACATACAACAACTGCAGGCTTCAACACTTTTAAAATGTCTACAGCTAATCAGAGTAAAGGAGGCTGCTGCATTGAATGCCAACACTATGTTTTGGCAACAGTCATGTAAGGAAAGACAAGAATATCACCCTTTCAGCCCTGATAATATTCAAGCTGCACTTTCCAGGGTACCTAATTACATCAGATGCATTCGGCATTGTGGAGCAAACTAGATTGGTTACCATTTTCATTTTCCAATTCTATGGATGCCTACAGAAAAATACCCGTGTCACTATCAATTGGCTGACAGAGATGAAGCTGTAGCATGGCAGCAATTGCAGAACAATCGAGGATTCCGAACTCCGATAGAAGCCACCTTCTCCAGCTACTGCTTGAGCAACTTGCATGCACAGAGTCAGTACTTAGACTCTGACTGAGACTAGGAGTTGCCTGAGGACATGCAACCCTTTCAGCTGGGGGGGATGTTAGGACCTCACTATGTACCATTTTTACTATATATTTTGACACCACCTTACCTTTATAACCATGTTTAAAAAGGATTCCATCATCATTTTCATTCACTTTATCCAAAGGTATATAAAATCCTCTTCTTTACTATATATTTAATATGTTTACATATAATTCCATATTACTCTTATATTTCATCATTAATCGAAGGTAGATTGTTGCTAACATAAGTCTAAAAGATCGCAGATAAATTATGTGCTGTGCTGGAACAATCGGCCGTTGCTGAAACAGTCAAACTCCGTTGCTGAAACAGCCGACTCCGTTGCTGAAACAGTCGACTCCGTTGCTGAAACAGTCAGCAGGCACGCAAATTCCGCCACTATTCGTAATTTGCGATTCTGGAAGAGTATTTTGTGGAACAATGGCAACAACATGAAGACGTGGTTACATGGATTATTCTGAAGATAGTACTCTTTTTGTATCTGTTGTAACAATATCTTTTTATGGAAGAATAACCCTGTTTTAAGAAAGAAGAACAGAATTGGGATATACATAGATTTGCTATTGTAAGAGATGTCTCCTCTTTAAAAAGAGGAGACATCATCATTAGAAGGGAGTTCAGAAGCTACAAGAGAACATTGTGTTTGAGAGGATAGGAGCTAGACTCCATTTGTAATGTATCATTTCTTTTGACAGATGAATAAAATTTCCTTTTGAGTGCTTCAATTTAATCCCTTCTCTGGGGAATCTTGTGAGAAGGAAAGGGCCCGCCTTCCTCACAAGATTCGCCCGTCTGTTCCTATAGTTTGCTAGATTTCTTTATGATATTTGCACTTTACTTTAATCTTGTTTGCTGAAACACCAATTACACAATTCTATAGTTTATTGTGCATTCTGTTTTCTTTAACGTTGCATGTGTTTAGTACATTCAATCTTAAGAAGTTAAAGGATCTATTTCTGTTATTTATTTGAATGTATGAATGATGCTGGGAAGCAGGTGCTGAAGATTCCTGTACAAAGGAATAGGGTCCTGTGCCCATTGATTGCCTTTCTTTTTCTGCAGTGTGATTAGACAGGAGACAGGTGCTGAAGGTTCCTGTTCATGGGAATAGGGTCCTGTTCTCTTGAGTTTATCTTTTCTACAGAGTGATTAGTGTCAGGCAGCAGGTGCTGAAGTTCCTATTTGAAGGAATAGGTCCTATTCCCTGTTATGGTTGATTTTTTCCTTTCCTGCAGAGTAATTTCCTTTCAATAGGATTCTTGACAACTGCAATAGGGGAATTGTTTCTACTATAACATAAATAGACTTCAGCTTTGATTAAACAGGGTGTGAATAATTATATTTGTATGATTAATAATTGTGTGACTTTTTACTACAACATTATTTCTTCTTTTGAAATTGAGCATATCCAGTGCGTGGTTGTCTTTGAAATAAACAGACTTCCTCGGGTTGACAATTTATGTGGAGCTTGAATTGTTAAAAACAATTAAAGCGACCAACAAACAGTATTTTTCTCTTTTGAATCCTTTTGAATTTTTCTTCTTTTTGAGGATTCTGTTTGCTGATCTATAGGGGATTTTCCTTTGTCTTTTTTCTTGGACTCATTAGTCTACAACCGTTCATATTTTCCTTCTACATCTATGACCTCTGTCAGCAAACTTGGATTATGCAAGGCTTTATATTTGAGTCTGAACTTGCTATTATCTCTGGTATGTCTTTTTCTACTACAAACGATAGGTTTGGAATCCTCTTTCCTTATTTTTTTGCTGATTTCATACCCTCCATCTTTTAGGAGCTCCTCATTAGACTTTGTGGGCTGATATTACTTTTGAATTTTCTTTTGACCATCTACTTCCAAAATTTTTGGTAGCACCTATGCTTTCGATTTTTCTGTAGTTGCAGACCTTCCTCTTCGAGCTCTGGTATAAGAATTAGGAAAAGGAGAAATGGGAGGCACCATTTTCATGGATTTAGGTTTATTGGTTGATGATATCTATCCTTTATCCAAATTCCTCTCAACCTTGGATGAAGGAGTATTTTATTTTCTACCTTTAGTCTTCTTATGCATATTCTCCGTCTTAGCCTTTCTCTTTGTTCTTTTGGCAGGCTTAGTGTGTTTCTGTGAAGCTGAAGATGGTTGAGTTGCAACATTAGGTATAGGTGCAGGTTCGCTTGCCCTATAAAATAGAAAATGGTCCCATGATTGGTTTATTTTCCTTAGTTCTTCCTCAACTAAGACTTTGATAACAACTTGATGATATAAGTTGGATTCTGAAGCAGTTGTGTCTATTTGAATCATGACTGGCATCTTTGTCAGGCTCTTTAGTAGAAATAATGGCAAGTTGAGGGTCTTCATACTTGTAATATGAAACAAAAATCTCATATGATAAAGAAAAACTACAGTATACCTCCTCTCATAAGTGAGGTAAATTTTGATAATATTAACAACCTCAACCCATTCCCTCTTGAGGTAACTTATGGGAATTCCTTTGGCCCAATTGGGAACTATGTGTCCATCTTTAAGGAAACTATTGAGGTCTCCTCCAGTGATGACTTGGCCTTTAAAGCACTTGTCTCCTTCTTGTGGAAGGATGAAAGCTTCAATTATTGAATTTGTTGATACCTGCAATCTAAGATCATAAATGGTTGCTTCCTATCCATTGAAAGAATGTGCAAACTCCCGAGCTAATCCTGAATGAGAGATTCCCAGTCTTAAGCATAGTGGATACCACCTTGCCTGAACAAACAACCTTTTCACATTTGAATTAGCATCCACTAGGTTAGATCCTTGGGGTTCAATTCATTTTAGCTTTCCTCCTCTCTTAGTCATCTTTAGTAATCAATAAGCGTGCCTACTGAAATTTGATAGGTGGCAAGGCTAGAGGATCTCACCTAATAGGTTTTGTTGTGCCTTTGATGATATTTGTCTGAAATTTGAGAGTCCTTTCTCAAGATTCTCACTGTAAAATATCGTTCACCAACAGTTAAATTAAAACTGACAGCATTCCTTCCTTCTCGATGGTTTAAAATAGATACGTTGATTCACCTTCCCATGCAAAATATTTTTCATTATGGCAAGTATATTAGACCGTAGCATACATCCTGTGATAGTCATTATGATTTTCAGTTGGTTGCGGAGTTTCAAATGGTATGCTACGAGTGGCTGGATATGAGTGGAGCTGTAACTGGCAGTCACCTCCACTGTATCTTTATTACAGGCATAAATATCCGGCAACGTTTATGCATGATAAACCAAATGGTCACTGCATTAAAACTACACATCCATGATATATTTTAAAAAATAACACATATTTTGACATGTGGATGAAGTGACTCAGTTGAAAAATAGGACAAAAAATGGTAGGGTGTTCTTAACTGCGGATTGACACCTAGCTGCTACACGTATAACCATGACTCAAACCTTTCTTATCACATGACCTAACTCATGATAAAATATTTGAAACATATTTTATAACAATAACACATGGCTTGACACAAAGAAGATGCACTTTTCTTTTTTAATTTTTTTAAAAACAGGGGAAGTTACCGAAATTTCTAGTAGCATCGGGTTAAAGAAAAACATACACAAACATAATTAAAATAAGCTGTCCGAAAAGGGCTAAACCAGGCGCTACCAGAAATTTTGGTAGCGTTCATTTTTTTTTTTGAAATTTACAAAGTTTCATCCTAAAAATAAAAAATTTAAAATAGACTCATGACTTAGCAAAGAACTATGCTAACACAGGGAAAGGAGATTCAATCACAGCTCACAAAGTGTCAAGAAATTCATGGATAGCAAGGAATTCAATGAAGAATAACACACATGGAAGAGGATCAAAATCAACTGAGGATTTGGAGAATAAATTATCATTTCATATCTTTGGGATCGAATAAAAACCACATTTTTAGGCATTAGCAAAGCATAATCAACAAGTATAAAATCAAATTATCAAGTGAATATTTTATCCAAATTTTAAGCCAATAGTTGGGGTACAGATGGAAAATAGATTCCCATTTTTGGAAGATTATCGGGCTCAATAAAAGGAGAGGGTGAATATTTGACCCCAACATCCTTCCAGCTATTCGATACACCTATTGAAACCTTGTTTATTTTTATTGTTTTCTAATTTAGCTATATTTTATTTTTCCATCAAATGAAAAATAATTTGTTAATATTATTTTTCTATTTAAACAAGGCGTCTGTAAAAGAACAAGGTTGGGAAATTTTTGAAGAAGAAATATTATGTTAGTTCTGATATTAATATAATCCATTATTAGTAGGTTTACACATGCAACTTTTTAAGATTCATGTGTGGGCAGTTTTTGTCAATGTTTTTAGTGCATATTTTCTATTCTTAGCCATAACTCTGATCCATAAGTCTTATGTATTTGGAAATAAGTGATTAAATGCATATTCTTTCATAAAACTCATATTTACATTTTCCAAATTAATTATATGTTTTTCAACTTAAATATCAATTAAATAAATCATATGAATGATTTGTTTTTTATGTTTTACTCTCGACTGTCTCCTATCACAACTTGATTATGGTTTGTCTAAGAATCCTAAAGTTATCTTGCCTCTGTTAAAATTGTTCATATATCCTATAGCTAACATATTTCATGTCAAATACTCCATCGACAATGGTACTTTTTTTCTTCCTTCCAAAAAAATTTCATGTGTTAGCCACTAAATCTGACCAATGAGCTAAATTACCTACTGTTGAGTGACAGTGACTGGTAGAGTTTTAAGGAGTGATCCCTCTCTAGATTGAAGGGCTAGCTTTCAATCCAAAGAGGTTAGAGGTTACTTTAGTATTTTCTCTTTACAACTAAGTTTTTTTTAAGTGATAACATTTTGGTGATGTTGTTGGGGAACGAAAGATACATTCTCCCTCAATGATTGATTTTTTAGATCAGATACCTTAGGGAAAACCGATATTTGGACATCATTTTTAGCTACAATATTTTTATCTCATGAATCCATTTTCAAGGATCCATAGTTCAAAATATTCATAGCGACTCCAATTTTATAAGGAGTCATAGCTCAAAAAATTCACTCGTCACTCTGTTGATTTGAGGATGGTGAGGTGAGCTCACCTACTAATATAGGTACTTCATTAATCAAGATAATAGAATATCTAACAGACCTTGGTTCTCTTCAAATTTTTCAGGAATGGATTATTTTATTTTGTAATGGTGAATTGCATGAATATTTCTCTTCATTTGTATCTTCTTATTTCGGCTCATACAACATCTCTAATAAAGAATACAATATTAATTGTTTAGAGAGGATTATTAAAGAATTTCAGATAGAACAATAAAGTAAATTGGATCAAAGCAAGCCCCTAGATCCGTCTTATTAGAGACATTCTTCAGAAAATCCTTTACAGCAGAAAAATGAATATATTATCCTTCAAAGTGAAGTCGAAAAATCATGTGAAAGTTTTCAAGATACTTCATGTAGTTTTTGTTATGATCTGAGTTTTCAACTTAATGAAATATTTATTGTTGCAAGTGCATATGAAGAAAAATTGTTGGTTAAAGAAATAGGAATGAGAAATCAAGACATTATTTTTTAGTATACAAAGGATTTTTATTTACCCATATATGATAAGTATGATGATTTTGATGAGGATGATCTACAAAAACAAGCAGTAGAATTATCTATACCTAGAAGTATTTATTTGCAACAAATTTATGAAAACAATGAGCCAAGGTGTGACAAATATAAAAAAAAATCATATAAGGGCACTAAAGAAGATCATGATAGGCTACCATATCAGTCAGTCATGTTTTCTCCACAAGAAAATGTTCATCGCCAGTTTCAAGAAAGGAATGAGCCTATATTTTACTGAAAGGAGTTTCTTTTTTCTTTCCAAGATCTGATGGTAGATAACATGGAGTTAGTTTCTATGAATATATCATATGACTTTACCTTCATAAGACAAAAATCCAAGAATTGTATGTAATTGTATGAGCTACTATTTTTTTTTTGGTTATTATCCTTATTTATCTTTTTTATCTTATTTTTCCACAGAAACAAATGTATGTTTCAGTTAAGAAGTTCACTATTCTCTTGACCATTACATTGGAGATTTGAGATTACTTCACCTTGCAACTGACTAGTTGGAATAAGTAGGAAGTTGTACATAAATAATATCATAGGTTTGAGCATCTTTCCAACATTTAAATTTTCAAGTTTTAGTAGTTGGATTTCGGTTTACAACATTGTATGGCTTTCATTTTTTAGTTTTTAGTTTGGGATTGATTCCAGGTTATGAAGAGATCATGGAGCAGGTGCAAGTTGCATATTTTTGGTCTTCGAGTTGTAGGATACCCAATGGATCATAAGTTTTTGCTACCTCACAAGGAGGAAAACATCTCACCTACAGCCAGTTTATATCTTAGTTTAGAGTCAGAGTATGAGGTTCATAAATTTTAAATTTTTGTTCAAAATATTCAGTCGCACTAACAGTTGGAATGTCAACACTAATTTCAAAATTTTGAATAAAGATGCTAATGGTTGGATTGTAGGCATTGATATATATATATATATATATAGATACACACACACACACACACACACACACACACACACATATATATAAAGTTTTTAGGTGCTCACACATCAAATTTCAACAAATATTTAATTTTCTGGACAAGCGAGGGCTGAAAAATAAGTTTCTCATACAACCTATCATCATTTAACAACTGAAAATGATAAATTATTTGACTCCTATTTTGGTGAATTCTTCCCAAGATTCATGCAATGGTTACTATTTCAAACGTAATGACACAAAATCAACAGTCAAAGGGAAAAGGTGCCAAAGCATTTGATGTTTTCACTTGACAAAACTCTATTTTTAGACTATTTTTTCCTATAGAAGACAATAACTTTAGGCACAATTTCCGAACAAATGGGAACTAAATATTGAAAACCATAAGAGGTTTTTTTTTTGGAACAGACCCATTAACAAAAATACTCTCATATTTTACACAAATATCATAGTTTTCGAGATTCTAATGGCTATTTGAGTACTATTTTTTAGTTTTTCTCCATATTTTTTATTTTTATTTTTATAAGATACACAACTCACTAAATTCCAAATTTTTATTGTTTGATATAGTTGAAAAGTGGAGTTCCACACAATCATACAGGTTTCAAAGGGATATTCACCATGAACATAATCTATCCGATGAAATATTATTTGAGCAGTTCAAAATTGTCGCGCTCTCACTGTTAATGAAAATGTCCAAAATCTTGTTGAATGAGCTACGCAAGGTGAAAATTGATGTAGAGTTTTTCAATTAGTGGAAGTTTTGTGTCATAGCCTATAGCAGTGGGTTTTATAATTCAATAACGTGATTGATATTAATTCCAAGAAGAGTTTTAAACACCATGTCATAGATAACATATGGAATGCCAAGAGCCAACGAGGAGTATGAGTACAAAATGTTAATTATGAAGCTTCTTGTTGCAACGTTGGGAACTTTCTAAATGGTCATCGGAATTTTTTTTTTACTCCATTTATGTTTTTTTATTATAAAAATCAGAGTTATATATTTTATTTAAAATATAAAATGCAAAAATAGAATAAATATGTATAGACGGTGAATGCGCTTATCCTACAACCACACTAATGGAAATTTCAAGTATCATAGTAACAAATTTCTATTGCAAGTCAATTAATATGAACTAAAATAAAGCTTAGGGGAAATGAATTGTTTCAGAGGTATTTATGGTGTACGTTATTTCAAATAGAAAACGTGCATTGTTTTATTCACCTTGTAAATTGATGGATGATGTTACAAAAATATATTGTGAAAGATATCATTGAAAGTTTATCCAAGAAGATAAGGGAAAACTATAGATCATGTTGAGTATTCTTAGAAAAAAAATAGCAACCTGACATATGAGTTGGAAGTCAAAGACAACGAGTGGGGAAAGGAGATTCAATCATAGTTGGTAGAACATCAACAAATTCGTGCATAACAAGGCATTCAATGAAGGATAACACTCCTGGAAGAGGATAAAAATAAAGTGAGGATTTGGTGAAAAAATTATCAATTCATCTCTTTGGGCTCAAACAAAAATGACATTTTCAAGCATCTGTAAAGCATAATCAGGAGGCATAAAATCAAATCGTCAAGTGAACATTTCATCCAAATTTTAAGGAAATAGTTGGGGTACAAATGGAAATTAGATTCACATTTTTAGGCAGATTCTCAGGCTCAATATTAGAAGAGGGTGAATATATGACTCCAACATCCTTACATCTATTCGAGAAACCTATTGAAACCTTGTTTATTTTTATGGTTTTATAATTTAGCTAGATTTTATTTTCCAGAAAACCAAAAATAAATTGTTAATAGTATTTTCCTATTTCAGCAAGGATTTTTTAAGGGAACATGATTGGGGATTTTTTGAAGAATAAATATTGTGTGTGTACTTGGCACGATTGAACATAATGGAAACTAATAAAAACATAGGGCACCAGCAAAGCATGTCAAATACAAATTGGAAAATACGTCGTTGTGGAGAGGGCTAATGCATAAAACACAACTGCAGAGAGGGAATGTTAACGTAAGACAATTTGAAGATTAGGTCGAAGAAGCAGAGGAATTTCGGCAGTGACGTCGATGTCGGGTTAATTGGTATGTAACGGTTCTTGTTACCCTAGTATCTTAATTCCCTATTCTAGTTCTAAACAATGAAGGTGAATATGATGGTTGCAATGAAATATGTGCACTTTTTTGTTTCTCTAATGGGATATCTTACCAGTCTAGTATGGTATTCTGTTTTTTTTGTTTTTAAAGTAATTGAAGAGTTGGTCATTGAGGTTTTCATGCTTCCCCTCATAAATATTGTCCCGGATATCGAACCCGGCTTTAGAAGCCCATCTACAGAAAATTATTTGTTTTGTGCCTAGCTTCAAACCCAAGTTAAAATCGGAAGGTATCTCTGCAAAATTTTATAGCCTATTATTGTGGTACAGTCATATGGTTTGAGTTTATATTTACTTTTCTTGTACTGCATGAAGAGTCATTATATGGGGTCGGCTTCCTGGGATACCATCAATGAAAAGTATCTTTAGGTTTATGAGTAGGCTGGCATGTTTAGTAATGACAGTTTACAAACCCTCCTCCTACCTGTTGTGGATCATCTGCATATCCTTTTTTATTTTATTTTGAAAATCGAAAAATAGCAAAAAAATCTGAAATTTCAAAAAGCATATGCTATAGTATAATGTATTTATATTGTATCATAAAAAATGAAATGTTTCTTCGAGCTCGCTGCAGATTAAAGTTTATCGTTAAGCTTTATTTGAATGTATGTTACTTCATGTTTAAGGTTCGAGCAACTCTCCGAGTGGGAGTAGTGATCGTTTAAGATTGAAATCGGATGAGTCAATGCGGGGTGCAAAGAGCTTGTTAATTACCAAATACAATGCCCCCGCAGTTGACTGGTTTGATTGCGGGTGAGCCATGATCAACGGCTTGGATTCATTGCGGGGGGTGCAAGTCGAAGTTCACCGCCGTACTCCAGGAGCCCCCGTAGTGATGTCATAAAGTGAGGTGGAAGACAGTTGTACCCCATGTCAGCGGCTTTAAACGTCATCTTGGTCATTTAATATGGGTTTTCCGCAGCTATTAAATAATTTCATATCCCATTTTCAAATCACTTGCAGTCCTTTTCCTTTTGAGCTGTGTCGCTGTCACCTTTCTGTTCGCCATCCGTTGTCCGTTAAGCCATGGCAAAACGAGTCTCTCTATCTGCTTCGTCAAGCCTCAATTCCCTCATGGACAGTGAAAAAGACGTCCATGATACCATGTATTCTATAAATCATCCCTTACTATATCATCAAGTGACCCTAAACGCTGAGAAACCCCCAGTTTTTTCTGCCATGAATAATTCCAGTATATTATCCGCCTGTATCCCAAAAGCCCATTTCCTTCCCGATTTTATCTCATGGCTGGTCTCTTCAATGTATCCTGGTAAGTGCTTCATAATGAATTCGCAGGGAGAAAACGTTTTGTAGGTATCGACGCAGTTAATTCACCAAGCATTATGCTTTCCTGAAAACGAGTCACCACTGCAATTCTCTGAAGATTCATTGGCTCATTATTTTTAGGACCTTTTAAATGAAGAATTTGATCAATGCATGCCCTACTTGAGATCAAATTAAAAGGAAGCTCAACTAGAAGGAGAATAATTTAGTTTGGAAGTGTTCGATGCTGAGTATAGACCAATTTTGAGTTGCATTGCAGAGATTTTGGGCAAAGACAATGACCATACAATTGATAAATCAGTATTGGGAATGTACACGCTGATGATGAAACCAGGGGTTGTTCTCGACATTCCATCTTTCTGGCAGGAGATTGTAAATTCTCAGTTGATGACCTTTCCTCTTACAGGTTTCTTTAAATTCCCGTCATTGATTGTGTATTTATTTTTATATCAAAATGTCGAAGAATTTATGAGTTTGGGGTTGAATATAGTTCATGTTAACAAGCAAAAGCAATCAGTTTTTTTTTGGACTGACATGACTAGAAAAGAAGGAAATGAAGCAGGGTTATTTGATTTTGCTAGTCATTATATGTCTATTTCTTATAGAATTTTGAATGGAGTTCCTCCTCCATGTTTTCTACCAAAAGCCCGGGAGTTTCTACAGTTAGGACCTAGTTGTAGATTCGGAGATTTGTTTGTGTTTGAAGAATATTCAGAGATAAGATTGTATGGAGCTAGTATTGAGCCTTATAGGCTCCCGAATTTTGTACCTATGCGGCTTTTTGCCTTGGAATTCATAAGATAGAGCCTTAATGTGGATCAGGTGCACTTTCTTCCCAAGAAGAAAGGTTTTACGTATAAATTGCCTATGAGTGTGGGACCTTTCATGGTCAATATGAGGCAAGCTTTTGATGAAGTTTCTAAAATGTTGGAAGAGACACATTTTCTACTAGGAGAAAAATGGTCATATGATCTGCATGGAGTGATTTCCCAGAGAATAATTGAGAATGGATATTCTATGTTTTCTCACGTAAGCAGACATGATCAGGAAAAGCTAACAAACCCAGGCGAATTAAATACATAAAAAACGAGTAATCAAACACCTCTTATAACTGAAAGGGAAAACAAAAGAGGTAGGGATGATGTTGTTGAAGTAGATGATGAAGAGCCAAGAAAGGAAAAGAGAACTAAATTTGCTGAAGATCATTCTTCAGACTCACCTAGTTTTACCTTCCATATCAATGAAGAAAAAAATGTCCCCTCTTCTCCTAGAGGCCATGAGCTTTACTCAGAGAAGATGCCTTCAGTCAAACAAATATTTACACAGATTGAAGAAAGAAATCAGAGAATAAAAGCTAATGTAGTGGCTCAGGCGGAGCATCATATAGCTGCTGATCAGACTAGGTTGTTGACTGTAATGGACCTTGAAAAGGATCAATTCAGAATGGCTCTAACACATCCAACAGGGATGTCCCTTGGATCTTCAAGAAGTTTCAATGAGGTAAATATAACTATGGATGTTAAGAAGATCCCACTGTGGGATAAGATGAACCTTCATATGCAAACTAGACAGTTAATTGTTAATGATTTAACCAAGACCAATGCCACAACGGTTAAAGCTGAAAACATGCTTGCAAAAGTTATCAAACAGTTCAGGATGGAGAAGGCCAATTCAAGGGCCTTATCAGTTCAAAACGAAGAGTTAAAAAAGATTATCATGAAGATTGGTGTGGATCCGAATGACAAGGCTGCAGTGCAGAAGCTCATGAAGAGTGCAGAAATAGAGATATCCACCCTAAGAAGAAAGCTGAAGTTACCTGCTGCAGAACATTCAATGGTTGCAGAAGTAGCAGAGGTGGAAAAAGAGAAAGAAGAATTGCGTCAGAAATTGTTGCATAAAGATGAAGAATTGAATAAAGTAAAGCAGATTGCTATTTCATTACAAAACCATATTGAAAATCATACTTGAACATTTGTTTTTCCTACAGGTAATGCAGACCCTCAAGCACAGATTGTTTAGCTCAGCACAGAATTGAAGATGGCAGAACGAGATCGAAAGCAGGCTCAATCAGAGTTAGAAATGGCCACCAAGATCATGCAGGCACTAGAAGATAAAGCGGATGAGAATAAGAAGAAATTACAGAAGGCTGAAGATGAAATTAAAGATCTCAAGGAGAAGTTAAAAGGTAATATCTCACTTATAAAAGCTAAAGATATCATTTGGGGTGAGATTATTTCAGAAATGAAGTCAAATTGGAATTCCCTGAATACAGTTGCTAAAGAGAAAAGCCTCATCTCAGAACATGAAGAGGAGATATTATCTGAAAATCAGACGGCCATTAAAAGAGAAAATTGGGCTAGGAAGTTTATAAATTTTATCAATTCCAAATCAGACGAAGAATTAGAAGATATTGGAATACAAGACAGATATTTTTATGCTGAGGAAGTTAATAAGATGATAATTAAGAATGATCTTCAGAAGGTTGCAAAGAAAAGGTTACTGGGAATCAAGGAGAGAGTAAAGAAGTTTGATATATCATTTGAAAAATTGACCAGAACAGGTTTACCTTCATGCTGGACTAAGAAAGGAAATATCATGTCATGGAAGTTTTATGAAGATCAGTTAACATTAGAAAAAAGTAAGGCAGATAATAGGCACAAAAAGACATATATCTTAAAAGGAGAAACTGTGTTTAACTTCTTGCATATGCATTTCAATTTGCTATGGATGGTGAAGACTCTCTTTACAGGAAAACCTACACACAGTCAAATTGTGGCGTTCAGGATAGAATATCAAAGTTTCAAAAAATCCTTGACAACTCAAAATGAGCTATGGAAGAAGTGCAAGAAATTTTCAATGGACTCAACAAAAGAGGTCCCAACAGCTCAACCAAAATTAGCCGTTGATTCAACAACCACTTCAGGAGCAGTTTTTCTCATAGATTAGAAGTTTTCAAATTCTCATTATGTTATTTCTCAAAATCATGTAAATGTAATAGAACCTTTTTGAGGCATGTGCCTCCGTAATAGTCAGTAGTTTAAGCAGTTAGAATTAGTTAGGGCAGTTAGAATTAGTTTCATTACTAGAAACTGTGTTGTGATACTGTATTTAAAGAAGAATTCAAGAAAGATGAAGGTTCCGTGTTTTTGAACCTTGAAGCCAAAATTTTGTACTCAAGAATGAGAAATTAATGAAGAAATATGCAAGTTTCTACCATTTGTTTATGTTGAAAAGTTTTCCTGTTCACATGATGTTTTCCTTTCTATGACTAAAATCGAGTACGAGCTGCAAGTCTCTTTATACATATGTATTTAAGAGTTAAACAAACCTTAATAGGCGCTCCTCTATTTTAACTTTATCTTATTCTAATTCTTCAGGATTTTAAAATGATAGATTCTGTTCTTGGCAGCATATCAGATTGAAATTCACTTCTATTTTCTTCCGTTTTCAATTCAGCATAAGTGATAAATAGCATTGCAAAATGTTCATTGATTTGATACTTGGGTGTTACATAATCACCGTTTAGGGTTTATAAGACAGAGGCATACATATAATCACTTGTAACACAAACAGATGATGTCTTAAGCACAATCCTTTTCACAGCTAAGGAATTGTCACTTAAGGTACAACATTAATTTGCGTCGTTTCCAGGGATCGAAGATTCGAAGATTTTCCCTGGGTTTAGTTCACATTTCCTCTGGTTTTTCAGAGAGGAGGAAATAATAAGCCGTGTTTGTTTTAAAATAGCTCTAGCTCCTAAGAAACCTCACACGAGGTCGGATACCTCTCAGCAAAAATTTCTTGTTTTGTCTGATCCTGAGAAGCTCGTCTCAAAGAAGAGCCAGAAACCAAAAATAGTTGACACACCAAAAGTTACACTGCTTGCACCAGGCAGCAGTTCACGCACTTTCTCGTCCAAGAAAGTTTCCAAGAAACTCATTTTCTCGGAAGGAGAATCATCACCTTCATCCATTCATTTTCAAGAACCTACGTTAGAAGAGCAATCTTTGGAGTTTGTGTCTTTCCCTTTTACAGAAACTCAACCCCATACAGTTGCCAGCTCTTCTGAAATCGTTCATACTCCAACTCCTACATCAGTTGTTCCACCTCATTCATCCCCACCTACAACTGGTATTCATTTTACCCCCGCTCAAGGAGCAGTTAATCCGGGCATAAACATGGTGGCCCCTTCTTTCTTGATGAATAGATATGCACCATTAAATCTACCCCAACCACTGCATGATATGCCTCAGGAGTATCTCAAGTTACTCCCTAGATTTACTGGTGAAGATGAAATCACTGCAGAACAACACTTGCCCCTGTTTTGCACATTTGCTGAGAATTTAAATGTTGAACATTTGGACGTTGTAACGAGACTTTTTGTTCAGTCTCTAAGTGGAGAGGAAAGGAAATGGTTTAAAGGATTTCCCAATGGTTCCATAAATTATTGGGATGGACTAGAAAGATGTTTCATCGAGACATGGGGCGAAAAAATGGATCATGGTTATTCTTTAACCGAATTCAATGCAATAAAGAAGAAACCTGATGAAAATATGAATGATTTCGTGAAAAGATTTAACAAATTGTATAATAGTTTTCCTTTGGAAATGAAACCCCCTCCTATTGGAGCAAGGGTTGTTTTTACTGGTGCTTTTGAACCAGATTTCAGTTTTACATTGAGAGAAAGAAGGTCCCCTACTTTGGAGCATATTCAAACTGATGCTCTCGAAATTGAGGCTAATATGTCTGATGCTGGTAAAGTTCAAGATAAAGGAAAGGCCAAAGAAGAAGCTTCATCACAAGATCAGAGAATTGATGATATGACTAAAGTCATAAAAAAAAAATTCTAACAAATTAGTGAAGTTGGAAATAGATAGTAATAAGCATGCAAAACAAAACAGAGGGATTTTTAATCCCCAATTTAAAAAACAACCCTTGCAGATTTTACAAAGAGAAAGAAAAGATCAAGACCAGGTGCAAGCACCTTTGTATATAGAGGCAGCTTCCTCTCGTTCAGCAAATGATGATGATGAGAAAGAGGATGATGTTCGAATTTCTTCCATCTATATGGAAGACAATGAAACAGAAGAAGAAGCTTAGGAAGAAGGAGTGGAAGAAAATGATCTTTCGTTTGATCAAGAAGAGATGGATGATTACTGCAGACAGTTCATAGACTTCATGCAATCCGAGTTACATAAAAAATATGATTTGAGGTCAAAAAAGAGGCTAAGAACTCAAGACAGTGAGGAAAAAGAACCTGAATCAGTACCTGCTCCAATGGCGACTCCACTACAGAAAAATTAGATTAAGAAAACAAACAAGGGGAAGCAACCCATGAATGAAGAAAAAGAAAAGGAAAAACAACAAGTTGAGGCTTCTCAAACAAGGATTAAAGATCCTAATATTTTGGAGAAAGTTGTTACTGTTTCTAATCAAGCTCTAAATTCCAAGAAAGATCAAGAAGAACCTCAAAAGTTGACAAAACAAAATCAAACTTTCAGTTTGTCAAAAGAGTTGGAGAAAGTGAAAATTCAAATACCTCTTCTTGAATTAATCAAAACACCCGGTTACAAGAAGGAGATTGTAGAATTTATCAATTTATCTCAGTCTGATGAAGTGGGTGATATCGTAAATTTGTAAGAAGAAAAACCAGTGGTTACTTTTGGGCCTCATGTTGAAGAGGTAGATTCATCTGTCCCTCCTTTTTATATATCACTTCTGTTACATGATTTTGTTTTGCATAATTGTATGTTAGATTCTGGCGCATCCCACAATTTGATGCCATTATGTGTGATGAAAGAGTTGAATTTGAAAATCACTAAGCCATACCGAGACCTTTATTCTTTTGATTCAAAAGGGTGAAGTGTGTGGGTCTTATTAAGGATATGGTTGTTACATTGGCTCAAATCCCAGCCAAGATCATTATGATGGATGTGGTAGTTGCAGATATTCCAGCCAGATTTGGTATGCTATTATCTAGATCGTGGGGGGGAAAGCTTGGAGGAGTTTTGAAGCTAGATTTTACATATGCTATAATTCCTGTTTTTAATGGGGAAGAAAGAAGGTTGTATATAGAAACTAGGTTTCAAAAAACTTCTACTAAGAAATATGCAGGTAATTCACCTATTTATGGGCAAGAGAAGGAGGATCTCTCCTATTTCATGCTGCATGAAGATGCAGAATTTGCTGAAGAGTCACAAAGGTAGCTCCCTTCAGCCATTGTACATAAGGAGCTGCATTCCAACAAGATTTGGAAGTGTTATTTTGATGGTGCGTTTTCTAAAGAAGGCACTGGAGCTGGTTTCATTTTTGTATCTCCGGAAGGTAACCTTATGACTTTTTCTTTCAAATTGGAGTTTGAGTCCACTAATAATGTAGCGGAATATGAAGCGTTAATCATTAGTCTGCAGACAGCTAAGCAAATGGGAATTCAGTCTATGACCGTGTTTGGGGATTCTAAATTAATCATAAGACAAGTAAAGAATTTGTGTCAAACTAAATATCCCAGATTAAGAGCATATAGGAATGAGGTCTGGGATTTAATTGAAAACTACTTTGAAGCTTTCAATTTACAGTTTGTTCCAAGGGAAGAGAATAGAATGGCTAATTTTTTAGCAGTTGCAGCCAGTACATTCAAGCCTCCGATCAATCCGAGACTAAGATATGAAATTGATATGAGATATAGACCTTCAATCCCTGACAATATCAAACATTGGCAGGTTTTTGAAGACGATGAACAGATTAAGCAACTTTTGTTGATGATTGAAGATTTTGAAGATCATCAGATTGATTTGGAAACTGATGAAAATAATTTGGCTGGTAAGACTCTAAAAAAGAAGATTGGTGATCAGGAGATTATTCAGTTGAAAGACAATGTTTTTCCAAGAGGCTTGGTGCCTCTTGAAAGACTGTTTAATGCAAATTATGTGGCTGTAAATCAGAAGAAAGCAGATCAAGATGAGAATGTGGAAGATTGTAATTTAGGAACTCAACATGAGCCTAAAATGATCAAATTGTTCAAAGGAGTCTCGAAGAACTATAAAGAAAGGTACATAGATCTGTTCAAAAAATCTAAAGATGTATTTGCTTGGTCTTATGATGATTTGAAAACGTATGATAAGAGTATTATACAGCATAAAATCCCACTGAAAGATGCAGTCAAACCGCATAAACAGAAACTCAGACAAATCAATCCATTATTGTTGGCTCCAATTGAAAAGGAGGTAAAGAAATTACTGCAGGCTAAAATAATTGTTCCTCTCAGATATTCAGATTGGGTCTCCAATCTTGTACCAGTCCGAAAGAAAAATGGAGAGATAAGGTTGTGCGTAGATTTCAGGAACTTGAATAGGGCTTCATTGAAATATAATTACCCTTTGCTGAAAATGGATTTTGTCTTACAAAAGGTGACTGGAGCTTGTAGATTATCTATGGTGGATGGTTTTTCAGGGTATAACCAAGTTGTTGTGGAGAAGGGAGATCAAAAGAAAACTGCTTTCACTACGCCCTGGGGAACGTTCATGTATGCTAGGATGCCGTTTGGCCTAATGAATGCAGGAGCCACATTCCAAAGAGCGATGGATATTGCGTTTGTAGGAGATGAGTTTGTGGTTATTTATCTGGATGATGTCACAATTTTTTCAAATTCTGATGAGGAACATCTACAGCATTTGCAGAAAGCCTTCCTGAAGTGTAGGAAGTATGGGTTATCACTGAATCCTAAAAAATCTTTGTTTGCTCTGGAGGAGGGTAAACTGCTGGGACATATTGTTCCAAACAAGGAGTGAAGATTGATCCAGCAAGGGTCGAAGCAATACAGTCAATTCCACTGCTCCGAAGTAAGAAATATATTCAGAGGTTTCTTGGAAAAATTAATTTTCTAAGAAGGTTTGTTCCTAATTACGCAGAGATCGTCAAGAAAATAACAGATATGTTGAAAAAGGATGCTGAGGTGAAGTGGGACAAAGAATAAAGGGAATATTTTCAAAGGATTAAAGAAGCTTTAAAGGAAGCGCCTGTTCTAATTAGTCCAGATTATTTGAAGCCATTTCAAATTTTCTCATTTGTGTATGCTTCAACAATTGCTGCTGTGTTATTACAGAGAAATGAAGAAAAGTATGAACAACCTGTAGCATATTTCAGTAAAGTGCTATGAGATGCAGAATTGAAATATAATATATTGGAGAAACAATTCTATGCTCTGGTGAAAGCATTGAAAGCATTCAGAACCTATATCATTCATTCTCAAATCTTGGCATACGTTCCTAATTCTGCTGTAAAATATGTTTTAGTACAGAGCAATGTAGAAGGGAAAAGGGGCAAATGGATTGCTAAAATCCAATAATACGACCTGGATGTTAAACCAACCAAATTGGTCAAAGGATTGGGATTGGCCAAATTATTAACAGAGTCGAATTTCCAAGCACTGGGAATTAATTTGTTGGCCCCTGTAGAGGAATTCGATGGAGAAACAGGTGATAATCAGCCAAAGCCAGCAATTAAATATAAATTCCTCTGCTCAGATTGGTACAAGGATATTGTTCATTATTTATGCTTTCTTTCTTGTCCTCCTTCAATAGATATAACTAAATACAGAGCTTTAAAACTTAAGGCTCAACCTTATTTCATAATTGAAGCAAAGATATATTGGAAAGATCCCGTTGGTGTATTATTGCTATGTTTGACACACGAGGAAGTTTCAGAAGTAATTAAAGAATATCATGAATTTTTGTGTGGGGGTCAATACAGTTGGAAGGTAACTGCTCACAAAGTTTTTAAATCAGGTTTATATTGGCCATCTGTGTTTGCTGATGTTTATAAAGCAGTCAAAATTTTTCAAAAATGCCAGGTGTTTGCAGAAAAGAAAAATTTAGCTCCTTTACCTCTTCTCCCTGTTTTTTTCGAAGAAACTTTCAGACAATGGGGATTGGATTTCATTGGAGAAATCAATCCACCATCCAGTGGGAAATTTAAGTGGATCCTTACTGCTACAGATTATTTTACAAAGTGGGTGGGGGCAATCCCCACCAGGAGGGAAAATGATTTGGTCGTTATGAAGTTTCTAGAAGAAAATATCTTTAGCAGGTTTGGATGTCCAGTAAAGATTGTGACAGATAATTCCCAACTTTTCAGCTCACTCAGGTTTATTAATTTTTTTCAGACTTATAGTGTAATATTGGCTCATTCTATAGCTTATCATCCACAGGGAAATGGATTGACAGAATCTTCTAATAAAACGCTAGTAAAATTTTTGAAGAAGACAATAAATGAAAATCGGAAGGATTGGGATTCAAAGCTAGTTTTTGCTCTATGGCCAACAAGGATGACCACTAGGAGGTCCACTAGAAAGTCTCCTTATGAGCTCGTATATGGTACTCAGGCATTTTTTCCCACCCAGTTGGTGAAACCTGTGATTTCCTTCCTTCGAGATGCTCAAGCAGAACCTAATGCCATGATTAGAAAAATGAATAATGTAATGGAGCTAAGTGAAAACAGAAATAAAGTTCAGGAGAATTTGTTTACTTATCAGCAGAAAATGAAGACAATATTTGACAGGAAAGCAAAAGAAATCATGTTTCAGAAGGGAGACCTAGTATTGAGGTGGGATACCCAAAGGGAAGACAAAGGGAAACACGACAAATTTGATCCCTTGTGGTATGGTCCGTTCAAAATCAATGAAGTTAGGTTGAATAATACTTTCATGCTGGAAAATCTTGAAGGAGAAGTACTAGATATGCCTGTGAATGGGCAATATCTAAAGCATTATTTCCAGCATTAAGAGTTGTTTCACCATCATTGTATATATCCGGTGTGATCATTGTACATTTTCCATCAAGCAATGTTTGACTCCATGCCCGAAGTGAAGGCACTGATCTGCAGGTTCTTAGTGTTTCGTGGCAAAAACAGTATCCCCAAGTGGAGCCAGATGTTGTGGATCATCTGCATATCCTTTTTTATTTTATTTCTAAAATCGAAAAATAGCAAAAAAATCTGAAATTTCAAAAAGCGTATGATATAGTTAAATGTATTTATACTGTATCATAAAAAATGAAATGTTTCTTTGAGCTCGTTGCAGATTAAAGTTTATCGTTAAGCTTTATTTGAATGTATGTTACTTCATGTTTAAGGTTCGAGCAACTCTTTGAGCGGGAGTAGTGATCGTTTAAGATTGAAATCGAATGAGTCAATGCGGGGGCACAAAGAGCTCGTTAATTACCAAATACAATGCCCCCGCAGTTGACTGGTTTGACCGCGGGTGAGCCATGATCAATGACTTGGATTCATTGCAGGGGGTGCAAGTCAAAGTTCATCGCTGTACTCCAGGAGCCCCCGCAGTGATGTCATAAAGCGAGGTGGAAGACAGCTATACCCCATGTCAGCGGATTTAAACATCATCTTGGTCATTTAATATGGGTTTTCCACAGCTATTAAATAATTTCGTATCCCGTTGTCAAATCACTTGCAGTCCTTTTCCTTTTGAGGTGTGTCGCCGTCACCTTTCCGTTCGCCATCCGTTGTCCATTAAGACATGGCAAAACGAGTCTCTCTATCTGGTTCGTCAAGCCTTAATTCCCTCATGGACAGTGAAAAAGACATTCAGGATACCATGTCTTTTGTAAATCATCCCTTACTGTATCATCAAGTTACCCTAAATGCTGAGAAATCCCCAGTTGTTTCTGCCATGAAGAATTCCGGTATACTGTCTGCCTGTATCCCAAAAGCCCATTTCTTTCCCGAGTTTATCTCATGGCTAGTCTCTTCAATGTATCGTGGTAAGTTCTTCATAATGAATTTGCAGGGAGAAAAAGTTTTGCAGGTATCGACGCAGTTAATTCACCAAGCATTATGCTTTCCTAAAAACGAATCACCACTGCAATTCTCTGAAGATTCATTGGCTCGTTATTTTGAGGACCTTTTAAATGAAGAATTTGATCAATGTATGTCCTACTTGAGATCAAATTCAAAGGAAGCTCAACTAGAAGGAGAAGAATTTAGTTTGGAAGTGTTTGATGCTGAGTATAGACCAATTCTGAGTTGCATTGCGGAGATTTTGGGCAAAGAAAATGACCATACAGTTGATAAATTAGTATTGGGAATGTACACACTGATGATGAAACTAGGGGTTGTTCTCGACATTCCATCTTTCTGGCAGGATATTTTAAATTCTCAGTTGATGACCTTTCCTCTTACAGGTTTCTTTAAATTCCCGTCATTGATTGTGTATTTATTTTTATATCAAAATGTCGAAGAATTTATGAGTTTGGGGTTGAATATAGTTGATGTTAACAAGCAAAAGCAATCAATTTTATTTTGGACTGACATGACTAGAAAAGAAGGAAATGAAGTAGGGTTATTTGAGTTTGCTAGTCATTATATGTCTATTGCTTATATAATTTTGAATGGAGTCCCTCCTCCATGTTTTCTACCAAAAGCCCGGGAATTTCTACAGTTAGGACCTAGTTGCAGATTCAGAGATTGGTTTGTGTTTGAAGAATATTCAGAGATAAGATTGTATGGAGCTAGTATTGAGCCTTATAGGCTCCCGACTTTTGTACCTATGCGGCTTTTCACCTTGGAATTCATAAGACAGAGCCTTAATGTGGATCAGGTACATTTTCTTCCCAAGAAGAAAGGTTTTATGTATAAATTTCCTATGAGTGTGGGACCTTTCGTGGTCAATATGAGGCAAGCTTTTGATGAAGTTTCTAAAATGTTGGAAGAGACACATTTGCTACTAGGAGAAAATGGTCATATGATCCGCATGGAGTGATTTCCCAGAGAAGAATTGAGAATGGATATTCTGCGTTTTCTCACGTAAGCAGCCCTGATCAGGAGAAGCTGGAAAACCCAGGCGAATCAAATACATCAAAAACGAGTATTCAAACATCTGTTATAACTGAAAGGGAAAATAAAAGAGGTAGGGATGATGTTGTTGAAGTAGATGATGAAGAGCCGAGAGAGGAAAAGAGAACTAAATTGGCTGAAGATCATTCTTCAAACTCACCTGGTTTTACCTTCCATATCAATGAAGAACAAAATGTCCCCTCTTCTCCTAGAGGCCATGAGCTTTACTCAAAGAAGATGCCTTCAGTCAAACAAATATTTACACAGATTGAAGAAATAAATCAGAGAATAAAAGCTAATGTAGAGGCTCAGGCGGAGCATCATATAGCTGCTGATCAGACTAGGTTGTTGACTGTAATGGACCTTGAAAAGGATCAATTCAGAATGGCTCTAACACATCCAACAGGGATGTCCCTTGGATCTTCAAGTAGTTTCAATGAGGTAAATATAACTATGGATGTTAAGAAGATCCCACTGTGGGATAAGATGAGCCTTCATATGCAAACTAGACAGTTAATTGTTAATGATTTAACCAAGACCAATGCCACAACGGTTAAAGCTGAAAACATGCTTGCAAAAGTTATCAAACAGTTCAGGATGGAGAAGGCCAATTCAAGGGCCTTATCAGTTCAAAATGAGGAGTTAAAAAAGATTATCATGAAGATTGGTGTGGATCCGAATGACAAGGCTGCAGTGCAGAAGCTCATGAAGAGTGCAGAAATAGAGATATCCACCCTAAGAAGAAAGCTGAAGTTACCTGCTGCAAAACATTCAATGGCTGTAGAAGTAGCAGAGGTGGAAAAAGAGAAAGAAGAATTGCATCAGCAATTGTTTCAGAAACATGAAGAATTGACTAAAGTAAAGAAGACTGTTATTTCATTACAAAAACATATTGAAAATCATACTTGTACATTTGTTTTTCCTACAGGTAATGCAGACCCTCAAGCACAGATTGTTCAACTCAGCACAGAATTGAAGATGGCAGAAAAAGATTGAAAGCAGGCTGAATCAGAGTTAGAAACGGCCACCAAGATCATGCAGGCACTAGAAGATAAATCAGATGAGAATAAGCAGAAATTACAGAAGTCTGAAGATGAAATTAAAGATCTCAAGGAGAAGTTAAAAGGTAATATCTCACTTATAAAAGCTAAAGATATCATTTGGGGTGAGATTATTTCAGAAATGAAGTCAAATTGGAATTCCTTGAATATAGTTGCTCAAGAGAAAAGCCTCATCTTAGAACATGAAGAGGAGATATTATCTGAAAATCAGATGGCCATTAAAAGAGAAAATTGGGCTAGGAACTTTATAAATTTTATCAATTCCAAATCCGACGAAGAATTAGAAGATATTGGAATACAAGACAGATATTTTTATGCTGAGGAAGTTAATAAGATGATAATTAAGAATGATCTTCGGAAGGTTGCAGAGAAAATGTTACTGGGAATGAAGGAGACAGTAAAGAAGTTTGATATATCATTTGACAAATTGACCAGAACAGGTTTACCTTCATGCTGGACTAAGAAAGGAAATATCATGTCATGGAAGTTTTATGAAGATCAGTTAACATTAGCAAAAAGTAAGGCAGATAATAGGCACGAAAAGACACAGATCTTAAAAGGAGAAACTGTGCTTAACTTCTTGCATAGGAATTTGAATTTGCTATGGATGGTGAAGACTCTCTTTACAGGAAAACCTACACACAGTCAAATTGTGGCGTTCAGGATAGAATATAAAAGTTTCAAAAATTCCTCGACAACTCAAAATGAGCTATGGAAGAAGTGAACGAAATTTTCAATGGACTCAACAAAAGAGGTCCCAACGGCTCAACCAAAAGTAGTCGTTGATTCAACAACTACTTCAGGAGCAGCTGTTCTCATAGATTAGAATTTTTCAAATTCTCATTATGTTATTTCTCAAAATCATGTAAATGTAATAGAACCTTTTTGAGGCATGTGCCTCCGTAACAGTCAGTAGTTTAAGCAGTTAGAATTAGTTAGGGCAGTTAGAATCAGTTTCATTACTGGAAATTGTCTTGCGATACTGTATTTAAAGACGATTTCAAGAAAGATGAAGGTTCTGTGTTTTTGAACCTTGAAGCCAAAATTTTGTACTCAAGAATGAAAAATTAATGAAGAAGTATGCAAGTTTCTACCATTTGTTTATGTTGAAAAGTTTTCATGTTCACATGATGTTTTCCTTTCTATGACTGAAATGGAGTACGAGCTGCAGGTCTCTTTATACATATGTATTTAAGAGTTAAACAAATCTTAATAGGTGCTCCTCTATTTTAACTTTATCTTATTCTAATTCTTCAGGATTTTAAAATGATAGATTTTGTTCTTGGCAGCATATCAGATTGAAATTCACTTCTATTTTCTTCCATTTTCAATTCAGCATAAGTGATAAATAGCATTGCAGAACGTTCATTGATTTGATACTTGGGTGTTACATAATCACCATTCAGGGTTTTTAAGACAGATGCATACATATAATCACTTGTAACAAAAACAAATAATGTCTTAAGCACAATCCTTTTCACAGCTAAGGAATTGTCACTTAAGGTACAACACTACCCTTGCATTATAAATTGAAAGTCTTCCTTCAATTTCAGTGTTGGCCCAGTTGTACTTTGTGTTTCCCCAGTCGAGTTTTCCCTCAATTTCGGTGTTGGCCCAGTTGTTCTCTACGTTACCCATGTCATAAATGGTGTTTAATAAGAGGTCTTTGTTGTAAAGTAAACATGCAATATCCTTTCTACAATATGGGCTATGTAGTGAACATTCTTACCATACATACTATTGGTTGCGCGACAATGAATGAGGCTCCACCTATTTATATCGGAGTAGATGGTTCCACCAATGCTCACCAAAACTATTTTATTGATTTTACTCTGCCATATACAGGATTATCTTACACTTTTACAGGGGGATCTTTTTGTCAATCTATCATGGAAAAAGGACAATCGGGGAAACAAAAAGAAACAAGAAAAGGAAAGTAGAAACAAACAATTTAGAATGAGGGTCCAAGCAAGTGAAGAAGGAAAACTAATAAATAAGTTTTGGAAAATATATTCAATCTTTATGAAGCTGAAAACCCAGCTCAGATCCGCAATACCATTCAAGGATGGGAAAGAAAGAGAAACTATGATGATGAAGACATCAAACAGCATGAGGCAACCATGGACTTCCTCTGTGACCCGGGAAATACAAGAGGAAGGGTATCTCTATTCCATCAATATGTTAGCAGTTATTGGAAACTCAAATGTGTCTTGGCGAAGGCCATGACAAGAATGTAGGAAACGGAAGGAAACCCAGCAGTGGTTTTAGAATGCAGTAGATTAAGCAAGAAATCCGAGAAATTGGCATGTCTCAGTATCATGCTACGAAAAGAATTGGTAGGACTGAACGTCAACTTCAAGGAATGCAGCAAGTAGAGATGTCGGGATCTACTACAAAATACGCGGCTCCATTTGACTCTTCTGATGGGTGATATTAGCTTTTAATAGTTTTAAATGATTTTTGCGGAAATTTGTAATAGCTTTTGTTTAAATCGTAACTTTTATGGAGATAGTAAAGTAGTTATAGCGGCAAGTAGAAGGAAAAAACAATTCCAATATTAGATGGCTTTTAATTCCCTCAGGTGGCCAACAAACCTGGTTTCCTTTGGGTAGGTTGAGGCTATTATATGCATCCATTTTTGTATAACAACCTGCTTTTTGATAAATAGAAAATAGAAAGGCTCTACCAAATTCACAAAAAAAAATATTGATATAATCGGTTATCAATAGGTTTTACATTTGCATTTCTCTAAGATTCATGTGTGGGTGGTTTCCTGTTAGTGTTTCTAGTGTATATTTTTTCTTCTAAGCCACAACTCTAACCCATAAGTATTTTGTAATTGGACATAAGTGATTAGATTCATATTCTTTATGAAAGCTCAAATTTACATTTTCCAAATTACTTATATGTTTTTCAACTTAAATATCACTTAAAAAAATTATATGGATGCTCTTTTATTAATTTGGACTCCTTATTGTTTCCTAACATAGCTTGAAGATGGTTTGTCTAAGAATATTAAAGCTATCTTTCCTTTGTTAAACTTGTTCATATATCCTGTAGCTAGCATCTTTTATGTCAAAGACTCCATACCCAATGGTCCCTGCTTTCTTCCTTCTAAAAAAAATTGCATGTGTTACCAACTAAATCTGGCCAATGAGCTAAATTACCTACTATTGAGTAATAGTGAGTGGTAGAGTTTTAAGGAGAGATCCCTCTCCAGATTGAAGGGAAAACTTTCAACCCAAAGAGGTTATAGGTTACCTTAGTTTTTTAGATTTACAGCCAAGGTTTTTTCTAAGTGATAACAGGGACTATATCTCTTAGAGGCGCAAAAACTAAGATTATGATAGCTAAATGATCTTGATGAAATTTGACAAGATGTTATCCAAAGAATTAATATCATAAAACAACAAAGAAAAAGGTGTAATCACAAGTTAATCAAGATGAATAAATTTAAACCAGGTGATTGGGCTTTCTTATTTGATTCCAAATTTAAGGATTTCCAAGAAAAGTTTTAAGCACATTGGTTAGGTCCATATGAAATAAAAATAATCTATGAAAATATATTTTTCAAGGTCAATATTATTGATGAAAGGGGTGTTATTTTTCGTGTTAATGTGTATAGCTTAAAATTATATCATAAGCCCCTAAATAGAGAATAATTTGTTCAAAATATGCTTCAACATTCAGAGATGGATTTGGTGAAATGGAGAAATCGTTATCCTTCACGACCAAACACAATTTAATTTTTCTTCCTAATAAAATAAAAATAAATTAAATCTATGAAAAATAGGGTACTTGCTTAACTATACAAGAATCATAATTGAAAACCAGTCTTTGGAAGTGAATATTCTTCTTTAGTTCTCTTGAAAATTTTAAAATTTTAAAATTTTTTGTAGTTTATATTTCTATCATGTAGAACATCCTTTTTAAAATACTGGAATAACCAACAACAGTAACATCAAAAGATTTTTCTTCCAAATTTCAACATCATATTTAAGTTCATAATCAAGGCATGATGGTATACAAAAAGATTCTTATCAAGATTATTGTTTCCGTAGCTCAACATATTTTCAGTCGCCATTTAATTCTTCAAAGGAAATAAATTATTTTAAAAATTTTATCTTCCTCATCAATAATCAATGGTATTAGTGAAATATCTGGAATTCATTAGAAGCAAACAAAAAGTTCCAAAAGCCCAGATCAAAGAACATCATACCAACCAAAATAACAACTTGAATTTGACATGTTTCAAAGAATAATATTCAGATTTATCAAAGGTAATGGAAAGGTAACATTTTACATTTTTGTTATTGAAGGAACTATAATACTTAGGATAAATGGACATTTCTCAGTAACCCAAGCTCAAAGTGGTATAAAAAAATCCCTACTCATAAATAAATGATAGTATTCATTTCATAACGGCTTGATTTACAATATCCATCATATCTATTTAAAACATATCGTATAATAGATCAGAAACCTAAGTATCATTATGAAATAGGCTTGAAATCGACCTATCATTATCATAAATGATTAATGTATGATGATTATAAGGGAAGGATATGTTTTCCCTAACTATTTCTACCTTGAACAATACTCAAACATCACTCTGCCACCTTCTCCATTTCATGCACTCTATCCAAAAATAATTTTCTGTCTACCACCATCATTCCCTACTATCACACCATCACCCTTAAATAATAGTGAATTAAAAGTGACATTTTGATACTTATATTTCTTCAGCATAAGGGATGGGTATACTCATAATATTTGAGCTAGTTGGAAAGGAATTCCTAGAGGCATATTCCTAGTGCAAGAAGCAATTACAAAAGTGGGATAGCTCAAATTATTTCACAGATTCCAAGGGCTTGATGTTAAAGTGACTCGAACTTTTGCTAGGGAATTTGATGGAGTTGAAGTTGACATTGGTGATATCTAGTTGAAAATTACAGAGTACTTATTTGTTGAATTTATTGAAATTCCAAGGACTAAAAAAATTGGTTTAAATGCAAATATTCAAGGATGATTCATGGAAGAAACTTCTAATAAATCCAAATATGGGGACAAACTAGAAAAATGGCATTCTTGTATCTATGTTCAAGAATAAATTGCATGACCTTCTCTTCATCCTTACAAATTTCATTACTTGTGAAGGGAGGTATGGAATGGTATTATTATATCATATTCTCCTTTTAATTAATTTCCAAAAAGGTCATGAAATCAATTTAACCTATTATGTTATCTATAGTCTGAATAAAATAGGATTTAATCTCTAAAGGAATTCAAGGAATATTTATAGGATTTTATATCATTTCATCCTTATTAAAATTCTGGTAGAAGAAGAATTCCACCAAAGGGGAGATATTTGGGAGGATTTCTTATCAGAGTCTCAGTATTTAGATCAAGAATGAAATTTCTCATAAATGCTCCAAACAAGAATGACTGTGTAGAGCTCGTCGCTAGGATTCTGGCGTAATTCGTTTCATCCAAATCCGACTCTATATGAAGAATTTATGGTGTGCTTTTCATTTTCACAAAAAGGTAAAACATGTGCAGAATAGTGGCAGACTAATGACTTGGAAGTCCAGTTAGCATCTCAGGAATATCCATCGAATATTCTTCAATTTCAGCCAATAACACTGTGACAAGTGTTTTAGTCAGATTCGTTAATGATACTTTGGAATTGAAATTTTTTCCTCCTATTTTGAGGTTGAATGAGAATTTTTTTTAGGTTGGAGTAGTCCAACCAGAGCTAGACATGTGGTGCAACTAGAGGCCACCACGTGTCCCCTTTGTTGTGAACCCCTACAACCTTGGATTTAATTTTGAATTTCTCATATTATCAAAGTTTCAGATATATCTATGATGGTGCATATATTAGTCGAAACCTAAGGTTTTAGCCATTATCCTATGGTGGAGGACATATGGATATGGTAGAGCTATATAGCAGAGGCTATGGCGAACAACTAACAGTTAGCACAAGGTCAAACTATATGGTGGACATAGCGAACAGGGCTAATTCCAGGGGGTTCATATTCTACATATGGTGGACAGAGATAACTCATGGCAAAGGATTCTAAACCTAGAGGAGGCGATATATATGGCGGACCAGTTTTAAAATTGGTGGAGGTATATAGTTTATATCCCAAAGTTCAAAATTTGGATATATATATCATTGTATCATGGAGAAAAATTTGGTGCGGGGGTCGAGTTCAAACCCATGACCACCCGCGTTCCACTCCAATGCGCTACCATCTCTTTTACTCCATGGTCTTAACCCATAAGATCTCCACACATATTTGAAGTTTGTTCGCACCACTTTTGGGGGTCCGGAGGGGGCCAACCCCCTCCCATATGCTTGTAAGCGGAGAACCAAGGGCAAGTACTAAAGAACCGGCAGGAGATTTCAATTGTAAAACATGTTTAATACCACTAATCTTGATTATGTCATAATAAACCACACTTAAGAGCTAATCTAATCCGCCACTAAACAAATGGATGACGCGCAGTTTAATGATGTTCTTATCCACTAAGCCATCATTAAATTCTTGTTAATCTATAGTTAAGGATAGTGACACATTTGGCGGGAGCACTATTTTTGGGTGGAACTCCAGAATTAGCAGAGTTATCTGGACATTTTCCAGATTTAGTGGAGAAAATGTAGGAAAATTTGTTTTTTCCCTAACTGAAGAAATTTTTGACCAATTTCGGCTTAGGAAGAGTCATTCGTGGTAGATTTTGATGTTTTTTAGCAATTGGAGCAGGTTGTACAGGCAACACAAGACTGTAAACAACAATTTTTCATAATTTAAGCTAATACAAAGGCCCATGCCATGGAAGCTAGACCAAGGAGATGTAGCCCAGGAGGGGTGAGCTCCTTCATCAAGACCATGTGTATTTGACTCAATTGTCATGGTTTGCTTTGTATTTATATGCTATTGTTCAACATTTAGTTTCCATGCTTTTATGTTCATGAAATCAACTTAATATCATCAAGTTTGTTTGTTTATCAATCATAAGCACATATATAAACCATTGTACAAGAAGAAAACATAAGCACTTTTATTATAAATCCAAAATTGATATTAGCACAACAATAAATGACAATAAAATTCAGTTCAAGATGGTATCAGAGAAAAGGTTGTTTGCTTTCTTTGCTTGAGATTATGCAAGAAGGGTTTTAATAGTTGCAATTTTGTGATGTTTACAAGGTTGAAGTTGTAGAGAGGAGAAGGGAAGCTATTGGTTGGTAACCCTGAGGTTAGGACCAGAAGAAAGAGAGTTGAGAGAGCATCATCTTAACCTAAAGTTCCACTCATAGTTGTGCTTGAAGGACCTCAATTTCCATCTCCAGAAGTTGATATTGAAGAGGTGAAAATTGCACTAGAAGATGAGTTGATTGAAAAGTTACAAGCATCAGAAGTTGAGATTGAATCCTTAGGAATTATGTAAGGCGTTGGAGACACTCAAGGACATTCAGAAGGGGAATATTCAAGAGATACTTCAATGACATTAAGATAATGGTTAAAATCATGTTTGATGCATTCACTACAGAAAGTGCAGGAGAAGGTTCTAACCCTCGAGATGGAGAAAGAACTTTAGATCATAAGAAGGATGAAGGCAAGAGTTTGAAAGGCAGTGAAGGAAAGCCACCTAAATCTCCACCATCCTCATCCTCATCATCTTCATCAACATCATCTTCCACTTTGTTAGGTCCCTATAATACTAGTGTATCCCCTTATTATTGTTAGTGTAGCCCCTTTATTGTTATTTTTGTACCCCTGTAACACCCATATTGTTATTATTATGCCCTTACATTATTATTGTTAGGTTGGCTAAGATTATATTGTGGCCCCATGGACTCCTATATATAGAATGTAGGTTTTTTCATTTTTATAATCCAAGAATTGTTCATTTATGTAATGTATTGGAGGTTTCCCCCTCGAAGTGGCTATTTCTCAGGTGTAGATCTCTCTTTTCTTCTATTTTTGGAGTTGGTTTCATAACATTTGGTATTAGAGCTTTGGATTCTAGGGTTTCACTACTCCAAATAGGTCATCGTAGAATTTTCATTATAACGTTTTTCTTATGAAGGTTCAGAACCTGAAATTTTTAAAGTGAGAAAACGAAAGCCTGAGGAAAGTCATGTAAAAATTTCATATCTTGGTTCAAAATATTTTCAAAGATATGATCTGTGGAAGTTAAGTTTTTTTCAGGCTCCCGAATTTCAACTAAAATAGGTCATCTTGAAATTTTCACTATAAATTTTTGTATACGATGTTTGAGAAGCTTAAATTTTTACAGAGAAAAGCCAAAATCCTGAGGATAATCCTATAAAAATTTCAAGTATTGGTTCGCAATATTTTTGTAGAAATGATATGTGGAAGTTAGGGTTGTTTCAAGCTCCCAAATTTCATCTCAAAGGGGTGACTGTGGGAAAATCGTCATAACTCTCTCTCGGAGCATCGGATTGGAATTATGTAAAAGTGGATGCATACACAGACTGTAGTTTCCTATATATCAATTTCCGAGCCAAAGGAGGAAACAAAGACACGTGGCAAGTCGTACAATTTTTCTCTACTAAAGCAGTCCATAATTAGGTCATCGTGGAGATTGGGCATAGATTTGTCTTCAAGAATCCAAATCAAGTCAAACATGTGGCATTCGAAAGAAGATTTTGAGGAATAATATAGGGCCAAATTTAGATACTGAAGATTTTAAATCATAGAGATAATCTAGTTTCAATATCTAGCTCCTCAAAAGCTAGAAAAGGTGTGTATTTTTTAAACAAGTTTGCATAACATTTGTTTGAAAATTTAGTTTGAAGTGATTACAAGGGCATATTGAAGCATAGATATCAGTATTGAGTTATATAATGTCTCCCAAAAATAATTCCACACCTATTAAGCCCTCAGAAATATATATACTATAATGCATGAAGAAGAATAATTGCAGTACGAGATATCAAAATTACGGTACCAAGTGCAACAAATATTGATCTTACAAAGAGCAATCAAAGATGAAATAGATGGTTTAAAATAAAAAGTGGAGGCTAAGTTGGATGGTTTTAAGGATCAAATGAAAGCTAATATGGATGATAAAATTGTGGAATATCACATTGAGCATCAACAACAAGTTCTCCAACTCTCAAAGGATAACCTAAATTTGGTGCAAAATCGAATGAAACAACAGGAAGATCAACATCCCAATGAAAGAAGTTTTGAAGCAATCATAGAAAAAAAAACTTGAAAACTACCAAATCGATCAATTTCAGAGTATCTCAGAAAGTGGAAGAACTTACTCGTTGAAGATTCCACATGGGAGGAGGAGAATTTTATATAGAAGCATCCAGAAATAATCAAGCATTGTTGAGGGAAACACTTTTTTGAAGGAGAGGGGCATGTTAGGTCCCTATAATACTAGTGTATCCCCTTATTGTTGTTAGTGTAGCCCCCTTATTGTAATTTTTTTACCCCTGTAACCCCCATATTGTTATTATTGTGCCCTTAAATTATTATTATTTTTTCACAGGAGAAAATTCATAATTTTTCATTCATAAAGAAAAATTACATGTTACATTTTACATAATAAACATCATAGTGCATGGATCAGTATCCTCAACCAGGAGACAAGTAGGATGCATGTATCAGTGCAAAGTATAGTTCATAGTATCTATCTCTAATGAAATAACAAAAATAAAACCTATATATGTTGTACATCTAGATAAATATAGAGACCAGTATCAGCCGATAGTAGCTGATAATACATCCGCATATATATATATATATATATATATATATATATATATATATATATATATATATATATATATATATATATATATATATATATATATATACATACAAAAATGATACACTTCACAAAAAAGCAGTCAAGGAGTGGCTAGTCTCATCTCCTGGATGTAATCTATGAAAGGCCTGTGATAACATCTATAAACCTGTTCACCGTCATGCTCAGTGATGTTCCAACATCCCCAGTCTAACTCTGCAACTTCTTTGGAAAGATAGTCTGCCACTTGGTTCCTCTACCTGTAAATGTGAGTGACAGAAATAGTGTCAAAATATGTTTTCGTTAGTTTGACCTCCCTCAATAATGAAATAAGAGTGTGTGAATGGCACTGTGCACGAGTGTTGAACCAATTTATAACAATTTGAGAATCTCTAAAAATTTGTATTTTGTTGCAGCCATGTTCCCGAGCAAATAGTAATAGTAGACAGAGGCTAAGGAGTTCAGAAAAATTGTTTGTGCTCGGTCGCAGCCCCATTTTGAGATGGAAATAGTGAGTGGTAGAATATGCAAAACCGCACCACCCCCACACCCATTGTTGTTTGATGCCCTGTTGAAATATTCCCATGGGTAGGATTGGTTTATGGTTTTAGGGATAATATGTTTGATGCGGAAAGTTATCTCCTCATTTGGAATGAGGTTGTATGTGGAGATAATGCTGGTGTAGATTTGATCCCAGATAACATGTTTTCCATCAAAGGTATATCTGTTTCTACTGGGCCAAATGCCCTGGGAAATAATCAAAGGTACATTGTGGATTTTGTCACAAGGTGCAGCCCGCCACAAATTATCCCAGGCCTCTTCAATGGAGTGTCCATGCCAATTGAGCGAAACACCAAATTTTTGAGTAACCAATCTCCAAAGCCCCCCAACGACAGGACACTCAAAAAATAGGTGCAGATCATCCTAGTCCTAAGCAAAACATAAACAACATCTAAAAAAATGGGTCCTGCATAGCCCTTCTTCTAATATTGTCGATGGTAGGGATGCAATTATGTAGGATGCACCACATGAGAATTCTGGTTTTGGGAGGTGCCCGCAACTTCCAGATAGGCTTCCACCACCATAATTTGATATTCGGTTTGATGGAGGCATTAAGTGAGATATATCCAATCTTAAGGCTATACCTACCATTTGGATAAAGTACCCAGAGGAGCTCACCCTCTTGATGCGATAATCGAATGTGAGATGCCTGTAGTGCCCAGATGTATCTAGCCCATATAGGATGACCCTCCATTGGTAGTTCAAGTACCTGCGCAGTTAACCAGCCTTGTGAATACCAAGTTGTCCGCAAAGTGTCCGCAACCTGGGATAGATGGATGTAGCCAGAATTAGTGAGTTGATCAATGATGCATTACAGCAATTTGTAGTTCCTTCCACTACCAGACCATGAGTCCACAGCGAGCCTGACCGAAGCGTCTACACTAGTGTGCCAAGACAGCCCATTCCGAATGAGGTGCATCGATTTTGTGATGGCTTTGTAGATGAGCGAGGATCCAGGATATGCATGATTATGACCCCGGACCCAATCCAAGGTGTTGCTTGGAGCAATGTATTTTTCAATTGTAACTTCCTTCCACAAACTAGATCCAGCTAGGAGGTGCCAACCTAGCTTTACAGCTAGAGTGGTGGAAAATTTTGAGAGATATTTTATTCCCCACCCACCCCAGACTTTTGGCCTGCTGATATGATCCCATGCGATCGAGGAAAAAGTATGCTCTTTACCAGAATTTCTCCAAAGAAATCTTCTACAGATCAGCTGGATGCGGTTTGTGATACCTTTGGGAAGCCAAGCAAGAGACATCCAGTAAACAGGGATGGCTTCCAAGATAAATTTGATTAAGACCAATCGGCCCGCCTGTGAGAGTCAGCGATGGTGCCAAATATTAATTATGCACTCCACTTTGGAAATCAACCAATTCCAGTCCTTTATTTGATAATCATTTGTTTTGAGATGAAAGCCCAGACATTTTAATCCTTCCCCAATATGGCTTTGAACAAAAGGAAATTTTTGACTGACAGTCTCCAGTTCATGTGCTGAGAATCTACTCTGCGTGATGGTGGATTTGCTATTATTTGGGTTCATACCCATGGCTCTGCAAAAAGTCTGGAGGATTTTTTCAAATTGTATACAGTCCTGATAAGAGCCATCCAGAAATATAATCACGTCATCCACAAACAATAAATGTGTTAGTTGAAGGAAATAATTAAATCTAATACCATGTAATTCACCAGCTTCTTTTGCCCTGTGAATGAGGGATGAGAGTCCTTCCATAAAAAGGACAATAAGAAGTGGTGAAAGTGGACATCCTTGTCTGTGTCCATGACTAGCATGAAATAAATCCAAAGAAGCCCCATTGATGAGAATGCTAAAAGTAGCATTCATGATACATCCCATAATCCAGTTGATGAAAGAGTGGGGAAACCCCGTGTGGATAAGAATGAGATGAATGTAATTCCAGTTTACATGGTCAAAAGCTTTTTCTAGGTCGATCTTGAGTATGGTACTTTTAAGTATCTTAGATTTAATGGAGTGCAAGACTTCTTGGGTTGTGCCAATGGCTTCATGGATCTGGCAGTGGTGGAGAAAGGTGAATTGCTCCTTAGCTATATGAGTAGAGAGGATGGGTTTGATATGATTAGCAATGATTTTTAAAATGATATTGTAAATGAAGTTACATAGGGATATAGGTTTGAAGTCACAAAATATAGTAGGATGGTCAGTCTGAGGAATGAGAGTAATGAATGTAGAGTTGAAACCATCATATATCCTCCCAGAAATTCTGATGTCTTCAATGACATGAAGGAGATCATTGCCCAATAGTTCAAAAAAATAGAGATAGAATTCAATGGGCTAGCCATCTGGTCCTTTGGTCAGAAGCATGACCCCTGGCAAGTACTCCAATCGACCACCCCAAATCTCCTCAGTCCAGAGTCATAGTCGAGCAACGGTATATTTACGGTTGCGGACCTTGCCCACAAGTACCATGGCAGCCATATGTTCAAGATTTTCCATACCTTGATCCCTGCCAAAATTTACGCTATGGTTATGTCGGTTCTTCGGAGGACGATTCTTTTTCCCAGAACCCTTCTATAGATATAGGTCCCCAGTGTCACGAAATTCATCAGAGTCAGATGAGAGTTTTGCATCCACTACTTGTGAAACAAAAGGAATATCCTCAAAGCATCTGAAAGCCGCAACTGCTCAGTCACAACAATGGTTGGAATGGGAAGTTGTTGTGTAGCCCCCTCCCCACTAATGAATAAGTCCATGAAAGAAAGTGAATCCACACTGAGGAATTCAGATGCAACCACAGTGAAAGAGGTGGGGGTAGTGTTAATCTCTGGCATAACTGGGATGTCATGTGTCGGGTGCTCCCTGTGACTCAAAACCGATGGCAATGGGTTATGGCAGGGCAGAGTGTCCGAGCAACCCGCTATGGGAAAGTGGCCACCAGTGATCGTGAACAAAGGAGCCGGTTATGGCCGGTGAAGGGTTTGTTTAGGTAGCTCATCCTCCATGGCAGCCACCACATCAATAGGCTGTGACCCCCATATATCGACCCCTTCAAGTGGGTTCGCTGAGTAGTCCAGCTCCTCATTGAAAATGCCCATGTCCACTGACAGGCCAAACATATACCTGCACAGTCAAAATGGGTGGTCGGAGCTCCGGCGGGGTATGCCTCCAGTGATGCCACCGATAACCACGAGAGATGTTCTTGGTTCAAGGTCCCCAATGTCAGGTGTATAAACCCCCAAATGTCGCATAGCCGCCCATACTCAAAAAATAAAGTAGGTGCAGAGATGCATGGGTCAGTGACTAGTGGGATAGAGTTGTCGGCAAGTGAAGCGCAGTTCGATACAAGAGTGTGAGGCACAGTAACCCCACATAAACTGAGAGGGATAAATACCTCCAAATGCCTAGAAATGCAGCGAGCAGCAAGGTAGGAAAGATAATCATGTAACCGGTCGATAGCCACAGAGTCACCGAGTGTATTAATTAAGATACATGGTAAAATGATAACCCTTATCCGGCTAATATACCAAGGTTCAAAGTGTCGATAACAGTTTCCCAATACCTAATAGCCTCCAGTGGACATGAGTAAACCATGGCCACCATAGCACCAGTGCTAGGGTTTCCGATCTTGCCCACATCAAAAATCATCCTTACATTATTATTGTTAGGTCGGCTAGGATTATATTGTGGCCCCATGGACTCCTATATATAGAAAGTAGGTTTTTTCATTTGTATAATTCAAGAATTGTTCATTTATGTAATGTATTGGAGGTTTCCCCCTCGAAGTGGCTATTTCTAAAGCATTGATATATATTTTCTTCTACTTTTGGAGTTGGTTTCATAACACACTTCCACCACAAAAACCACCCACACTCAATCAAAAACCCCAAAAGGAAAAAATCCATTACTCAAGTTGGACATCAAGTTTGAACTTCCCATCTACAATGGTGAAGTAAATACAGAGAAGTTGGAAAAATTGGATCCATCAATTGGAAGTGCATTGCATAATTCAGAATCTACAAGAGGACGACATAAATATCCAACTGGCTTAATTGAGGCTAGAAGGAGAAACATTATTTTGGTGGGAGGAAAAGACTCAAGAGGAAATACAAATCCATGGTAAGATATCCATTTCTTGGGTTGAATTTATTTCTTCCAAAGAAAATTTTATCCATTAGCCTATTTTCAAAAATAAATTATGAGTTGGAAAAACTTTAGGCAACTCAGGGGCCAAACAGTTCAAGAGTATACCCGGGAGTTTAGAAAGAGGCTTTGTTGTTAGGAGTAAACTTGAATTCCCAAGAAACACTCTTGAAATACATTGGGGGTTTACATTCCTATTTGAAACATACTATCCTTATGTTTAACCCAACAAATTTAGATGATGTGTGCAAGCCACACACCTTGAAGCAAGGGGAAAGAAAATTCAGGAAGAGGGTAGTAAGAAGAATCCATTCAAGGGTAAGGAAAAAGAGAAGGAAGGAACATGGAAGGGAAAGAAGATTACAAAAATTAATAAAGAAGGGGAGAAAACTACATGCAAACATTGATGATTGCCACTACACAACATGATCTTGGATTCGATTCTGGAGATGAGATCAAGATCGTAGCCATGGTAAAAAAATGGAAAGGAATCCATAGCAAGTACTAGTTCCTCAAATAGTCACAACAACACTCCAAATGAAGATAAAAGGATAGAATTTTCCATGTGATAGTGATTTCAAATCATACAAATATTGATGCCTTGTTTGATAATTGGTCACAAGAAAACCTGATTTAAGAAGACTTGGTCAAAAATCTCAACCTTGAAACCGTACCACATCATAAACCATACCCTTTTGGTTGTATAGTTAAGAATTCCAATTTACAGGTTACAAGGAAATGCATATTCCGATTTTTTATTACTGAAAACTTTGTTGATGAAGTTGAGTTAGATGTGGTTCCACTTGAAATTTTTGAGACTATCTTGGAAATTCCATATTTTTATCACAGGAAAGTGGTGTTTTATCGCCATGAGAAAAAATATCATTTTATTAAGGATGGGGTGAAGTATATTTGAGAGCTCATCACAAAAATCTGAATATTTCTTTAGTTAATGAAGGGAAAATGAAGAGGCTAGTTAATGCAAGTAAAAATTTTGTGCTTCTCATGATCAAGAAAAAAGATGATGTTGACTATGAATATTTTGAAGGATGTGATGAAAAATTAAAATCTGATTTGTTTGATATGGTAAGTCAGCATGGAAAGATGTTTCAAGAACCAAGTGGGTTACCTCCCAAGAGGGGAATTCAACATGAGATTTAGCTACAACATGATGTTCCACTTCTGAAAATTGGTATGTATCGCATGTCAATTATGGAGACTTTGGAAATCAAGAATAAAATCCAAGAATTTCTGAAAAAAAGGTATCATACGCCCATCTACTTCGCCATGTGGTTCACCGATTGTTTTGGTACCAAAGAAGGATGGGACTTGGCGCATGTGCATATATTTTGGTGCACTGAATAAAATCACGATAAAGAATCGCTATCCGCTCCCACACATTGATGATTTTCTTGATCAGTTAAAGTATGCAAATTATTTCAGTAAGCTATATTCACGAAGTGGTTATCATGAATATTTGAGGAGGACATTTAGAAAATTTCATTTAAAAGTTGATAAGGATTGTTTGAGTGGATAGTTATGCCATTTGGTCAAACAAATGCTCCAACTAATTTCAAGAGAGTTATGAATTATGATGTACTAAGACCATTTATAGATGACTTGGATGTTGTTTACTTAGATGATATTTTGATATTTAGCAAATCAAGAGATGAACATGTCATGCATGTGAACAAGGTACTTGATGTCTTGAAAAAAGAGCAGTTATTTTTAAAGATGTTGAAGTATGAGTTTGGCAAGACTTATTTAGTGTATTTGGGACACATTGTTGGAGGAGTTTAGTTGAAGATAGACACTTCCAAAGTAGAGGTCATTCTAAATTTTCCCAAGCCTAATACAATTACATAGGTAATAAGCTTTCTTGGGGTAGCACAGTATTGGAGAAAATTCATTGCTAATTTCTCTTCCATTGCAGCTCCGTTACATCCATTGAAAGTGTCAAGAAATTCTTCCATTGGGGAGATATGCAGCAAAAATAATTTGATGCTTTAAAGAAAAAGATCATTTCAGCACCATTATTGGCTCTTCTGGATCTTAGACAACCATTTGAGATCTAAACAGATGCAAGTGATTACGCCATGGAAGCAGTTCTCATGCAGCATTGTAAGCCTATTTCATTTCATTCTGAAATTTTTAATGGAGGTGTGACTAACTATCCCACCTATGACAAAGATTTATATGCATTGGTACAAAGTATAAAGAAATGGAAGCACTATTTGATGGGGAAAGAGACCATTATCCTTACCAACCATCAGTCATTGCAGTACTGACAATCATAGTCAAAGTTGTAGTAATGAAGAAATTTCACATGGATGGGATTTCTAAAAAAAATTCATTTGGTTATAAGGTATAAAAAGGGAATCTACAATAAGGTATTTGATATTCTCTCTAGGCCTATTGTAAATTCATATATTATACTCAAGCACAATTCAGTTATGCATGAAAGTTACATTGAACAATATGCTTATGATAGTGATTTTAAAGATGTGTATGAAAGCTTGAGTCAAGGAAACCAAAATGAAGATTTAAATTATCATGTCCATAAAAGCTTGTCGTATCACTTGGGCAAGTTATGTATACCATAGGGAGAAAGAAACAGTATCATAATGGAGGCGCACACTTCATTTATTGTTGGACATTTCGGTGTAGGCAATACGGTAGCGAATCTCCAAAGGTATTGTTATTGGCCACACATGATTGATATTGCATCTCGTTTTATTAGAGGATATTCTTTATGTGCAATAAGTAAGCCTTTTAATAGGAAACTTGTATTGTACACTCCACTTCCAGTTCATTCACATCCTTGGGAGAGTATCTCAATGGTTTTTGTAGGTGGTATTCTAATGTCAAGGAAAGGTCATGAATACTTGTATGTTGTTGTAGATAGGTTCAGCAAAATGTGTCTTTTGATGCCATGTAAAAAATAAATTACAGAAGAACAAACAACTCATATTTTCTTTCAAATTATATGGGTTCATTTTGGTCTTCCTACTTCTATTGTAAGTGATCGAGATTCCTGGTTTGTTGGGAGTTTTTGGTCAAAATTATGGGACATGATGGAAACAAATTTGAAGAAGAGTACAACATTTCATCCGCAAACAGATGGTCAGACTCAGGTGGTTAACATGAAAAGCATTCATATTCTTAGAGGTTATTGCAGCAAACATCCCAATTTGTGGGATGAAAGTTTGCATTACATTCAGCATGCATACAATAGGGCAAAGCATTCTTCCACAAACACATCGCCATTTGAGGCATGTCTTGGTTACTTGCCAAGATCGCCTTTGGACTTCATCTTTGAGAAATATGTTCCTATAGATGGTCATAGTGACATAGTTAAGATAAGGAAGTTCATTGAGAAAATTTAGTTGGTACATCACACAGTGCAAGAAAAACTTGAAAAGAGTCAAATCAGCTACAAGAGAAGGCATGATAAACACCGTGTTGATCACAAATTACAGGTTGAAGATGAATTTTGGTTATATATTAGCAAATAAATATTTCAAGGGGAAGGTAAAAATATTAACCCAATTTGTTATGGTCCATTTAAAATTATAGAAAATATTGGTAGCAGTGCATTTAAGTTATATTTTCCTCCTTATACACAAATATATTATGTCGCTAATGTTGAGAATTTGAGATTATTTGAGCCTTCTTTGATTGATGATCAAGGAGAGCATGTTCAGCTGCCATTAATAGATGATTTCTCGCTAGAATATCTTGATGAACTTAAGAAAGATATCATACTTGATAGAAGAACCAAAACTTAAAGGAGAGGGAATGTTGAATATCTTACAGTGGGACTTAAGGGACAAAATCCTTCCAAGGCCAAATGCATGGAGATTGAAAGGGTGAGGGATTTTTACCCTCACTTGTTGAACAATTGATAGCAAATTTTGGGGTCCAAAATGCTTCTAGTGGGGAGGAATGATTAGAGGCTCAATATTTAGCTCAAAACTTAAAGTGCTAAAAAAATCTCCAAACTAGAACGACCGGGTAGAGCTCATCTCAAATATTCTGGCACAATTCATTTCATCCAAATCTGACTCTGGATGAAGAAGTTATGACCAATTGTATGTTTTCCCAAACGTTTTCCCAAAAAGGTAAAAAATGCACAGAATAGTGATAGACTGATGATTTGGCAGTCCATTCAGCATCTCAAGAATATCCATGGAATATTCTCCAATTTTAGCTAATGACACTATGACATGTGTTGTAGTAAAATTTGCCAATGATACTTTGGAATTGAAATTGTTTCCTCCTATTCTGACATTGAATGAGAATTTTTTTTAGGTTGGAGTAGTCCAACCAGAGTTGGACATGTGGTGTAGCCATAGGCTGCAACATGTCCCCTCTGGTGTAGACCCCTCTAGCCTTAGATTTAATTTCGAATTTATCATATTATAAAATTTTCAGATATATCTATATATGGTGTGTTAGTGTGAATTATAATCACAAACATACAAAAAAATCTCACTTTAGTTGTGCATAACAAACAAACCTAACATCAAAGATGGCTGTCAATTTCCTTAGGTCTGCAATTAGTGATCAGAATAAATGCTACAGAAATCGAGCGCTATGTAGTTAAAGACATTAAAAAACAAGTAATAAGCAAGAGTTTCTCCATGCATCCAATGAACAAGAAAAGTATTTTTAAAGAATTGTTTTGTATTATGACACATGCGAAGGGAACATAGAAAGATGTTACTATTCCCCCTCAATGGGATGGGTTCTTGTATGTCCTCAGTGCTTCAGATCTAAGATCTCTCTCTCTTGACGGTGCAGAAAACCCAGAAAAAACTGAAACTCAAAGGGAGCTCACAAGCAAAAAGTAGAAACATATGACAATGATGGGAGGATCAAAGTTAGACCAAAAGTATAGATCAAGAGTGATCTCTAGGCAACAAAAGGTAGTGAATGAATGGAAAAACCCTTCTATTTATAACAAAATATTGAGTTAGTCTAGATAATGGTGCATAATTAAAATATTATTAACGAAATCTAGATCCAACTTCTATGGAATTTTTTAATTTTTATTGGAGGGAAAAGGAATTTGAATTTGGTCAAATCCCTTTATTTAGAAAAAATAAATAAATAATCGATTTATTTATTATTTTAATAATATAGTTGAGTAATAATTAAATAAATAATGATGTATTCATTTATTTATAAATGATTTAGTCAAATTTAACAAGGAATATTATTAAATAGTGATTTAAATAATTATTCCTAGAAAATAATAAGATAAATAACTATTTATCTAATTAATTTTCTCGCTTTGGGTTAAATATGACCAGGAATATTAATTAAATAATGGTTTAATTAATTATCCCCAGAGGAAAATCAAAAAAATAAGAATTTATTTAAGTATTCCTCATGGGGCTTCTTGTTTAGACCATACATAACTTAATAAACTATGTGTTACTAAATCATTTTTCATAGTGAAAGCAATTATACTATGGTAAAATTGGTCTTACATGGTGTACTTTAGTCCATATAATAGTAACAGGATGACCAAAAATTGGTGTAACAGATTGCCCCCAATGTGTGAGCATTAGGAGCTAATCGTGTGATGGAAGTACATTGTAAGAACACAATCACTAGACAGCTAAGGGGAATCAGAGAGAGAGAAATGTAAGGCGAACTGAAATGAGAGAGGAAAAGACCCTGAGGAGGCAAGAATTATAGGTGTGACAAGTCCCTTTTATGAGTGAGTACGTATTCTACATGAGGCAGGGGAGGCATACCTATTCCCTCTGAGAAACAAAGTAGAAAGAATATGTAATATTCCAAAATTTATTGGAATATTAAAGTTATGTTTTTTCACCTAGATTGGTGAATAAGTTGGTAGGGAGACCCATAAATCTCTTTATGAAGAATAAAACCACTTCTCATGTGAAATTGGATCATATTTTCATCTTAATAAAGCACCCTAAGGTGTGAACAGGGGCTGGAACACATAGAATGGGTCAACTTTGACCAAATCAACAATGTTATCATAGAGGAGTGGTATTCATTATGAGACAACACAGTTTTGGGTGGAGACTCCATGCATGGAAGTAGTGCCTTTAATGAGTGGGGCCAAGGGTGCAGAAGCTCACCACTTATATAAGGAAGAGGATGGCAACCATAGTTATTCATGTTTATGTATTTGATATTTCTGAATATATGGTTTGTTTAGACATATAGCTTTCTTCAGCTGTTTAGCTAAGATTTCATTATTGCTTAGCACAGGGTATTCCCGAGCGGGAATCCCACCTCTATCCTTAAGAAGACTCAAAGGAAGAGTATTGCACTATCCTTCCACAATCAGGCATTTGGCCAAGCTTCAGTCTCATATATAGCATAGTTCTGTTTAGAGTTGGGTTGTGTTGCAAGGGTGTAGCAGTGGAGGAGAGAGATCTCCAATTTCTGAGCTAGTTTTCCATTAGAGGGATCATCCTTTCATCCAGAAGCTTGTGAGGAATTTATCAGGGCTTCATTTCATATTTTGGCACTAGGCCAAGTAGCATTCATCAGCTACAATGTAGTTTCCCTTAAGGACTACATTATTTTAGAGAGCAGTTGCAGCAGTGGGTTTATTGTCCTATTTGGAATGTTTGGGGTTTCCTGTATGGGGATCATCCCTTCATTTAGGAGATATTTTGGAGGAGGATCATCCATATTTTATATCATATCAGCCATCTCCCATGAGTAATTCAGTTGCAGAGGTTATTCAGCCCTAGGGCCATATTTGGTATATTTTGTATAGTATGCATTTCTGTAAACCTTTTTCAGGTTGTCCTCGAAATATGTTTTGGAGCATGGATCTCTAGTCTTAGAAATTTTGGAGCATTATACCAGAAACAATACATTTTTCTATTTTCCAGCTACTATTCTCTCATAGACAGCGCAATTTTCTGCATTCCTGTATTTCGTGTATTAACATCATTTTCGATCTAGGTGTATGATTTCATGGGAGGCTTGTTTGCCCAACTTGAGTGATATTTTCTTAAAAATAGTTTTTTTAACCATAAAGGAATGGATATAATGTTTTCTTATTCTTTGATCTATTACTATTTATTCATATTTCCATTTTTATGCATTATATTCTATCTTTTCCCATTTGGGAATATTACAGTGGTATCAGAGCATAATCTTGGCTCAGCTTGTGTACTTAAGCCATTATGTCATCTAAGGAGGCTTCTCATAGAAAGGAGAAGATTTGTAGAAGGGATGAAGGAAAAAATCCATTATCAAGATAAATGAAAGGGAAGGAGTTCTCAAGACTTCTTCTCTAAACTATGTAGAGCATTAACAAACACATCATAGAGATGAGGATGGAGAGATATAGAGATTCTCCAAGAGGGCTTGTACATAAATAAATCTCCAGTTTTTCACCTTGTGGGTGTGAGAATTCAGCTACACTGGCAGATCTACAATGTGGTACCATGCCTACATCCTTGGCAAGAGAAGAAGAGGAAGGAGAAACACCAAAGGAGGAGACTCTTGGTGACTATCTCCAAGAATATGAATCTCAGCCTAGAAGGTTCAAGGAGCATCTAAACTTCCAAGGGTTTTGTAAAATCAAGGAAGATAGAAGACCCAGTAACCACAATAGAAGAATAGGGTGCATTTAACACACTTTGGGTAGATTCTTTCTACCTACTTTTGATAGGTCACCCAAGACCACAGTTGAGGCTTGGGTAAAGAAGCTAGACATGTATTTTCAGTTGCATCAAGTTTCAGAAGAGGAGGTCATTAGAGTAGTAACGCTACATATTGAAGGTAAGGATTATTCCTGGTGGTTTTATGAATGTTATTCATTGAATAATGTAAATATATCTACTTATGCAAAGTTCACTAGGATATTAGTGAGAAAATTTTATCTAAAACACTCTAAAACTTCTTTGGGGGAGCTAGCCAAACCCAAGAAATCAGAACCTTTGCATGAGTTGGAAGGATCCATGAAGCCAACTCCATTTGAGAACATTGTTGAGGGGGTTAAAGATCTGCAACATACTTTTCTTAGGGAAAAAGCCCCACTTTAGCAAGAAATTTCTTCTCAAGAAGAAAACATGAGGATTCCTCCCTCAAAAGGAGATCAATCCAAAGGATATGTTAATGATTAGGTATTCTCTAATGATGAGGAGAAGGAAGAGGGAGAGCTAGAAAGAGCCTCCATCATTGTGACAACAGGAGGAGATCTACTTCTATTTGGAGATGGAGATGAAGCAACTTCTTCAACTATACGAGCTCTTATATCTTTGCAAGAAGTTCCGAAGGATCTTACATATGAAGATGAGGAACAACATGTGTCTATGTTGATAGAAATTGAGATAAAACGATGTAGGAAGTGTGTTCTAAAATTGAATATAGACTCGGGGACATACATTATGATATATCATTCCCTTGTGATAAAAACTCTTGACACCAATATGACCTTGGGTGTGCATGAGTTGATTACATTAAAAGACACCTTAGACTATGAGATATTGCAGAAGGTGGGAGAAGATGAGAAGGAGGGCCAACATCAAGTGATTGGGAACATACACACCCATCCTTTTCAAGAGGTTTATGCACAAAAGTAGGACGATGATTTGTGTAGTGAGGGCATGGACCAATCATTCCACTCACATATACAGCCTGCTCTAGGCCTTGATGTTTCATTACATGGATTCATTCCACTAGGGAGACCCCCTGATTAGAATATGATCAAATAGTTCTCTCAACATAGTGAAAAATTGATATATTTGGCTAAGGAATGAGCCTTGGGAGGAGCTAGCACAACGCAGAGAACCTTTGATGTGTTCAAAGGATGGATGAAAAATTTTCTGATATGGACATTTCCATCTCCCACTCAGCTATTTGCACTGAAAGATGATGATTCAGAAATATGTGATGGCATGAGCATGGTGTCAAAGAGCTACTCCACAGCTTTGGAACAAAAAATTATACTTCCACACATGAGGAAGATTTCTGAATTTAACAAGAGGTTATTAACACTCTTGTATGCATTGGCCAAACTATGAGAGTTTTGGATGGGAAATACCTTCCAAGAGGAGGTTGACCTCCATGTACTTCAATCTTGTCTTGGGAAAGATCAGCTACAAGGGAGGAAGCAAAAGCGGGGTAATAGTACTCCAACATGTGTATTTGTCTTTGAGCATTTCAAAGAGGAGAGCTTTGATATGACAGGTGCTTCATTTCAGAATTTAACAATGTTGTCATTGTTGAGAAGCCTAGATCCATATTGGGAGTTCCAACTATTGGTGGAATATTCCAAGAACCTCTTCACATGTAAGGTTGTTGATGGGCAAGTGATAGATGGTAGGTATAGAGTGGTTGATGGAATCATTTATTTCCATTATCAGATCTACTTGAATAAAGACTCTAAGCTCAAGAAGGAGATTCTACATGCAGCATATGAGGCACTCTTTTCTAGACATGTAGGTTCCATTGAGTCTTATCACACCATCATGGAGGGATTCTATTGGGAAGATCTCAAAGAAGATGTGAACGAACATATCCGGACGTATGTAGCTTGTTTGATGAATGAGGAGGAGAGAAACTACCTTGCAAATTTGTTCCAACCACTTCCCCTTTTGATGGAGAGATGGGAAAGTTCCTCTATGGACCTCTTCACCAACTTGTCTATAATATATGGCAAAAATTGTGTTTTGATGCTTATTGATCAACTAACAATGTATGTACATTATTTTACCATACATTTGCAGTACATTTCTCCACAAGAGATAAAGCTTCTTTGTGGATTTCATGGTCCTTTTGGGAATACATTCAGTGATGGGGATGACCACTTTATAGAGGACTTGGGGCAAGACATATTTTTCTTGGCTCATATTTAGTTAACACCCAATGTCCTTCACTATTTTCAAGCTTTTGAGAAGCTTATGGTAGCAAGCAAGTGGTTGTATGGTAACTTATCATATGACGTTTTGAGACAGCTAGAGGCAGAACATCACTGGTCTCACTTGATGGATCATTGTCACCATCCAGCATGTTATATGACACAGAGTCCATTTTCCTTTTTGAGCCTTTATGGTGATGACATTCTATTCACTATATGTGGGATGGATTTAGAAAGAGAGGTTCCTAGAACCCAAGAGTGGGATCATGATATTCCAAGTACCTTTTGGCTTCCTGAGGACTATATTATTGAAGCCCAAGATCGACAGCTCCATATTTATCATAAATGGATAGAGACACATCGTGAGTTGAATAATTTTATTTCTCATTTTCAGCCATGTAGCCCCTGCACATTGCAGGAGCAGGGGATTGGTGATTGTTTCTATGAGATACCAAAGATGGCTAACGTTGTTTGGATCATATCATGGAGATTGGAGTTTCTCATGGGGATTGATGCACCCCACATTTACCATCTCTCATGCCTTGAGGAGGCCAATGGACAACATATAACTCTTTCCATATATCTCCCACTTCTTCATAATGATAGATATTTGGTTTATCTGCCAAAATCTAACTTGTATACTTGGGAGAAGACATATCCATTGGAGATTTTTTCAATATCCTTGCAGTTGCTTGAGGACAAGCAAAATTTTGGAGGGGAGGACTGTAATATTTCAAAATTTATTGGAATATTAAAGTTATGTTTTGTCACTTAGATAGGTGAATAAATGGGTAGGAAGACCCATAAATCTCTTTATGAAGAATAAAACCACTTCTAATGTGAAATTGGATCATATTTTCATCTTAATAAAGCACTATAAGGTGTGAACAGGGGTTGGAACACATAGACTGGGTCAAATTTGACCAAATCAATAGCGTTGTCATAGAGGAGTGGCATTCATTATGGGACATCGTAGTTTTGGGTGGAGACTCCATGCATGGAAGTAGTGCCTTTAATGAGTGGGGTCAAGGGTGAGGAATCTTACCACTTATATAAGGAAAAGGATGGCAACCATAGCTATTCATGTTTATGTATTTGATATTTCTGAATATATTGTCTATTTAGACATATAGCTTCCTTCAGCTATTTAGCTAAGATTTCAGTGTTGTTTAGCAAAGGGTGTTCCCAAGCAAGAATCCCACCTTTATCCTTGAGAAGCATAAAACAAATATTATTGCACTATCATTCCACAATCACACATTTTTCCAAGCTTTAGTCTCATATACAACGTAGTTTTGTTTAGATTTGGGTTGTGTTGCATGGGTGTAGCAGTGGAGGAGAGAGATCTCCAATTTCTGAGCTAGTTTTCCATTAGAGGAATCATCCTTTCATCTGGAATCTCGTGAGGAAGTTCTCAGGGCTTCATTTCATATTTTTTCACCAAGCCAAGTAGTAGTCATCAGCTACAATGCAGTTTCCCTCAAGGACTGCATTATTTTAGAGAGCAGATGCAGTAGTGGGTTTGTTTACCTATTTGGAGTGTTTGGCGTTTCTTGTGTGGGGATAAGCCCTTCATTTAAGATATATGTTGGAGGAGGATTAGACATCTTTTATATCAGATCAGCCATCTCCCATCAGTGATTTAGTTGTAGAGATTATTCAACCCTAGGGCCAAATCTGCTATATTTTGTATAGTGTGCATTTCCGGAAACATTTTTCGGGTTGTCCTGGAAATCCATTTTGGAGCATGGATCTCTACTCTTAGCATTTTTGGAGCATTATATCATCAAAAATACATTTTTCTGTATTTTAGGTTCTATTCTTTCATAGAGAGTGTAGTTTTATGCATTCCCGTATTTCATGTATTAACAACATTTTAGATCTAGGTGTATGCTTTAATGGGAGGCTTGTTTGCCAAAATTATGTGATCTTTTCCTCAAGATATTGTACATATTTGTATGTTATAATCATAAAGGAATGGATCTAATATTGTCTCATGATTTTATCTATTAATATTTATGCATATTTCAAGTTCTATGTGTTATATTCCTACTTTTCCCATTTGGGAATATTACATAATAATGGTGCGTCGAGTAAACATGGGACTTAACTATATAGTACATGCTGGAATAAACATGGGCTAGATAAAAAACATGATAATGGATCCCACATACATATTGTGACTATGATAATAGCCAATACTTATACAATAATATCTAAGTACATGAGATATAAGTACAACCAAAGAAGCCATGTAAAACAAGAAAGGGCTCTGAAAATTTGAATGATACATGCAAATACAAAATGCGTTGCAAGCGGTTGAGGCTAGAACCATAAAATCTATGGAGTTGCATCCAAGACTATAGTAGAGAGGTCATTCGGGCATGTGGGGGGCTACCTAAAGTGCCACCCCCTTCTTTAGGTCTAAAACATATCACACACACCCGGGAATCATTGGTACAATTTGTTGCATCACTGAAACATCAAGTATACGGATCTCAATCATGCTGTGAGGAGCTGGAACTTAGGAAAAATCAAGTCAAAGGGCAATAAAGGGTCCCTTTTCTTGATCTGAGGCACCAAACAAGAGTGGAAGTTGGAACGAAGGTACACTGCCCTCTAGACCTATCATCTAGAATGAATAAGTTGATGTCAACAGAAGGAGGTTTGCCATAGGTGAGGAAATAAGGAATCCCAAACTAAGGCATGAGGGTTAATAGTAGAGTAACTGATGGTCTGACACCAGGGATGATGGTGGAATGGGGGGTACTAAGTAGCGGGATGACGACATCCCTTGTTAGAGGATAAAAGGCATGGATGACCTGGCAGCTACTGACTCAACTCCGGAGGGGATAGGGGACAGTATGACTAGGGAAAAAATGTGCGACACGAGATAGGGAAAAAGCAATGAAGGATGGAATATTGTGATTAGAAACAAAGGGAACTTGGGACATAATCCATGGATGTGAAGATGATTCAACTCAGATGCCCTAAACAAGGGTGACTCGATGATGCTACCACACAAAAAGGACCTAGTGGGGACCATAAAAACATGAGTACAAGATGGTTACTCATGATTAAAATCAGCATGAGCATGGAAAATTATGAAGGCAAGGTGTTGCCCCAACCACAATTATTGCAAGTGAAGAAATTTGATTTTAAGAAGCGGTGAAGTGGCCCTTCTTGGAAAAAATGCTTCCGGATGAATTATCAAAATCACCAAAAAAAAAAGTTGGCTACCTAAATGAAATAAAACATGCATTTTAGGAGGGAAATGCTAAGCATAATATTTTATAATATAGAGTGCATTACGAGGATTAGGAAGAGGGTGGCCTTCGAAATCCTCTAAGAGGTATGCCTCTTTACCCAAATCCTTACTGATGATGTAAAGATCTAGCCATAAAGAGTCAAAATTCCCATGACCGAGGACATCATGAGCCTGGTCATACATTAGAAGAGGATCACCTTCGTGAAAAGTACGAGGGTGGAATTTTTGGTCATATTGAGCTTTGGTGCACTTCTTAGCCACTTCGGTGGTTTGCAATGCAACACGATGGTCTTCGAAAGCATGCTAAAGCATGATAAGTCTTTGTTCTAATGGTTGGGTGTCAAGGAGAAGTTCAACGACTAGGTGAAGGGAAGGGATGTCACACTCGATCGGTAGGACTGTCTCCTCACCAAAAACAAGGTGGAAAGGAGTAAAATCAGTGGCAGTTTTAACAAAATTTCTATAGGCCCACAAATCAGGGAAGAGCATAAGGTGCCAATTGGTTTTGTGCTTATTCACCATCTGTTGAAGCATATTTTCAAGTATTTTATCGATCACTTTGACTTGGTCATTATCTTATGGTTAATAGGAAAATGAATATTGGTGCTCAAAGCCCAACATAGAGGATAGCTCATGCCATATATCATATTCAAAATGTTGACCATGGTCAGAGACCAATTATTTCACAAATCTGAATCGAGCGATAACGTGGTTAAAGAAAAAGAGGGTTATGGTAATTGCCATTTTTTTGAATCTTTACATGGCCTCAGCACATTAGGTGAAATAGTGATCCACCATGATGATATACTTGTGGTTACCAATAGATGTAGTTTGAAACTCCATAAAGTCTATCACCCACTTATAGAAGGGACCAGTTGAGATGACAGGATGGAGGGGAGCCGGTGGGGCTCGAGCCTTTGGGGTGAAGTGTTGGCAATTAGAACAATGTTTGACTACGTCAATGCAATCACCAAAGAGAGAAGGCCAAAAATATCCAATGCGCATGATTTTCTGGGCAGTAGTGAAACCAGAGAGGTGGCCACCACAAGCGCTGCTATGGCAGGAAATAACGACTTCATCAACTTCAGCGTGCATGAGACAACGACGAAGGACAATATCTACACTGAGAAGATAGAGGTCATCATCAATGAGAAGGTAGTAGGGGGCTTGGTGTCAGAGACATCATTTAACATCGTGGTCAATATGGAGGGCGAAATTTTGGGTTCGCAAATAAGTGAGGATGTCACCATACCAAGGGTCATTCGAAGTAATGGAAAATAAATGTTCGTCGGGAAAATCATCATTAATTGGTGGATCCTACATACCGGTAGGTAATTCAGAAATGAGCTCAGCGAGGGCTTAACCTTTATTACTCTTTGGTATGACAAATTCAAGATTGAATTCTTGGAGGATAACGATCCAACAAGCGTACTTCCCATTGATGATCCAATGGCTCAATAGTAAGGCCATAGGGTTGGAATTAGTCATGACCATGGTGGAATGCATTAGGATATAATGACAAATTTTTGGGATCAAGAACACAACAACCACTGCTAATTTCTCTTCATGTGAGTAGGATAGAGAGGGGCCTACAAGGTTCTTACTGACATAATAGATAACATGCTCGATTCCATTGAAATCTTCTTGAATAAGAACCCCAACAATCGAATGGGTGGCCACTGAGATGTACAGGATGAAATCCCTATCAAAGTCAGGGGGAAAAATCAAGGGCATAGAGGTGAGAGCAAGTTTCAGCGCATCGAAAGACTCTTGAGCATAGTCATCCTAAACGAATGGAATGTTAGATCTGAAGAGTCGAAGGAACCCATGCATGGTGGTGACATATCTAGGTATGAACCATCGAAGGAAATTATCTTTGCCTTGGAGGCTTTGTAACTAGCGTAAGGTATGAGGAATAGGAAATTCAAGAATGGCTTGAAATTTCAAGGGGTGAAGTGTGATACCATCTTTAGAAAAAATGAAGCCTAGAAGATGACCGACAAGAACATAAAAGACACACTTCAATAGGTTGAGGTGGATATTATACTTGTGACATCGAAGAAAGACAGTGCGTAAATCATGGAGTTGTTGTGCCTAATGTTTAGAACGTGCAGTGAGGTCGTCTAAATAAGTAAGGATAATATGATTTAGGTCATGAAAATAGTATGACATGGCCTACTGAAAAGTGGCTCCAGCATTCTTCAGGCCAAACAACATGATCCTATAGGTGAAGGTTCCCCGTCGAATAATAAACGCAGTTTTAAGCTGATCAACACGATGGATAACAATCTGGTTGTATCTAGAGAAGCCATCCATGAAGGATAGAACCTCATGCCCTGCACACTCGTCAATGATTTGGTGAATGAACGGTGTGGGGAAGTTGTCTTTGGGAAAAGCTTTGTTCAGGTCGCGAAAGTTAGTGTAGACACAGATGGTGCTTTTTTTTTTAGAAAGAGAACTGGATTGGACACTCAAGTGGTGCATTCAATGGGATAGATAAAACCAGCCTACTTGAGCTTATTGATTTCAGCTTTGATATTCTCTTGTCTGGAAGGATTAATGGGTCTCAAATTTTGACGGACAAGATTGGCATCGAGCCATGTATCGGTATGGTGTTCAAAAATGGTGGGATCAAGTCTGGGCATTTCTAAATAGGACCAGGCGAAAACCTGTCCTTGAATAACTTAGTGTAAGCCTCAATTTCTTTCAGGGTACATTGGGCGCCTAAGGTAATGTTTTTGTCTACCCCTGTTTTTTTAGAAATGTTAATTTTAATACTATGAGAGATATTGTCCATATTTCATTCTTTGAAAGCATCAGGTGCAGCGATGGAATTTCTAAACCAATCGACCTCATCAGGAATGAATTATTTTGATTCCACAGTATATTGGTCATGGGAATACTATGGGAGAAAGTATGCACGGTGGTGAATATCATCCCATAGAAAGTCAGAGGAAGTCATAGCTTCCATAATGTCTTCATCAAAATGGAATATGGGGTGACTCGTGGAAGGATGACCACATGACCCGGGAAAGCTACTTGACTCATCATCATGAGAAGAAATTTTCACATGCGCATTGTCACGGGGGGTGACCAACAAACAAGTAGATGAGGGATCCACCGATGTTGAGCCCAAGGTGATCACTAAAGGAAAGTTAGGTGAAACAAAAGGGGAATTCCAAGAGGGGTCTTCCATCATGGATCTCATAGATGATGACAGGTAGAGGATGGTGGCAGAAGGCTCCATCATCTCGACATCGAGAGGGAGGATGTCAATTGGAGCAGATGTGTCCTCTGTTTTTTTTGAAGAAAAATGTGCAAATAAGGAATATATGGACTCATTGCGCTCAACCTTGAATTGGAAAACCACTTCCAAAGAGGTGCGGTAGTATTTGAGGCGGGGACAGAGGTGAGTATAGTGGCCATGGAAATCGCATAAAGAGTAAGGATTATTTTTGCACAAAGTCTTGAATTTCAGGGATAAATCGGGTAAAGTAACATAGACCTCTAGGATATTAGTCTCAGGAAACACTTCATTGACCATGGGCTTGAGACGAGACAATTCAGGAAAATTATGGGTGGCATGACTGACAACGTTACACAAAGAACACGAGGGGGTACGCTTTGGAGGTTGAGGAGGAGAAGGGGTTGTATGGGCATCCTTGTCCTTAGGTGCCTTCATGCGGGCTTTTCCCCCCTCAACCAAGGCTTTTGCAACAACAGTAGGTTTTTGTTGAGGTGGTTGAGGCATAGAAGTAAGGGGAGGGATCATGGCGACCAGTTGGACCGGGATCAAAGCAGTGTAAGGTCTGGGCTGGCCAAGTAGGGTATTGGCTGGGGGATCAATGTATCAGACTGGGATCCCCAGGGTCATGTTGGGAAGAGAGAAGGTAGCCATCACAAGTACCAAAAATACTCTAGCAGGGGGAGCAAGAAACGATATCTGACTGGAGGGGTAATGGCCAAGAAGAACAGCTCTGAGATGCTTAAGGCTAGGGGGAATTGTTCTGAGAGAATAGATAGGATCATGGACACCAACTACAGATGAGGGACCTTGAGGAGGAGGTCTTGAAGGCTGAGTCAAATTACTAGGAGCAGGTTGCAAAGGGTGGGCTTACTGGTTAATTGAACCAGACCATTTGAGGTCGGACTAAGATGATTGCATCATGCAAATATTCGACGAGATAGGGTCAAAGATAGGAGGGGGGAGACTAGGGAATGAACCGAGTAAAGAGGAATATTTATAGACTCTAGGTAAGACACTGGTCAAATTTTCTAATATTTTTTTATTGGCTACCAAAGAAATAATGGACTTTGGAGAGGTCTAAGACTTCGGTTCGTAATGTGTCAACTGATCGATGATGACAATATTTCCATTATGAGGAAAGCACATCTTACGTTGAGCCATAGATGGGAGAAAAAACATTGTGTAAGTGTAGCTACGACCCAATAGAATGTTGTAGTCTAAGGGGGCACCGATGACTTCAACGTCAACAAAAATGGTCTTGCCCGCAAGAGTAATAGGACAATTGTGAAACATGCTAAGGGGCTGAGAAGAGTGGCCATCCCATGCATGGAGGGTGATAGTGGAAGGGGCTAACTAGGGCAATCCAAGCTACTTCGAAATAGAAGCCGACATCACGCAATTGGATGCCCCCTTATCAATGATACAACAGGATGCGTTCGAATTATGGATCTTGACAGGGATTTGGAAGGTGATGGATGTGGGAAGGGGTGGATTCTCTGACTTGTCAACATTAAAGACAATCAAATGATCATCTGAAGGATGCACAATTCCCATAGTATTTAGTATATATTTTTGTTATGAATGGCATGACTAGAGGATTTCCAGCATTGACATGGCAGCAAGGGATTGTGCCAAGTCATCTACAATATTGTAGGAGTGTGCGGCTTTACCGGAATAATTGTTTTGGCATAATGGTCCCTTAGGGATCTTGGTATGAACCTCTGCCCTAGGTTTAGGGATCAGTAAAGGACCATTGGGTGTCAAAAGAGGCTCTTTGGGACCTGAAGACAGGGGCTCGCTAGCATATGTAGTGAGGGGATTGTTTTACTGATGGGACCGAGTCTAAAGTTTAAGGTTAGCGGTATTGGCCTGGTTAGATTTCATCATGAATATTTGGTAATTAGAGGTACCATATGGAGGAAGTTGAGTGGCCACTTTATTTTCAGGGAGTTGGGTAGCCACATATCCTTGCTCAGGGAAAGGATTTGTAAACACAATCGGTTGATTAGGGGAAGCATTGGGAGGAACCAAAGGGGAGGCTTTTTGTCCTCGAGATGTTGCTTGAGTTTCCCACATCTGACACATCTGAGGTAAAATGATACAATCATGGGTATAGTTACTAGGGACACCGCAACAAGAACAGGGCTTTGTCATGTGAATAGGCCTGTCCTACTTGGGCTGAGCACCCTATTGCTGGGTTGCAGTGTTAGATGTATTCCCTTGGGGATTTTTTATGGGATTACCTAGATCGTCTTGGTTTTGATTGCCTTTCCTCTTCTTTTTGGAAGTGGGAGGATTAGTCGCACTCTGCTAGGCATACACCTTCCCTTGGGGGTGGTGGCTGCCGTTTTAGAGTTTGAGAAGGAAAGGGAAGTTGAGGTGCTTGTGCTGGAGGAGGGGGAGCACCAGGCGGGGGATATAGATAATAAGGAGGTTGCGTAACATTTGGGTAAAAAAGTTGGTAAAAAGGAGGAGGCATGTCGTATCCTATATACATGCTGCCGGGAGGGGGGAAAGTGTTGGAGGAGCTGGCCTCTCCCTGAGGAAAAGCATAACCCATGGGAGATGAGTGTACGGATGTGAAAGGGATCCAACGATACCGTCGGCGGCATGGGATGCCCCCAGTGCATTAGCACCACCAGGTCTAGGGAGATCAGGTAAGATAGTATAAACATAGCTCGATTGCGCGTAGATTGGGTCATATTTCAATGCAATCTGGATGGCACTTCCTCGGTCTAAGGAAAGTGAGATTCGACATCTTTACAAATAGTAGGAAAAAGGGATCTGAGAAACTAATCCATGTAGACACGGTCTTCAAAAGTAGGGGCTCGACATAGGCTCTTCCTTCTGTCTGATTCTTGAATATGGTCAAATAGGTGGGTGTCAGAAGTTTTACAAAAAGAGGTCAATAGTTCGGTACCGGTGTCATAGCAAAGGGGATGCTGGAAGTAAAGAAGAAAAGCCTTGGTAAGGGTCACAAAATTAGTATGATAGGAGGAGGCCTAGTCGACATACCACTTGGAAGCTTCTCTAGTAAGCGTACGCTGGAATAACCGAAGATGGACAGAGTAATCGGTGATGGAGTTAGAAGAACACAAAATTTGGAAAGAATGAACATGGTTGGTAGGATCCTCCCCAGCATTTCCTTCAAAATTGTGGATCTATGAAGGAAGATTGGTTGTCATAGCAGGCCAACCTAAATCATGGTGTATGGGGTCATTAATCAATTGGATAAAATCGAGAAGGCTTAGACCTACTTGATATGAAAGGATTGTATTATTTTGTTGTACTAAGTGTCTTTTCTGTTATAAAACATGTGCATACTTGTCTCCATAGTTTGCTTAAGGATTGAGAATTTTAACCATGAAATATAGATGACTTTAGTAAATTAGAAGCATGAAATAAGAGAAAATAACATTGAAAAACAATGTAAAACAAAGAAATAAAACACCACATAACATTTACACAGCAGGCATGATGAAGCAGTTCACCCCACCTGGGCTACATCTGCTGGTCCAGCTCCCAATGGCATGTCCATCTTTCATTATGCTCATTATTTTGCAAATACATGTATTTATAGGCCTCTAATGGATTTTTTCTCTGCACCCATGGCTCCATAATGCTGCAATTAGTTTATAATGACTCTTCATTCACTCAAAATGGGAAAAAATTGAGCCTCCAACTCATTTCCCTAGTAACACCTAGAAAAACTCCACTAATTGTGGAGAACTCCACTTAACTAGAGTTAAATTTGGCCAAATACGTGTAAACATAAGGGCGTGTTGTAACTCTGCCAATGCTAACTATAAAATTAAATGTGATGGGTAGGGGGTGGCCACATTCCAACCCCAAAAACCTGCGGTGATATTAAATGCCAGAGCGGAACTTAAGGCCGAAACGATGGTAAAGATGTTTGAAATAGAGTTTAAACCACGTTAACAAAACCATCGGAGTTTTAAACCTTAACCACGCAGAGATTGTATGTGAAAAGGCATAACATTTACAGATTATGTTGGTGGGTTGGTTGACATATGTTGTGATGTTTGTTTTAACATTCACCATGTGATCGCTCCACGGGACCGTCGGCGGATTGGGACCGCTGGCGGTCTCAACCCCCAATAGCATATGATTTAAACTTTAAATACAACCGTTGCACTATAGAGGTTAAGCCACAATGTATCTCAGTTGGTGGAGAACTTTGCGTGCAGGCCAAAGGTCACGGGGTTGAACCCTGCAAACCTCATAAAAAATTTACACTACACCTTGGGGACATGTGGCAGCCTTAGGGCTGCCCACGTGTCACCCTATACTTGGTCCACCAAAATCAACGTACAATGCACCAGCAAATCACAATGTGCCACTTGTTAGCCTAGGATTCATTCTGAGAAAAGGAATATTCCTCAAAATATTCCTTTTGCTGACTGGGCATCCCAGTCAACTCTATCACAAAATTTAGGTGTTTCGTAATTCGATCAGAACGTGATATCTCCCTCATACGACATCATTTTTTCGAACCATTCATGGCACTAGAATCAGGAAGACGAGATCTACGTAACCATTCCAGTTTCAACCCAATCCTATAACTTTCAATTTTGAGAAAAAATTATGAACTCCTGATCACTTCCATATAAGGAAGAAAGTGATCAGTCGGAATAGTTCTTGTTGTGACAACACTAGTGGAATTTTCAGAACTAGGGCCGGGGCCACCACCAGTGCTAGATACTGAACCAAACATGTTGAAGGTGAAAGGTGGAGGAGAGTCGGGGATAGAACCAGAAGGGGAACCCGATGACCCAGAATCAGAGTCAGAAAGGGGACTCGGTGGAGGATGAAATCAAACCCTACGCGGTGGGGTAAGTCTTCCTAATTAAAACTGAGGATGAAGGCCTTAGATTCTCTAGGATAACCACCTTAGGGGTGCAATGATGGTAAAGATACACAGAACCCAATAAGGAAGAGAGGTAAATAAGGGCAGGGAGGTGCCTATAAATTAATTACAATGTTTAAGTCTTGGCCTGGCGGTTTGAACCAGCCACTCTTCACTTTAGGTGTGCATGTATGTGATAAGTGTGTTAATTTTAATTAATCCTAGACATCTGTAGAGAAAAAATAAAAAATATGTTGTATAACTGTAAATAAAATTGAAAGCGATAGTAAAGGAAACTGAAAGTGACAGTAAAAGAAACAACTAAAGATGCATAACTTTAAACCCAAGGAGGAGGGCTTCCCAACAACTAGCTTATGGGTGGGCGAAATCTAGTCAAAACACAAAAAATGGCTAATGGATCTGAGGTGAAGAGGGATAGGGATCTAAAGGTCAAATCTGCTAGAAAGAGGTGCAGAAAACAACAAAACGCCAGAGGGAAAAATGCTGCAAAATAGGTGGTGAAAGGCTACAACCTGAAGGGAAATGGAGGGGACCCCAAAGGAGGACCAAAAAAAACTAAAAATATGTGTTTTGGATGGATAATTAATCGATATGAAATGGATCTAAAAGTATAGGTCAGATCTGAAAAATGGGTGAAAAACATTGAAATCTCAGAGGACCTGCTTCATCTAAACTCTTCCTAAAAAGGTGGAAGCATACTGAAGCCCTAAAGGGCTTGGTTCCTACTTCGATGAGTAAAATAAGTAATTACAGGTCCAATATAGGTGAAGAGCGAGGCCAAACAACCCTGTTAGCAAAGGCTCCTAGACAAACCTAGAAAAATCACAGAAAAAAGCCCGCAAAAAGTACAAGTCATAGTTTCTGACATGTTTTCTACTGAGGTCGCAGTTTTCAGGATGTTATCCGCTACATGGGAGCTAAGGTCATAGTTTTTGGCCCAAAAAGTGTGACCTGCACTTCCGATTGTCTGAAGAGCAGGGTTCAGAAAAAAGTGACGTCTTTGTTGCGGTTGATACCTGTTACCTACACAAACAACCCAGAAACACACGGAAGTTTGAATTTTTACTGTTATAGGGTTTAAAATGCTAAAAAAAATATTAATAAATGAAAAATAAGAAGCTAAAGAAAAACCCTAGGGGTTGAAGCAGTTGGTCATGCAGGGATCTGAAAAGCGATAGTGGTTGTAATTATAAACCCTTATGGAGTCGCCAATTATTAGTGTGAATTCTAATCGCAAGCGTACGAAAAAAGCTCATTTTAGTTGTGCATGAAAAATAGCCCTAACATCAAATATGGCTATCAATTTCCTTAGATTTGTAGTTAGTGATCATAATAAATGCGACAAAAATCCAAATCTATGCAGTTAAAGACATTAAACATAAAATAATAAGCAGTAATTGCTCCATGCATCCAATGAACAAGACAATAATTTTTAAAGATTTTTTTGTATTATGACACCTGGGAAGGGAACGTAGAAAGATGTTATCAGCCCCCCTCAATGGGATGGGTTCTTGTATGTCCTAAGCACTTCAGATCTAAGATCTCTCTCTCTCTTGATGGTGCAAAAAACCCAGACAAAAATGCAACTCAAAGGGAGCTCACAAGAAAAAAGTAGAAAAATATGTCAATGATGGGAGGATCAAAGTCAAACCAAAAGTATAGATCAAGACTGATCTCTAGGCAACAAAAGGTAGTGAATGAATGGAAAAACCCTTCTATTTATAACAGAATATTGAATTAGTCTAGATATTGGTGCATAATTAAAATATTATTAACCAAATCTAGATCCAACTTCTATGGAATATTTTATTATTTTTGTTGGAGGGAAAAGGAATTTGAATTTGGTCAAATCCCTTTATTTAGAAATAATAAATAAATAAATGATTTATTTATTATTTTAAGAATATGGTTGAGTAATAATTAAATAAATAATGATTTATTCAATTATTTAAAAATGATTTAGTCAAATTTAACAAGGAATATTATTAAATAGTGATTTAAATAATTATTCCTAGAAAATAATAAGATAAATAATGATTTATCTAATTAATTTTCCTATTTTGGGTTAAATATGACCAAGAATATTAATTAAATAGTGGTTTAATTAATTATCCCTAGAGGAAAATCAAACAAATAAGGGTTTATTTAACTATTCCTCGTGGGGTTTCCTGTTTAGACCATAATAACTTAAACTATGTGTTATTAAATTATTTTTCATAGTGAAATAAATTTCACTATGGTAAAATTGGTCTTACATGGTGTACTTTAGTCGAGCTAATAGTAACAGGTTAGATGACCAAAAATTGGTGTAACATGGTGCATGTACTATTTGGAACCTAAGGTTTTAGGCCTTATCCTATGGTGGAGGACTTATGGATATCGCAGAGCTATATAGCGGAGGCTCTGGTGGACAGCTAATAGTTAGCACATGGTCAAAATATATGGTGGACATGGTGAACAAGGCTAACTTCGGAGGGTTCATATTCTACATATGGTGGACAATGATAACTCATGACAGAGGCTTCTAAACCTAGTAGAGGAGATATATATGGTGGACGAGCTTTAAACTTAGTGGAGGTATATATTTTATATCCCAAAGTTCAAACTTTGAATATATATTGTTGTATCACGGAACAAAATTTGGTGCGGGGGTCAGGGTTGAACCCATGACCACACCTATGCCACTCCAACGCACTACCATCTCTTGTACTTTGTGTGTCTCAACCCATAAGATCTCAACACATATTTGAGGTTTGTTGATGCCATTGTTGGGGGTCCATAGGGGGCCAACCCCCTCCCATATGCTTGTAAGTAGAGAACCAAGGGTGAGTGCTAAAGAATTGGTGGGAGATTTCAAATGTAAACATGTCTAATGCAACTAATCCCAATTATGGCATAATAAACCGCGCTTAAGAGCTAATCTAATCTTCCACTAAAAAAATGGATAATGGGGATAGAGGAAAATTTGGAGGGAGCATTATTTTAGGGCGGAACTCCATAATTCCTGGAGTTATTTGGACATATTCCAGATTTATTGGAGAAATATAAGAATATTTATTTTTTCCATAAATGAGGCAAGTTTCGACCAATTTTGGCTCAAGAAGATTCATTCTTGGTATATTTCGATGTTTTGGAGCCATTGGAGAATGTTTCAGAGGAAACGGGAGAGTGTAAACATCATTTTTTCAAAATTTAAGATAATAAAAGGCCCATGCCATTGAAGCTAGACCAAGGATATGTAGCCCAAGAGGGGTGAACTCCTTCATCAAAACTATGTGTATTTGATTCAGTTGTCATTGTTTGTTGTGTGTTTATATGCTACTATTCAGCATTTGGTTTCCATGATTTTATGTTCATGAAATCAAATTAATATCATCAAGTTTGTTTTTTTATCAATCATAAGCACATCTATAATCCCTTGTACAAGAAGAAAACATAAGCACTTTCATTATAAATATAAAACTGATATTAGCACAAAAATAACTAAAAATCAAAGTCAGATCAATTTCCTCTGGAAAAATCACTTGAAGGAGGTGTTTGAAGAAACAACTGTCCAAGGTTCCAAAGGAAATGTAGACATGTTAGGATTTTAGCTGTGAAAACACCAAACCCTAAGCCTATAGAATTTCCTGAGCCTTTGGAGCCTATGGAAACTTCAAACCTTGGGTCAATTGAAAATAATATTTTAGGTTGAAAATGAAAAAATATTCAAACCAAAATTCAAAAAGGGAATTCAGTGAAGTTAGTAAAAAATTGGTAAAGAAATCCCCAATAAAGAATAATAATAAAACCCTTGTGGAAGAAAAAAAAAACAAGATTTAGTTGCAAATAAAATATCAAAGAAGAATGGAATAAAGGGAAAGGGTTTTTAGAAAGAAATTAATCTATAATTTAAAGGAAAGTATCACAAAATCACTCATAGCATGACGAAAGAAGAAAAAATGTGTGATAAAAAAAGATTAATTGACAGTGAAGAAGACTTTTGTTGTCTTGTAGTAAAAAAAGTCAGTAAAGAGGGATCAAATGTTTCCACTTTGTTATCATCAACGCCATTACAATGAAAGAGGAAAGAAAGTCTAGAAATTGGTAGGGTTTAGCAATAAGTTTATGATTATATATATTCCTTGGAGAAAGAGGCTCATTAAGAAAATGTACAACAATTCTCTACTTATTCCCCCTATTATTGATTACCTGCATCTCTAGTTCTCATTTTGTTTTTGGAATTATAGAAATAAAATGCTCCATTTGACTTGTACCTTATTCAAATGGAGAAATTTGATTCTCCACATCAACAAGATGACTTGGATTGCAGTTAGCTAGAGTGGCATGGCTTTGTATCCTAGTTAAATTAGTGAATTCGAGTTTCTAGGATAGAAGTAGAGTTTATAATGTGTTGATCGCTTCAATTTAGCAATCTAGTGGATTTATTGTTAGTTAAACTCAGTTAATTGAGCTCTAGTCTTTAGTGGAGTTAGTAGGAGTTCACTTTAGTAGTTCTAACAATTGTTAAATCATTGATCTCTTAGTTAATTGATCACTTCAATAAAAACAAACCCAATCATGCACGTAATTTGAATTTCATAGTTGAGTAGAGGGAAAAGGAATTAGTGTACTTATTATTGTATACTAGAGAGTATATATAGTTTGTATGCAGGAGGTGAGACTCTTCTCTTGGTAATTGCACAAGAAAATATGGGATTCTCCTATTCTTTAGGAGCCAATTTCCTTAGGAATTGTGCAAAGAAATAGGAGGAACAAGAGGTCAAGACCTCGATGTTGGGGTGTGGTCCCCTAGGGTACATTTTTGGGTATCCTTTTGTATAATTTTTGCATATGCACCTTGTGTTGAAAGGTCAAGGGGCTTTGGGGCGGGTCAAAATATCGATTTATATAAAATGGTTTTAAGGATAAATTGTGGGCCTCAAACCATGGTTTGAAACCATAGTATCTGCATGCTAATTTGGATATAAATAGATAGATCAAGTCTAAGTAAGAGGTAACTTAATGTAATGTTTTTGATCTAAGTGCTTTATGCGTACGTGATACTTTTTGTAAGGGTTTCAGTCTGGGTTGGGTAGAAAGGCTCCTACTGGCTATGTGCATAGAGACTTAGTCCTAGCTGTGTTTGTGGATGGGTAATTGTAAAGGAAAAGTCTATTATACTGAACTGTTGGAATCTAATACAAATATTGTTTTGGTGAAGAAACTGTGTTATACATTGTGTTATTTGTTTATTGATTCTGGTTTGAGATCGATTTACTTCTCTCATGCTTAATTTTATCGGTGTGAGGACATTTGTTATTTATGGATGAATCTATATTGATAGTTGAAGACGTGGATAAATCTGGTTACTTTACTGGGCATTATATAGATTTTTATTTGGTTTGGTTCGGTTACTGTACATCTACAATGAATTGAACTTTGATCTGTCTCTTAATTACATTATCTCTATCGATCTTATAAGTATTGTTCTGTATTTGCACACATCTATTTCTAATATGTATAAGTTCTTCAATCAACCTGTTTAGGGCCACCACATTATTTTATTCCTCGGGGTGTGGAAACATGGTTCCAACACTCCCCCATATTGCTTCAGGTGAGACTTTGATCTGCGCAAGCATGTCATTGCCCAAAGGGCGAGTAGTTGGAGGGTTTTTTGGTTGCGCGATAAACTTTGAACCTAGGCCAGGACCCCTCAAGTCAACAAATGGTTCTGTTGTGGGAACCGGGATCATTTTGAGGGAGATCTGATGTTGTGGCACCCCTCGCAGAATGAATTGCAAGATTTTCTGGATACAAATATCCTTGAATTCACGATCCAAGAGAACAGAAGCTCTAAGACATCTGCTAAAAAGCGGGTTCAGAAGTACATCTATACAAAATTTCACGAGATACTCTTTTGCTCCTTTGAAATTTAACTGCAGGAGTGGTTGTCTCGATTGACTAAATATAATACTTGCACAAAGGATGATGCAGTCACTGAGTGGACTCCTGGATTAATACAACAATTAGAAAAGCTAGACAATAAGATCACCCGTGCGATAGATCATTGAATTGATTATCTCTTGGGAGGATTTGTGACCAAATTTTCCATTGATGAATTTGTGTCATACTCTGAAGCAGAAATAAGATTTTTCAAGGGTCCTAGAGGTAAGTTCCTACACTCTTTGAAGTTATTGCTAAAGATTCTATTATGTGAAAAAGGCTCTTTATACCAACATATCACGTGAATGTCCCGAAGGGGCCCGACAATGCGCAATGGCATAATTTACCATGAATACCTAGAGAAAGGATTTATGTATAGGCGTCTAAAGGATAATCTTGTTAGGGTCCTATATAATAGGGATCATGATTTTGAATTGGCTATTTTTAATCTTGTAATATTGTACATACCTTTGCTTCCTGCAAATGTTTTCCCATATTAAAAAATGAAAAGAGGGTGTGTACTAAAAGAAAAATCAAAGGACCAAAAAAAAGAAGATTAAAAAAAATGAGGATATAAAGTATGAACCCCACAAAAATAAACAAAAATAGATCATGAAAGTGTTGCACATTCAAATTCCACTACTCTTAGTTTACTTTATGCGAATAAAATTGTGTGCAGCTTGTCCAAAATGCCACAATTCATGATGATCATACAGTTTAATCTTGATTCATTCATGCTTTTAAATTTCATGTCATGATAGTTAGTGAATAAATATCTTGCCAAACCATTCAATCTTGGCATATCAGTAGTTAGGTAGAGAATAAAAATGAGCTCATCAGTTTAATCTGAGGCATTGGAAGTTATAAGTTTAGAAGTAGGTTAGTTTGCTTGTCAAAATAAAATAAAAGGGTCAACAATCTCAAATGCACCCAATAAAGGAAATAAAATGTCAATATAAATAAAGGGTAGGTAGGTTACTTTCAAGAGTTATGGAAAGTATCGTTTGGTTTATCCCTTGTTACTAATGTCTTTCTAGCACATTCACCTTGCTAAAAACCCTATTTCCACTCTTGGAAGGCATTTCCCTTTGTAGAAAATCCCTTTCCCTTTTGATAATTTCCCTTTCCCCTTATTCTAACTATTTCCTCTTCTTATAAACCCCTTTTCCTTTCCTAAAACCCCTTTCCCTAGCTAAAAACCCATTTCCATCACTAAAACTCCTTTACCTTTATTAACTTCCCTTTTCCATTAAAAACATGTAAAACCCAGTTTTACATAGTTTTTAAATACTTAAAATTTATCGGGCCCCACTTCAAAAAAACCCTTCCCCGATATCATTTTAAACCCCCTCCTAAATATATTTCTAACATCCCACTATCATATTTCTCGACAACCCTTATCTTTAGCATATACTTTATATATTTCCAAACCCCCCTTTTTTCATATTAACTCCCTCTTTATATATTTACTAACCTCGCTTTAATTTATCCCTTCCACATAACATATAGTTTAAATCCCCCCACTATATTAAAATCTCAGGTTCCACTTTATTTTAACCCTGCACATATTAATCCCCAACCCCACTTTATATTAAAACCTCTATTTAAACCCTTTCCAACACCACCTCATTTAAATAGATTTCACAACACTTTTCAAGCATTTGATCACCAACATTTAGATATAACGGCCCATAACCGTTTTCGAACCCCTGATAGTCATATGATTAACGACAAGGGGAAGGGTGCGAAATGGGTGGTTTTATCCACCCCCCTATGACAACGCACTTCCATATCTTATCGCACCACTTCACACAAAACTGCCAAACCATCCCTTATGTGTCCAATAAACCACAAACCCCTTCCACTGCGACAAACCGCTTATCCACCTTGCGTTGTGATAACCACCTTCTCACCTGTGTCATGAAGCAAACCATTTCCGCGCCTTGTGATAAACCACCGAAGTTTCAAAACCCCAATTTACAATCATCTCCTTATATCTGCGGGCTTACAGAAAAGAATAAAAGGCCATTTCCAACCAAAATTGAAACCTCCAAAATTTGAACTCCTTCCACAGACCTCCCTGTTCCCTGAAGCCATTTTCGCCTCCCTGCAAAACTATGTTTCATTAATAATTGTTTTCTTTTGCAGGTAAATGGCAAGACCAAGAGATTTGATAAATAGCTTTGATACTAGTTCCAAAAAAAATTTACTGCAGACTCTCGAGATATGAATTCATAAGGCTTCACTCATCATAAGTTTTATGTACAGAAGGAAAATCAAGTTAAAATAGAAACAGAGCAGGAAGAAGAAATTTACAAAGAAACAATAATGGTTAAACAGAGGTAAAAAAATGTTTACACCAGCAACAATGAAGTTCATTCAAAGTGACTCTCCAAGACATATCTTACATGAAGTTACATATGTCTTTTAGTAAAATCCATTTTGACTAAAAACACAAGAAAATAAGAAAGTCAGTGTAATTTACTATAGGTGAAAGGCAGATAAAGCAAAGACAAAGGAAGCAGAAAGCATGAAAGACAAGCTAGCATGAAAGAAACAAATAGATAACATCAATAAAACAAGGACAAATTTCAGTTAGTTAGAAAGGTGTCACTACCTTTTTGCATCTAGATATTTTATTTCCTAGAATAAATCCTAGTCAATTGATAGGATATTTTGTAATAATTTGTATAAATACTTCATAAATTCAAAGTATTTAGGGTGGATTCCTGAATATTTCTATAGTTGAATTGATCTACTACCTAAGGGTTTATTGTACCTTTTCCAAGTTGAAAGTCAGGACAAGTAATAAAGGCATTTCTTTACAGGATTCATGTGTTGAGCTACTTCAGTTAAGTATATTCCAATTGTTCATGTTATTTTCTTAAGTATTCCATAAACTTGCATGTTTTGTAAATTTAAATGTTATAACAAGAATTTCATAGCAGAATTTCTTTTAATACACTATGTTTTTAACTGTTGTAGATTTTAATATTTTCTTCTGATATCTGGTTTAGAGGATTCTTAATTTCCATCTGATCCTGATTGATCCCTTCATCCTTCTTCATTATCCGGTTTAAGGCATCCTTAACTACTCCTTGATCCTGATTGAAAACCACTTCACCACCCAACCTTTAAGATCTGATTTTTCTCAGGTACCTTGCCCTATAACACTTCCTTTAGAACTTGATTTTGTTCTATTTTCTGGATATATTGAGTCCATATCCCAATGGAAAATAGAAAGGAAACTATCCATCTAAATTATGTAGTTCCACCAACAAATGAAAATCAAACCAAATCATTCATACATAACTAGACTAAAATCAATTAAAACAACAAAGTTAAATCATTAAGAGAGAGCCCTCTTTGAGCATTAGGAAGGCTAGATCCTAATCTCCAAAGTGGTTGATAGTTACCTCAGTGATTTCTTTCTTTAGCCTTGAGAAACTACAGAGCAATAACATCGTGGCAACCATACTGGAGAAGAAAATATTCTTCAAAAAGATTATACAAGGATTAGATCTGATCTATGATGGTGGATAGTGATCAGACACACAGAGGCTAAAATAATCCACCTAGCAACTCCAAATAAATTTCAAAATAAAATCCAAGACTCCACTAGAGGAATGAACCTAAAAGAACAGCATGGGAATATCAGGTTTCTAACTTGGATTATTATCCAAGACATCATGTTATTTCTCATGAAGAAGATTTTTCAATGTATATTGTATTTTAGAAAAGATCTTAGACTAGTATTTAATTACTTTCCTTTCAAGATTGTAAATGAAAATTCTCCTTATCCCTTTGAGGAGCTTTCTTCTGAAACTGATGATGATCATCTTCCAATTGATAAACCTCAAGTAATCAAGACTAATCTTACAGTTCCTGTACATATTCCTATACCTTGTAATGTTTCAGATAGATATAAGCCACTCATATTACCTCCTATACTCCATGATTTCCCTGAAAAATATTACAAATTTCTCCCCATGTTTGATGGATAAAATGGTAACATCACTACCGAAAAACATATTCAAGGTTTTGAGAATTATCTGGACCTATTTGAGATTGATGGAGATGATGCTAGTATCAGGATTTTTGCTCTTTCCTTGCAAAATAAAGTAAAGAGTTGGTTCAAGAACCTTCCTATTGCAAGCATCTAAATTTTTCAACAGTTTGTCAAAATTTTCCTTGATAGATGGATAATCAAAGTCAACATTTTTATGATCATAGAAGAATATAATCAGTTGAAAAGACAGCCAAACGATACAATAAAACAATTTTCTCCCAGATTTAATCAAGTTTATTATTCAATGCCAACAAATATATGACCTCCTCCTAACTCAGCCTTCTTGCATTATCCAAAGGCCTTTGATCTGGAAATAGAGTTCCAAATAAGAGAAATAAAGTCTGCAACACTTGAACAGATGAAGAACATTGCAGTAGATGTAGAAGTTAATCTGCTAATTAGAAGGGAAAATTTGAAAGCAGAAGAAAAGAAGAACAACATTGAAGAGCACCTGACATATTCAGAGGTAAAACTCGACATTTTGGTAAGTAAAATAGAGGAAAGGATACAAATAATCACCATGAAAGATATATTTTTCATTCAATATCACCATGACCCACTTATTGTAGAAAAAGAAGAGGTTCTTGGCCATAAACACTTTCTTGCTAATCCCAACTACCATAGATCAGAAAATGGATTTATAGATCAATATGTGGAGGAGCAATTTGCTGATATAATGTGTATGTTTTATGACATTCCTTATTTTAATGATTTTCCTAAGTATGGTCAGTATGATGACAATTATGTTCTCCAAATTCAAGCTAACTTTACATAGCAATCAATACCTAGTTTGTGGGATGAGGAAATTCAGTTTTAGCAGCTCGAATACAGTGATCAGCCAATAAATATCAGATGTGGGAGTAAAGAAGAAAGTGAAGAAAATTTGGAAATAAGTGAAGGAACTTTGCCTCTTAGTTTTGCTCCATTTCAGTTCATCAAAGACAACTTTAATGCAATAAAAAATCAGAAATCTTTAGGTATTGTTATTGAGAACAAAGAAGACAATGAAGCTCTTGATGAAGATTCTTCAGTTTCACAATTACATTTATCAAATTCCATTGAAATACCTAATCAAACGACATAGGAAATTTCTATACCACTATGTTTTGAAGCATTTCATTTTTTAAAGGAAATTTTTTATAATATCTCTAAATCAAAGGATGAGCAACCTGTAGAAATCTATGAAGTCCCATTGAAACCTATATGTAATAGGTTGCAACAATCCTTCCAAGTTTTTCATGATCCAATAGATGATGTGTTGGATGATGAATGCAATCAAAATATTTCTCCATTAACTAACTATGAGTGTCAGAAACAAGATGATAAAAGTCTCATCAGACATGCATTTCCATCAGTAGAAATATCATCACAAATCTTATCTGAAAATCTGCGATTATCTCAGGACAATCATAGGTTAATTTTGTAGGGAGATAAAGGTAAAAATAAAAGTTTAGTTTCATGGCATGGAGGCCATCTAGAACAGATGTACAATTGTTTAGATCAGTTTAACATTAGTACATATGCCTTGGAAGATCCTTTTGAACAGTTTCTAGAGTCAACATAGGAAATTAAAAATTTCCTTATCAAAATCATATTTGTTGACAAGTTTCTAATGGGTTTTAAAACTTCAGTTTTGATCACAAACATGAAAATGCGGTAAAATCCATCAATGTATATAATTCTTGAATGGTTGCATTGGCTGTTTCATTTTACCTATCAGCAGTTGTACAGCTAATTAGAGTAAGTAGGTATAATTTCAGTTTGATTGGATTTTTATTTTCAGCAGCAAGTTTATTTAAGATCAGATTTCAGTTCAGCATGTGTCAAATTTTAGTTTGCAGAAAAGGTTTTGATTTCAGTTTGATATTTTCAATCATAGAGATTATATAACAAAGCATGTGCAGGCTTGGGATCGGCCCAATAGATCAGACCACTAGTCGACAGTGTTCTTGACATCTCACAAGGGATTGCCATCCCCAAGTGGAGCCACTGCTAGGGTCCTATGATAATAGGGATCATAATTTTGAATTGGCTATTTTTAATCTTGTAATATTGTACATATCTTTGCTTTCTGCAAATGTTTTCCCATATTAAAAAATGAAAAGAGGGTATGTCCTAAAATAAAAATCCAACGACCAAAAGAAAGAAGATTAGAAAAAAAATGATATAAAGTATGAACCCCACAAAAAGAAACAAAAATAGATCCTGAAAGTGTTGCACATTCAAATGCCACTACTCTTAGTTTACTTTATGCAAATAAAATGGTGTGTAGCTTGTCCAAAATGCCACAATTCATGATGATCATACAATTTAATCTTTATTCGTTTATGCTTTTAAATTTCATTTCATGATAGTTAGTGAATAAATATCTGGTCAAACCATTCAATCTTGGCAGATCAGTAGTTAGGTAGAGAATAAAAATGAGCTCATCAGTTTAATATGAGCCATTAGAAGTTATAAGGTTAGAAGTAGGTTAGTTTTCTTGTGAAAAGAAAACAAAAGGGTCAGCAAGCTCAAATGAACCCAGTAAAGGAAATAAAATGTTAGGATAAATAAAGCGTAGGTAGGTTACTTTCAAGAGTTATGGAAAGCATCGTTTGGTTTATCCCTTGTTACTAATGTCTTTCTAACACATTCCCCTTCCTAAAAACCCTATTTCCACTCTTGGAAGTCATTTCCCTTTGTAAAAATTCCCTTTCCCTTTCGCTAATTTCCCTTTCCCCTTATTCTAACTATTTCCCCTTCTTATAAATGCCTTTTCCCTTCCTAAAACCCCTTTCCCTAGCTAAAAACCCATTTCCATCACTAAAACTCCTTTACCTTTGCTAACTTCCCTGTTCCATTAAAAGCATGCAAAACCCACTTTTACATAGTTTTTAAATACTTAAAATTTATCAGGCCCCACTTCAAAAAAACCCTTCCCGAATATCATTTTAAACCCCCTCCTAAATATATTTCTAACATCCCACTATCATATTTCCCGACTTCCCTTATCTTTAGAATATAGTTTATATATTTCGCAACCCCCCTTATTTCATATTATCTCCCTATTTATATATTTACTAACCTCGCTTTCATTTATCCCTTCCACATAACATATAGTTTAAATCCCCCCACTATATTAAAATCTCGGGTCCCACTTTATTTTAACCCTGCACATATTAATCCCCAACCCCACTTTATATTAAAACCTTTGTTTAAACCCTTTCTGACCCCACCTCATTTAAATATATTTGGCAACACTTGTCAACCATTCGATTATTGCCATTTAGATCTAACTACCCATACATGTTTTCGCACCCCCGACAATCATATGATTAACACAGGGGGGGGTGAGAAATGGGTGGTTTTATCCACCACCCCCCTGCCATGTGGCAATCCCATATCTTATCGCACCCCTTCACACAAAACCACCAAAAAACCCCTTATGCATGCAATAAAAAACAAACCCCTTCCATTGTGGGACAAACCAATTGTCCACCTTGCATTGTGATATGCCACCTTCTCACTTGCGCCATGAAGAAAACCATTTATGTGCCTTGTTATAAACCACCGAAGTTTCAAAACCCTGCTTTACCATTATTTCCTTATATTTGCGAGCTTACAAAAAAGACTAAAAGGATATTTCCAACCAAAATTGAAACCTCTAGAATCTGAACTCCTTCCACAGACCTCCCTGTTCCCTGAAGCCATTTTGTCCTCCCTGCAAACTTGTGTTTTATTAATAATTTTTTTATTTTGCAGGTAAATGGCAAGACCAAGAGATTTCATAAATAGTTTTGATACTAGTTCCAAAACTTCTTTACTCCAGACTCTTGGTATATGAATTCAAAAGGCTTCACTCAGTAGGATTTTTATGTACAGAAGGAAAATCAAGTTAAAATAGAAACAAAGCAGGAACAAACAATTTACATAGAAACAATAATGGTTAAATAGAGATAAAAAAAACACTTACACCAACAACAATAAAGTTCATTCAAAGTGACTCTCCAGGACATATCTTACATGAAGTTACATATGTCTTTTAGTAAAATCCATTTTGACTAAAAACAGAAGAACATAAGAAAGTCAGTTTAATTTACTACAGGTGAAAGGTAGATAAAGCAAAGATAGAGGAAGAAAAAAGCATGAAAAACAATCTAGCATGAAAGAAACAAACAGATAACATCAATCAAATAAAACAGGGACATATTTTAGCTAGTTAGAAAGGTGTCACTACCTTTTTGCATCCAGATATTTTATTTCCTAGAATAAATCCTAGTCAGTTGATAGGATATTTTGTAATAAGTTGTATAAATACTTCATAAATTTGAAGTATTAAGGGTGGATTCCTGACTATTTCTATAGTTGAATTGATCTACTACCTGAGGGTTTATTGTACCTTTTCCAAGTTGACAGTCAGGACAAGTAATAAAGGAATTTCTTTACAGGATTCATGTGTTGAGCTACTTCAGTTAGGTATATTTTAATTGTTCATGTTATTTTCTTAAGTATTCCATAAACTTGCATGTTTTCTAAATTTAAATGTTATAACAGGAATTTTATTGCAGAATTTGTTTAAATACACTCTGTTTTGAACTTTTGTACATTTTAATGTTTTCTTTTGATATCTGATTTAGAGGATTCGTAATTTCCCTTTGATCTCGATTGATCCCTTCATCCTTCTTCGTTATCCGGTTTAAGGAATCCTTAACTGCTCCTTGATCCCAATTGAAAACCACTTCACCACTCAGCCTTTAAGATCTGATTTTTCTCAGCTACCTTGCCCTCTAACATTTCCTTTAGAACTTGATTCTGTTCTATTTTCTTGATATATTGACTCCATATCCCAATGGAATATATAAAGGCAACTATCCATCTAAGTCAGTAATTCCACCAACAAATAAAAATCAAACCAAATCATTCATACATAACTAGCCTAAAATTAATTAAAATAACAAAGTTAAATCATTAAGAGAGAGCCCTCTCTGAGCATTAGGAAGGCTATATCCTAATATCCAAAGTGTTTGATAGTTACCTCAGTGGTTTCTTTCTTTAGCCTTGAGAAATTACATAGCGATAATAGATCTAATAGTGATGGTGAACCAGAAACTAGTAGCTCTAGTGAATCTGCGCAATCTCGAGAAGAAGCTTCATCAAATTAGGAAAGAGAATTGACCCTCTTTCAAATCCCAACCACACCATTTCCAAACCCATCTCACAAAGCACTCACTCCACCGCACAGTCCATCACCACCTCCACCTCCCCCAGGAATAGATATGGATGCATCGATGAAGCTACCTACTTTCAGAGGTATTGGGAATAAAGATACTGAGCACTTTTGGTTTGTTACTAATGTTGTATGGAGAGCTCAGCAGGTTGAGAATGATGATATTAAGAAAGCGCAGCTATCCACTGCTTTCCAAGATCATGCATTGGATTGGTATATCAGATATTTTAAATCAAACCCTAATGCCACTATGGATGAAGTGAAAGATGCCCTAAAAGAAAAATTCAAGAAGCCTAATTCATATGCAAAGTTAGTTACAGAAATGAAAGAGATTCACGAGGAGGTAAATGAATCTATGTGGGAGGAAAAACAGACGCTGAAGCACACTATCAGAGATGGTGGATTTAATATTGATGATACTCAACACAACGAGTGTTTTATTTCTATGTTGCTCCCACATATGTGCCAGTCCTTGGGTCAATAGAAGATTTCCACACAGGGTGAGGTTATGGATATTGTAGTGAAATTAGAAGCTAACCCAACACCTGTTGTCCTTGGAACTCAATACATTCAGAATCAGTTGGAAGCAATGCATTTGGAGATCCAGAATATGCGCACAGATAAGGGAAAGAAGGTATGCGCAGAGGTCTAATGCATAAAATGAAAAAATTTTGGCCACCATAAGGATCAATGTCATATCTTCAATAATTATCTAAATGTTGGAGGACCTAGTCCACTGAAGAGCGCAGTATGGTGTACAATCTGTCAAGTTGTGGGTTTGCATGAAACAAATTTCTGTCTAAGGGTCAGAAAGTATTAGCTTGAGCTGAAGGAATTGTTTTGTAGATTATGTTTGTCACTCAAACATGATGAGAAGCTTTGTTACACTTATGATATGATGTTGGATAATGCTGAAATTTATAGAATGGAGACCGAACCTACCTCACAGGTATCTCCCTCTGGGCGTGGTTGATTTCAGGGCAGAGGAAGAGGACGAGGAGGCAGATCAGCTGGTCGAGGAAGGGGGAAGGTTATTTGATACAAATACAAAGATGATGTTCACTAGGTGCCCGACTGTCCAAATCTAGCGTGACAATCATGCAAGTATTATAGACAATTTTACCATGTGATATAATATTTCCCTGTTTTGATTACTAAAATGCAGGAGAAAAAGACGCAGAATCTTCAGATGGTTAGAGAAGAAACTCGTGAGGAAGAACCTAGCATGAATGTGGTCACTAGAAGCGGTGTGACAACTAATGAAGATAAGGGAAATCAACCACATACTGACCTTTGTATTCATACGGCACCTGGTGACAAAGATGGATTTGATTTACAATGTGCAAAGGAGACTTTTGTTGAAGCACGAAAGGAGTTTTCAAAAGGAAGTGCGTCAATGTCAGGTAAACCCATGAAGGAGGCAAGGGTAGATGAAGGAATAAAACCATTTTTAAAAGCTTTCATTAAGTTACTGTGCAAAAATAAGGAGGTAGAGAACCTTCAGGGGCTGATAGATAACTGCGTAGAGAAGGAACAACCACTGGTTAAACTGAAAGCGATCAACAAAATCCATAAGAATAAGAAGAGGACGGGTCAAGAGATGCATATGACTATGCAGATTAGTGCTTATGAGATGGATCAGGTTATTTTAGATCTCATTCTGATGCAAATTTCCTACCTAAGAAAACCTGGAAGCGCATGGGAGAACCCAAGCTAGAATGGTATACTAATTAACTGCACATGGAAAATAAGCAGAAAATCATTCTGTTAGGAAGGTTTTCGCAGGTTATAGTTAGTATTGAAGGTGTTAAGGTGCTTTCAGACTTCGAAGTTATATATTTTTTAGATGATACTCATCCTTATCTTACGGTTTTGGGATTGGACTGGGCTATTGATATGGATGGTGTCATAAACCTGAAGAAATGAAGAATGGAGTTTGAAAGAAATGGAACCAGAGTCATAATTCCCCTAGACCCTGCAGAAGGACAAAGATACACAGAGCCTGTGCATGTTGATGATGATATTGACCAGATATATAAGTTGACTCTACACGAGGATTATTGGATCAACCCAATGACTGATGGAAATCTTAATTGGGAAAAGGAAATATCTTGTTTCTCAAATTCCGATGAAGAATTATAAAATTGGCAGAACATTTGCATGAAGTATCTGCATTTCATTGTAATTGTGTGACCAGATCTCTTCAATGCATAACATTTGAGGTACGTGAATTACCGCATTGTGATGATTTAACTGATGTAAATATTTTTTTTGGAGAGCTTGAAAGAACTGTTCTAGAAGGAAAGGGATTCCATTCCTTGGATCCTGGACTGTGTGCTTCTCCAACACGATGGTGGGAGACTCATAAATAAAACATGGGAAATTGGGATGAATGTGCGTACATTATGAGGTTACACTTTGAGCATCCAAATATCAGAATGGAAGAAGTATACTCTAGAAAGGATGATCCACACATACATTTGGCTAAATGGAATCAGGTATGGGGTGGAGAATCGAGACCTGAATGGGTCCACATCTTTATTCATACATTAGGGAAGGTACCTACTGATTGGTATTTGGAAACGGAGTTGCGCCGAGGTACTAATGATTGGTATGTGTTGGAAAAGAGTTTCATTCTGACATTCATCTTTGAGAATGGATTTGATAAGATTGGTAAATCTTTTCATAACATTCAAGAAGTTATCTTTGATACAACAAATCTAGTGATCGAGTGAACTCCACCAGCATGGGATGCACAGATGAAGGATATTCTGAATTGCAGAAATCTGAAGGTTGAAGAGAGTAATGAATATCCAAGGAATATCATGATTCCATAATCTAAGGGACAACACATAGTTGTTGGACCCTCGATCACTTCACTATATGTGTCAAAACCTATCAAGATTATATAGGTGAATATTGGATTTGAAGAGAAACCAAAGCTAGCTAAGATTGGAGACTATTGGGATGATGATACAGTAGGAAAAGTTGTTGAGCTACTGACAGAGTATCAGGTCTTGTTCCCTACAAAATTCTCAAATTTGAAAGGAATAATTGGAGAACTTGGAGTTATGAAGATCACTTTGAAACCTGATGTTTTCTCAGTGAAGCAACGACCATACAGGCTAAATCCAAGGTATAAGTATAATGTAAAATAATATTTGGATAAGATGGTTGCGGAATGCATCATAGAGCTAGTAGAAGAAGTTGATTGGGTGAGTCCCATGGTAGTACAAGACAAGAAGACAAAAGGAGAAATCAGGATCCGTGCAGAACTGCACAAGTTGAATGATGTCTGTGTGCATGATCCACTCCCAACTCCATTCTCTGATGAGATCCTGGATAAAGTTTGGAGGATAAGAATATTATTCATTCAAATATGGTTTTCTAGGGTATCATCATATTATAATTGCGCTAGGAGATCACTGTAAGACTACCTTTGTAACTGAATAGGAATATTTTGAGTATAAAATCATACCCTTTGGCTTGAATAATGTACCTACCATATTCTTGCACGTAGTTTTAGCTACCATCAAGGGGTTTATTCATAAGTTCCTCGAAGTGTACTTTGATGATTGGACTTCTTTTGGGCTATTGAAAAATAATGTCTCCAATTTGCGCTTAATGCTGGATACTGATAGAACGTATCATATTTCACTGAATTTGAAGAAATGTATATTCTCTGTACGTTTTGGGATTTTGTTGGGACACATTGTCTGCCAGGAAGGGTTCATGGTATATCCTGCGGAGATCACAGTAAAAGTTAATATAGAGATACTTGAGAATGTCAAACAATTGTGCTCAATATTGGGGCACACTAGGTATTATCGAAAATTCATTCAGGGTTATGTGCTGATAACTGTACCCATGGAGAAGCTTGATGTAGGAGCATTAGGCTCAAGAAAATTCCTTGTATTTTAATCGACTTAGGGGTTTTGTGTTTTCAAGGTAGTTGGTTTCTTATGTGTTGTTTTGAGTGATTTTAATGAGAATTAATTAAATATTGTGAGGACTTTTGTAAATGTTCTCGAATGTTGGAGAACATGAAAGAATTAGGCTAGTTGAGAGTGTATAGGGATTGAGAGATTTAAGAATTAATGGTAAATCCTAAATTAGAATTGGTTTCATGATTTTGTGATGAAAGAGGATCCTTAGGGGTTAGTTGAGGAAAATGAAGAGTTCGAGGATATTCAGGGTTTTGTTGAGAGGATGAAGGATCTGAAACCAAAAATAGTTTCAGAACCTTTTGTATAAAAAAATGATAAGCCTCAAGACATTAAGAGGGAAAGGTAGAACAGAGATAGAGAGGTAGAGTTTGAATTGTAAGCCTACGGGAAGAATAGGGAAAAGGCCACTAATACAGAATATTAGGCCAAAGGAAGAATTTCCTATGTAATTAATGTGTGTTAATACAAAGAACTCAATTTTCTGTGTTCGTATTTCATTTTTGAAGTTATATGGTGTGCAGGTGAAATTGATAGAGTCAAAGGAAGTCCGTCAATTTTATATTGGGTTATAGGACTGATTAAATGCATGAGACTGTGTTTTTAATTGTGATTGTGAAATTGTGTGAATCGATCACATAATGGAACAATGTCACAATATGGTCCTTCATATTGATGTCAAAATTGTACAGTGTAGAGGCAAGAAGGTTGGAGTATTGAATTGTGACGAATTAAATTGAGAATTAGAATGTATGTCATGATTACAATTGAACCTGAGGTCGAAGATACTGGGAATCAGGTTTTAGATCTATTAAATTGTTCCATGAATAGAGAGGAATTGGAATCATATGTCCCAGATGTATATATTGACGAGATGATTTAGGTTTTAGAACTTAAAAAGGGACAATAAAAAATCTGGTAGATTTAAGGAAAGAAGGTTTTTAGATTTCGTTGGGGTTTTGCTGCAATTGCAAACGATAGAGATAGAAATATTGCCAAGTGACATATGAGACAGTGCTGAACATTAATTCTAAGATTATTTACTGAGAAAGGAGGTTTAATTCAATCAATTTCAGAGTTTCTATGCGAAAAAACCAATGGAATGCAATCCATTCTCTGCAAATATCAGTGATCTAAGCCTATGCAATGAATCGATGGATTGTTTAAGTGTTTCACCAAGTATGCGGAGGTGTCGTATTGAAGATTTGAAAGCAGAACTATGAGCAACAGCACAGCAGAACAGTGCAGGCGGTTTCGGAAAACAACAAATGGTTTTCGCGTGATTATAAAATGGTAAATGGTATTTAATAAATTTGCGCGATAAACCTCTAGGAATGACACGTAGCATTAACGGAATTTCAATACCGCCGATTTCGCGTTGCTTTGGAGAAATAAAGTGCTGGGTTTAATTGAATGCGATATCCATCTGATCATAGACATCAGAGATCCGACGGTGTTCGCACCCAAAGTTGCGTAGAGGTTAACGAAGGTGTGGACCTATGGTGGAAACAGGTAAGTTGTAAATGTTGTGGGATCCGGATAATATTATTATGATGGTGCATTAGGTTTTACCCAAATTTGAACTTTTGAATCAATGAAATGTCCGCGTGGGCCCGAATATATGATGGTTGGTAAATGTGGGCTGAAAATTTTATATTTTTATTATTGGCATCTTTGGTAATTTTAACCAAAGTCAATATATTGATTTGAATTTCATGAGATGGGTTTTAGTAGATGGTTTATAACCATAGGGTATAAAAAGGGAAAAAACTTCCGCTTATGAAGGTTACCCCCGTCTGAGATTTATTTGGGGTTTTAATTTGAAAAAACATTTTATATGTGTAGATGTGGGTGTGGAAGCCCTAGGCTGCATCATTTTGGTATCAGAGCAGGAAAATCTCTTATGAAAGTTAAAGATTTTTTTTTAATTAAATCAGAATGCTTATGCGATGAGGAAATAAAGAGGAGATCAGATATTAAATCTAATAAGCAGCAGATACACAAAATTGAAGTGAACAGGCATTTTCAGAAATAAATTAAGACAGTCCAAACAAAGTGCAAGTGAATGAAGAGAACAAGGACATGCAGAGATATTGAAGGTGAGATAATTTTAATCTAGTTTAAAAAATTGTAATTGCAGAATTTTGGTTGCAGACATGATGAAGACAAATTTTTTGATGATGATGGCAATGAACCTAATATTCCAGCTAAAGGTTGGATAGGGAGACCAGATAAAGTGTTCTCAAGAGAAGGTGAGTTGAGGATATAAGCCTAGAGAGAGCAGAAGAGAGTGCTCAAGAGGTTCCAGAGATAGAGAACCAATGCTTGCCAAAATACCAAGTCCAGAGAGGGGATTGGTGAGGTAAGTGGCAGCAGGGAGGACTTGCTATTACAGAGGCTTAATGCAACTCATAGTGAGTGAGGAGCTCATGAAGAAGATGATCATGGAGGATCATAGAAGAGGTTATAAATAATGCCACAGAGATAAGATGAATGATGAGGATAGAGAAAGAGATATTGCAGTGATGAAAGTACAACTGGAGGTACTAAAGGGATGGCTACAAGAAGAGGAAAACCAGAGAAGAGGATGGATCTTTCCACTGAAGGGAAAGAAGGTAATTTGGCACCCATTAAAAATAAAGTGGAGGCAAAAGGAGATTTCCTTATGGAAGAAAGAACTCATATTTTTTGAGTCGAGGATAGAATTTGAGGATTCCACATGCAAATCTGTTCAAAAGAAATGCTTGAAGAAGCAAATGAGACTTAAAGGTCTTATTTTTTTAAAACTAATGAATTGTGTATGATTGCAGGTACATCACAGGATGATGAACAATATTTAGATTTTGTTAAGGAGAAGAAGTTGAATTTGAATTCTATTAAGAATGATGCTAAGATAGCAAAATCTCATAAAGAAATGGAAACAGATGGGTCTAATAGAAATATTCAGTAAAATATTGAAACAGAGGAAGAGGGGCCATCTGATGATTGGTCAACAATAAGTGAAGGTATGGAAATTTGTGTGAAGTTTCCAAATTCTACTCCAATTGAAAATGTTGAATTATATAGAAAGTTAGATCTTTAAAGAAGAGAATTGGAAAAATAGAGGATATATACTTAGGATAAATTGCTAAATGTGAAAGACAAAGAAATTGTCATGAATGACAGTCAGGAAACAAAGGATAAGGATGTAAGAATGATTCAAAAAATTGAAGAAGTTCATTATTGTGAACCAAAGCATAGAGACATTCTTGAAACAGATGATAAGAAGGAGAGACTAGCTGACAGTCTCATGGAGAATTTAAATCAGCATACTGATGTGCTGACAAAGGAATTAAACAAAAACTCAAAGCAGCATACTGAAATGTTTCCAGAGGAGGAAGAGGCATTGAAACCTTGTATTTTTAATACTGATAATTTATGTGTTAATTATGCAGGAAAAGAAGGAGAGCAAATGGAAAGTGTTAGAGAATTTAATGAAAAGGAAACTATGTTAGCTGAAAACATGGTGGAGGATCATCATTCTTTCATGGTGATTGGAACAATGGAGATAACCTTGGAAGCTAGAAAGAAAGACAGTAAATATTTTTTGAGTCTTGAAAGAGACTCGGAACTACTAGAAGAAGATTTGGTGACTAAATCATCAAATGAGACCATTGGGTATTGTGATTTTGAAATTGATAATTTGACTATAGGTGTTGCAGAAGACAATCCATCTCTTGGAGTTGTATTGAATGAAGATGAACTGTTGCAGAAGAAGGAACTTTTTACTGTTGATGAAAAGGAGGAGCTGGCTTGTCTGATTAGCCAAGTGAATATTGTATGACAAACCTTCAGAACTGTCATAGTGGTGAAGAATCAGAATTATATTCTGATAAAAGATAAAGATACAGTGTTTGAGGAATTTGAATTGATTGACAGAATCAATCAAGGAGGTGAAGGAAAATCACTAAAGGTTGTCAAGGAAGAAGAATAAGGTTATGCTAAAACTAAATTTCAGCATATTGATGATGTGAAACAAGTTCAAAAGAAATGGCTGAAATGCTTGCTGGAAACAGTTATGCCAGAGAAAGAAATTGCAGACACTAGTGTGTAATATCCCAAAACATGAATTTTCTACAACAATAAGAATACCTTAAGGTATTCCAAAGTTGGATGACAGAAATTAATCAAATCATGTAATTTATTTTAACACATAGCCATCATAATAACAATCACAACAACAAACTATGCCTTTATACAATTCACCAAGTGGGGAAAAACATCTATTTTTGCCTCAAAAACGCTATTTTCTGAATATTGAGTTTAAAAAGTGGAAAAAAATGTTTTTTTTCCCTTAGAATGGACAATATAGGACATGCATGAAAAATATTTTCAGAAAAAAAATGCCTTTAGCCTAGTTAAACAGGCCTCCCATGCTCAAGACAGCTAAAAATTGCCAAAACCCCAAGACTGCAAAATGTCGGAGCAGTTACACAAGTGACAGCGCAGTATAAAGGGAGGTTAACTTAGAAAATAGAGAAATATATATGATAATATTATTATAATACTCAATTATTTACAAAAACAGAGATCTAATCTCTTTTACACAGATCCAAGAAGACCCGACAAGGGTTTCTTGACAATAAAAGATATACAAGAGAAAGTTGCTGCAAATCTGTGGCTGAATAATGCTGTATGGATGAAGCTCTGCACTAGATGGCTGAAAATTCAAATAAATGGCTGTAGATGCTCCCTATAGCTTTCCCAAAGAAAGGTTGATCCTCCTCTTGGGAAACTAGCTCCTCAAAATGGGGTTTCAACCCCTTCTACTACACACCCTAAGAAATAACACGGTTTTCTGAAGGGACTGTGTTTTTGGTGAAGTTAGATGCTTGGCCTAGCACCAAGTAGTGGAAAATTCAGATAATAAACCTCCTCTTATATTTCTCAAGCAAGATCTCCAAGAAAGAGTAGGGAATCCCCACCTGGGTAAACCTTTGCACTAAGCAGTGCAGCAACTTAGCTAAATAGCTAAGTATGCAGGAAGTCTAAGCAGACCTCATGAAAATATAATCTCCAATATTTCCATATGCTTTCCATCTCCTTCATTATATAATTGATGAGCTTCCTCACCAAGGGTTCCACCCACTATGAGGTTGCTTCCATGCAAGGCCTCGTCCATAAAAACTACGTTGTCCAACAAGATGGTGCAATATATCTAGACATATTTGTTGACTTGGCCAACCTTGAATTATTCTTCATGCCCTGTCCCTTTTCACACTCAAGGTGCCTTCATTTTATCTAGCTGGATTGATCTCTATTCACATTGAGCTGGCTTTATTTAGAATCCACTTCTTTGAGAATAAATCATGTTGACTTGGTAAAACTTGACCTTGTCTACATATTTTTAGATCTTTTTCACACATGTGGATGCTTGAATTAGTTATTTCATGATCCCCTTTCACATTAGGAGGGACTTTTATTCATGATTGAGCAAATTAGGAGCCTCCTTGCTCAATTATTCATGCATCTAGATTACAAAAGAAAAATCTAATATTCCTATTAGCTGAAGCCAAATTAGGAATATTACAGTCTCCCCCTCCCAAATGTTTCTTGTCCTCAAGAAAATGCAAGGGTGCTGAAAAATTTCTCCTCTTTCTCTTTTGGCCCTCTCATCCCATAGTCTCCTCCATTGCTTCAAAATTTCCCCAAAAATTCCATCTCCTAATGGCTACTCCCAAGTGTGAAAGTTGGCCTTTGGTGAATAAACCCAATGGCTCTCATCATGAAAGAATGGAAGGTTGTTATGGAAACCTTCTTGCTGATCCATGGCCTTCAAGAAATAAGTGATGACAATCATGGAGAATTTCATCATTCATGGAGGTCTCCCTCCTCCATGCTATCATCCAGATAAAATGAATCACCCTCTAGCTTGGTAATTCATAGAAAATATCCTCCCAATTTCTCATGAGAGGCATGCCCCAAGTGCTCCAACAAAACATAAGTTCCACATCATAAAGAAACAAGTGATATGCAATGATGGCCATATAGTTTCTCATGCTCCCCTTGGAACATGTAGTGCAGAAAAAGTAGGGACTTTCTTCCCCCAAAGACACATCCAACAAGTGTGCCTCTCCTCCAACCATGCCCCCAACAAATATAAGAACATATTCAGCATGTGGGATCATAAGTAAGATCATGTTAGCTGCCATATACAATAAGAGAGAAGGACAATGGTCCCTCATGTGCAACCAGTGCAATTTTCCACCTAACTGCCATAGGATATGATATGAAAAGTGTTCTCCCCAACACTTTTTTGCTGCCTCATCCTTCTTGCATGCTTGGAGAAGGTGTATGATGGTTGGTGTTAAGAAACCACAACATGAAGAGTACATCATCTCTCCAAGGTCCCCCAAAGAATGGTCAACATCACCATTGTTCATGGCCCAAAGTGGCTTGTGAAGCCCATCAGAAAAAGTGCCCCCTCTTGGAGCCAAGACCTGAACATGAGTGTTAATAAAATGCAAGTATATAATAAATACATCATGAGGTTCAGCAATACAATGTTTACCATACACTTGTTTAAAATCAGCAAGGTAGCTCATGGATGAGCTCCCTCTCACACTCAATGAATAAGGAGGTGATAATGATAACTCTTCCCAAGAGCTATGTTCCTCCTCAACCAACAAATGATTCATGCAATTACTCATATGAGAGTGCATCTCCTCTTTTAAATCTTCCCACATGAATCCATCTAAGATAGTATGACATGTTTTAATGAAACTAGTGGGATTTGAAAGCAAGACCTCATAAGTTGTATCAAGTAGTTTATCCTTGAGCTTGGAATATTTTGTTAAGTAGATCTGATTATGAACATAAATGATTCCATTAACTACCTCATACTCTTCATCCATTGCTTTCCCATCAAGAACCTTATATGTGAATAGGTCCTTAGAATATTCCATCAAGATTTGGGACTCCCAATAAGGGTCTAGGCTTCCCAACATTGACAACGTTGTAGAAGTATGAAATGATGCATTTGTCACATGATGGCTCTCCTCCTTGACATGCTTAATGTCAAAGTCACATGTTGGAGTTTTCCCAAATTTCTTCTGTTGTCCTTCTTGCAGCTCATCTTGCTCAAGACAAGATTGAAGTTTAGGAGAGTCACCCTTCCTTTGAAAGGTTCTCTTTCTTAAAAACTTCCACCTTTTTGCTCTTGCATACAAAAATGAAATTATATTTTTGTTATGTTCAGAAATATTCATTATATATTGGAGTATCTCTTTCTTCCCCAAATCTATGGAGTAGTCTTTTGATACTATGCTCATATCAGCACAAATTTTTGAATCTATTCCCTCTAATGAAAATAGATGAATGGAAGAAAGTAAGGTCAATTTCAGAAATTTTCCTAGCCTCCCATCAATGGTTTGCAGCACTGTAGTGGCTCCTTCCAACGTTCCCTATTTGAAAAAATATGTTTTTGCTACATATACTTGAGAGAACACTTTAGTTTCCCTCCAATCAGGAGGCCTTCCAGCTGAAATGCCTCCTTGCAAAGAGGCATCAAGGCATAGAGTAGGATGTGAATGTAGGTGGACATATTTACCCCTACCTTTTTTGCATGGGTCCTCTTGCCTTTTATGTTCTTTCAAACTCTGAAATAGAGAAGGGTTCATGCTCTTCATCTTATGATGTTGTTCCTCCTCTTTTCCTCCTCCTATCTTCAAGATCCCATCACTTGGAAATGAAGGTACATGTTGCTCATGTGTTATGCCAAGAGCTCTATGTGTTAGACATTGTGGAACTCCTTGCAAGAGTGAAAGACTTTCTTTCCTTGGAGCAAGTGCTCCATCCTCTTCTCCATGAGGTGCTTGAGGTTCCCTTGTCATGATTGTGTTATTCTCCCCTGCCTTCCCTTTCTCCTCTTCAATAGTTGAAGTTGCCTTATCTTCAACAAGAGACCTCAAATCTTGGTATTATTTTGAAGAAGGAATCTTCATGTCTTTCCTTTGAGAAGAAATCCCTTCATCCAAAGGATATATTGCATCAAGCAAGCTCACCTCCTATTCATTTGTTTTCGGAAATGGAGTTGGATAGATAGACCCTCCCAACTCATGCAAAAGTTTTGTTTGATGTGGTTTGATAGTTGCAATAGAAGATGTTTCACATGAAGTACCATCAAACCTCTCTACTAATCTTTCAATGAAATTTGCATAAGCAGATGTATTTTCATTCTTTAAGGAAAATAATTCAAACAACCACCAAGCATAGGCCTTACCCTCAAAATGTAGCACTGCTACTTTAATGGCCTCAAATTCTGAAACTTGATGTTGTTGCACAAAGGTGTCTAGCTCCTTCACCCAAGCCATAGCTGGACATAGAGGTGATCCATCAAAAGTGGATAGAAAGAATATATCCTCCCCCTATTTCTCACTCCTTGTGCTCTTTTCCTCCTTCATTTGGCAAAACCCTTGGAATTTCAAGTGATCTATGAACTCCTTTCTTCCTCTTCATGAAGAAATTGCTGATAGCACATGGTAGATCTGATGATATAGCTGAGTGCTCATATCCAAAATATGAGGACTGAAAATCTTCCTCTTTTATAGATCTTGCTGAGGGATGTGTTTCCCTCCTCATTTCTTTGATGCCCTTGCTTTTGTCCTGCAGATTTGAAAAGAGAAGTTTTGAGAACCTCTTTTCTCCAAAAATCAAGGGTTTTCTCTGATTTCTTCTGCAAATATCCTCCTCCCCATGAGAAGACTCCATAATGCTTGAGCTCACAGGCTGAGCCAAGATTGTCGCTCTGATACCACTGTAATATCCCAAAACTGGAATTTTCTACAACAATAATAATACCTTAAGGTATTCCAAAGTTGGAGAACAGAAATTAATCAACTCATGTAATGTTTTTGAACAAACAGCCATCATAATAACAATCACAACAACAAACTATGCCTTTATACAATTCACCAAGTGGGGAAAAGCAGCTATTTTTGCCTCAAAAACGTTATTTTCTAAATATTGAGTTAAAAAAGTGGAAAATAATGGTTGTGTCCCTTATAACGGAAAATATAGGACATGCATGCAGAATATTTTCAGAAAAAAAATGCCTTTAGCCTAGTTAAGCAGGCCTCCCATGCTAAAGACAGCTAAAAATTGCCAAAACCCCAAGACTGCAAAATGCCGGAGTAGCTGCACAAGTGACTGTTAGGTAAACATGACTTGAGATAGAGTCAAAGTTGACTAGGGTAAATAGTAGTGGTTTTGGGGCACATAGTTTTCTGCACCCATGGTTTTAGCCCATGGTATTTCATGTAATGGAGCCTATAAAAGGCTGGGAAGACTTCATTGTAAGGCAACGCCTGGAGGTGAGCGGTGAAGGCTCACTTGGCTGGATTGGCGAAGGTTTTGGCCAATGTTTAATGAAATTTCATTGGTTGGGTTTTTCCCCAGATTTGGGGTTTTCCCGAATAAACAATTGTGTTTATGTTTATGATTTGTTGCTGGGTTCTTTTATGTTTATCTCTCTCAGTAAATTCTATATTATTTTTTCGGTAATTTCCTAACAACTGGTATCAGAGCTATGAAGATCTGAAATCTGGAATGCACTGCCAAGTTTAGTGATTTTTCTATATCTATAGTTTGCTGCTATTGGGTAAAATTTTTTCTCCGGGATAGATATACGTAAAAAGACAAATCTATGTGTGAAAGCATTAGATATGAATAGATCTGCGTGTGAACATGATCGTGCATAGATCTATGTAAGAGGAGGACGGAAATCAAGTTCTTCAACGCTGTTAATTGATAGGTGGGTCGTGGAGCATGGGAGAGTGCAGAGAACAGAGATTTCAAGCAGCGGCTTGAACAGAACCGAATTTCAAAGAGCATTGCTAGTAAAAGGTAAGCAATCATATGCATTCCTTTGGCACTTCAGCTAGGCTTATTAGACGTAGCGATGTTGTGAGTTTTGGCGATTCGGGTAGGAGTAGTAGTGCAATGGCAAGCAACGGCTTGCAGTCTTCGTGGGTTCAAAGGCTGAGGCATGGTGGCCATTCTCCTAAGCTTAGAGAGATCAAAGGGTCATGGAAAAGATTGAATAGGTGTCATGGCGATAGGAATGGGGTGGAGTTTTGTGGAAAGGGTCTCTCCGGTCCCCTGATTAAAGGGTTGACCAGCGCTCCTTCCTGGGGAAATAACGTCGGGAATACTAACATTGAAGAGGAGTCCATGGATGAAACCTATCCACAGATTCTTCCTAGGGTTGAGTCTCTCTTTGGGGATCCTGTAAAGGCACAATAGCAAGCCCCCAGAGCCTCTTCATCTACAAACAATGCTAATCTGGTTACAGAGACACATGTGATTGCTCGCTTTGGGCCTTTCCAAGTCAGGACAAGGTCCGTGATTACGCTCAAGCCCTCCGAGTCATCTTCCAAGAAGTTTGGGATGGCATTGAAGGGCAAGCAAGCGTTAGCTCTAGCTCGTGCTGACCATTGGGAGCGGTACTTTTGCAGTGGACAGAAAGAAGAGGCTATTGAACAAACGCCTAGATTATGAAATTTAGGAACGAAGAAGTGGGAAATTAGATCCAAAATAATAAAATACAACAAGGAAGGGCATTCACGGACAGCAATGGATAAAGCTCGGAAAATTATTTTTATTGCCTCGCATGCTAGGCTTGAGCGCAGAGACTTTGTTAATGAAGAAGTATAGAAAATGTACGCCATGTTTTTTAACAAAATGTCTCGTAGAGATGTCGTCACATGGAATTCCATGATTTTAGGTTATGCGCAGAATGGGCTCGGTGATGAGGCCTTGATGCTCATGTATAAAATGCATTTGACAGGTATAAAACCAAATTCTGTCACTGTTATGAGTGTCCTTGCTGTATGCACCAATTTGATAGCACTGCAACAAGGCGAGGAAATCCATGGGTTCATAATCAAAGGTGGATTAGAGTCAGATGTTATTGTGGGAAGTGCTCTTGTAGTTATGTATGCCAAATGTGGAAATATAGTCAATTCTCAGCAAGTGTTTGACATAATGTGTCAATCAAATGATTTGAAGAACGTCAAATGAGAGAGGATATTTGCAAGTGAATTAATTAAATTGATGAACCATGTATCTGAAGAGAATTCCTAGAGGACTGGTGGTTACAGAGGCTGGTGACCCATGTAATCCAGTATATGGATTCTTTTTATATGGACATTTATTTCATATGTACAAAGAATAGCAACAATGAAACAAAAAAAAATATTATTATAATGGAGTTAATGTTTTGCATGTAAATGGGCATACTGCTGTAAGACCTGGTATGGAATGCGTACCCCTAGGTAATCACTGGTAAATTCTGGGTTAGACCTAGGTGATAGGGGGGGATGTCAAGTTAACAATTACCCTGGGTAAAAATTTGAAGGGGGAAGAGCTAGAGTGAGCGGGGTTATCTCATCTAGCAGGTTTGGCTGGATTTAGTCAATAATCCCCAAGTCAAGTTTAAGGGGGGAATTATTAGGTAAACATGACTTGGGATAGAGTCAAATTTGACTAGGGTAAATAGTCGTGGTTTTGGGGCACATGGTTTTCTACACCCATGGTTTTAGCCCATGGTATTGCATGTAATGGAGCCTATAAAACGATGGGAAGACTTCATTGTAAGGCAAGGCCTGGAGGTGAGCGCTGAAGGCTCACTTGGCTGGATTGGCTAGGGTTTTGGCCAATGTTTAATGACATTTCATTAGTTAGGTTTTTCCCCATATTTGGGGTTTTCCCAGATAAACAATTGTGTTTATGTTTATGATTTGTTGCTGGGTTCTTTTATGTTTATTTCTCTCAGTAAATTCTATATTATTTCTACAGTAATTTCCTAATAGTGATTGCGCAGTCTAAAGGGAGGTTAACTCAGAAAATAGAGAAATATATCTGATAATATTATTAGAATATTCAATGATGTACAAAAATATAGATCTAATCTCTTTTACACAGATCCAAGAAGACCTGGCAAGGGTTTCTTGACAATAAAAGATATACAAGAGAAAGATGCTACAAATCTGTGGCTAAATAATGTTGTATGGCTGAAGCCCTACAATAGATGGCTGAAAATGAAAAGAAATGGCTGTAGATGCTCCCTCTAGCTTTCCCAAAGAAAGGTTGATCCTCCTCTTGGGAAACTAGCTCCTCAAAATGGGGTTTCAACCCCTTCCACTGCACACCTTAAGAAATAACACAGTTTTCTGAAGGGACTGCATTTTTGCTGAATTTAGATGCTTGGCCCAACACCAGGTAGTGGAAAATTCAGATTATAAACCTCCTCTTAGATTTCTAAAGCAAGATCTCCAAGAAAGAGTAGGGAATCCCCACCCGGGTAAACCCTAGCACTAAGCAGTGCAGAAACTTATCTAAACAGCTAAGTATGCATGAAGTCTAAGTAGACATCATGAAAATATAATCTCCAATAATTCCATATGATTTCCATCTCCTTCATTATATAATTGATGAGCTTCCTCACTAAGGGTCCCACCCACTATGAGGTTGCTTCCATGCAAGGGCTCGTCCATAAAAACTATGTTGTCCAACAAGATGGTGCAATGTATCTAGACAAATTTGTTGACTTGGTCAAACTTGAATGATTCTTCATGCCCTGTCACTTTTCACACTCAAGGTGCCTTCATTTTATCTAGCTGGATTGATCTCTATTCACATTGAGCTAGCTTTATTTAGAATCCACTTCTTTGAGAATAAATCATGTTGACTTGGTCAAACTTGACCTTGTCCACATAGTTTTAGATCTTGTTCACACATGTGAATGCTTGAATTGGTTATTTCATGATCCCCTTTCACATTAGGAGGGATTTTTATTCATGCTTGAGAAAATTAGGAGCCTCCTTGCTCAATTATTCATGCATCTAGATTACAAAAAAAAAATCTAATATTCCTATTAGCTGAAGCCAAATTAGGAATATTACAGAGTGAAAATGCCTAAAGTTGTGAAATAAGCAGGAGCAGATACTAGTTTGCCAAATTTGATTATGCTTACTAGTATACAAAGAATACTGAATGATTATGTTACTGCAGTTAAAGAATCAAATGATAATTTATTCTTTAAAAGTGAATTTACATGTAGTGAACGGAAGAGGAATGTTGCAGAGGGAAATATATTCAAAGATATTTAGGAAGTTTGGGAGGCAGCAACATAAATTGAAAGCAACAACAAAAGGCAGAGTAATTTCCAGACAGAAGATAAACTGGACATAGATATTGAAAGTATAAGGAGGTTGATGATGAAGGTGTCTCAGAAGAAGACAGCAGCAAGAAAGCAAAGTAAAAACAACAAGGAAAAGACAAGAAAATAATGTGAAAGCATAGCTAGTGGGAAGATGCGGAATAAAATGTGGAAACCTGGATAAGTACAATAGAAGAATGATACAACTTATGGACAGCAGCAAAACAAAGTATGGGATCTAGGAGGCGAAATATTGGAAGCACATGATCAGGAGATCATGATAAATTTTTACTTTGGGAGTCTGATGCAGGAGCATTAGGCTCAAGAAAATTCCTTGTATTTTAACCGACTTAGGGGTTTTGTGTTTCCAAGGGAGTTGGTTTCTTATGTGATTTTTTCAGTGATTTTAATGAGAACTAATTAAATATTGTGAGGAATTTTGTAAATGTTTTCGAATGTTGGAGAACGTGAGAGAATTAGGCTAGTTGAGAGTGTATAGGGATTGAGAGATTTAGGAATTAATGGTAAATCCTAAATTAGAATTGGTTTCATGATTTTGTGATGAAAGAGGATCCTTAGGGGTTAGTTGAGGCAAATGAGGAGTTACAGGATATTCAGGGTTTTGTTGAGAGGATGAAGGATCTGAAACCAAAAATAGTTTCAGAACCTTTTGTATAAAAAAATGATAAGCCTCAAGACATTAAGAGGGAAAGGTAGAATAGAGATAGAGAGGTAGAGTTTGAATTGTAAGCCTACATGCAGAATAGGGAAAAGGCCACTGATATAGAACATTAGGCCAGAGGAAGAATTTCCTATGTAATTATTGTGTGTTAATAAAAAGAACTAAATTTTCTGAGTTCGTATTTCATTTCTGAAGTTATATGGTGTGTAGGTGAAATTGATAGAATCAAAGGAAGTCCATCAATTTTATATTGGGTTATAGGATTGATTAAATGTATGAGACTGTGTGTTTAATTGCGATTGTGAAATTGTGTGAATCGATCACAGAATGGATCGATGTCACAATATGGTCCTTCATATTGATGTAAAAATTGTACAGCGTAGAGGCAAGAAGGTTGGAGTATTTAATTGTGACGAATTAAATTGAGAATTCGAATGTATGGCATGATTACAATTGAACCTGAGGTCGAAGGTACTAGGAATCAGGTTTTAGACCTATTAAACCATTCCATGAATAGAGAGCAATTGGAATCATATGTTCCAAATGTTTATATTGACGAGATGATTTAATTTTTAGAACTTAAAAAGGGACAATAGCAAATCTGGTAGATTTAAGGAAAGAAGGTTGTTAGAGTTTGTTGGGGTTTTGCTGCAATTGCAAACGATAGATAGAACTGCTGCCAAGTGACATATGAGACAGTAATGAACTTTAATTCTGAGATTATTTACTGAGAAAGGAGGTTGAATTCAATCAAATTCAGAGTTTCTATGTGAAAGAACCAATGGAATGGAATCCATTCTCTGCAAATATCAGTGATCTAAGCTTGTGCAATGAATTGATGGATTGTTTAAGTGTTTCTCCAAGTATGCGGAGGTCCCGTATTGAAGAGTTGAAAGCGGAACTATGAGAAACAACACAAAAGAATAGTGAAGGCGGTTTCGGAAAACAACAAATGGTTTTCGCATGATTATGAAGTGGTAAATGGTATTTAAGAAATTTACGCGATAAACCTATGGGAATGACATGTAGCTTTGATGGAATTTCAATACCGCCGATTTCGCGTTGCTTTGGAGCAATAAAGTGCTGGGGTTAATTGAATGCGATATCCGTCCGATCATAGACATCAGAGATCCAACAATTTTCACACCCAAAGTTGCGCAGAGGTTAACGAAGGTGTGGACCGATGGTGGAAACAGGTAAGTTGTAAATGTTGTGGGACCCAGATAATATTATTACGATGGTGCATTGGGTTTTACCCAACGTCGAACTTTTGAATCAATGAAATGTCCGCGTGGGCCCAAATATATGATGGTTGGTAAATGTGGGCCAAAAATTTTATATTGATATTATTGGCATCTTTGGTAATTTTAACCGAAGTTAATATATTGATTTTAATTTCATGAGATGGGTTTTAGTATATGGTTTATAACCATAGGGTATAAAAAGGGAAAAAGCTTCCGCTTATGAAGGCTACCCCTGTCTGAGATTTATTTGGGGTTTTAATTTGAAAAATCATTTTATATGTGTAGATGTGGGTGTGGCAGCCTTAGGCTGCATCAAAGCTACTCAAGAAGGATTTAACATTCTGATGGGATGAGGAATTTCATAAGAGTTTTGAATTGTTGAAGTAAAAGATGGTCATTGTGCCCATACTCATCTTTCTGCATTGGTCAAAAGTGTTTCATGTGCATGCTGATGCCTCCTCTATTTCACTCGGATCTATTTTAGTGTAGCCAGGAACTAGGGAGATTCATTACTCTATTACCTATGCCAGTTAGAAACTCTCAAGAACAGAAAAAAATTACTCAACCACAAAAGAGAACAATTGGAAATGGTGTATGAACTGCAAAAATTCCACCACTACCTATTAGGAGGAAATTTCAATATGTTTACTGATCATTTTTCTTTAAAGTACCTTGTCAATAAGCTTGTGTTGAGGGGGAAGATCAGTAGGTGGTTGTTACTATTCCAGGAGTATGACTTTGAGATCATTGTGAAGCTGGGAAGACTGAATGTTGGGTCAGACCATCTGTCGTGCATTGAGACTGGTGAGGAAACTACAAACTTGGAGGATGGATTAGTAGATGCGAAGATGTTTGCGATAAAGGTTGTTGATGAGAATTTCTCATGATATTATTCAGTTCCTAACTAATGGATGCATGCCTGAAAAATATATAGTTGAGTAGAAGAAAAAGCGCATGGCATGCACAATATACTTTACTATTATTGCTAGCCAAATGTATAATATGGGTATCAACAAAGTTTCGTGAAGATATGTTTTGGAGTATGAAAGGCGTGAAATCTTAGATGAATCTCATGGAGGGGTTGTTGATGGTAATTGTTGTAGCATAATTTTACTCAGCAAACTTTTTGATTCAGTTACTCAATATTCACTCCCTGTGACAAATGACCCTCGAGGGAAATTTATACCTTATGGTTCTGTTGCTAATATGGATGTTGAGGAGTTTCCATCAGAGGAGAGGGGAAAAGTTGTGTTGGCAGAGATATTTGATTTAGCAAGAACAACTTTTATTTTGAAGATTGTCCATTCATTCAATGCATCTATCTGTACTTAGAATGCAAATGTGCTTTTGGATGGGTCACAGATGGAAACTTTGGTACATGCTATTAGATCTGAATGCTATAGAAACGATTTCACTGTTTCTGGTGAACACACTGCAGCAGTTTATGAGAAACATAAGAACAAAACAAAGGAAGTTCTGCAGGGAAAAAGGATTGGCAGCCGATGGGAAAGGTGCATCCGTCAAATCTGCGATGAATATTTCTTGTATGAGCAGGTTGAAAATTTCAATAAGCCACATTTGGATACATGGAATGAATATGATGATGGCACGGATCTATCAAATTATGATTTCAACAACGATGGATTAGCTCAACCTTGGGATGATGCAAACAAAAGAAAACTTTCCTATTGGCTCTGTTCTATAAGCAATAAAGTATGCACAGGGGCTGCGTAAATTACTTGTTGTCGAGAAAATTAAGGTCTGGAAAGAGTGCTTGCTTTTCCAACTAGAGGATTTTATCATGCGTGAAAATGTGTATAGTTCATGGACGTGGAGAAGTTGCAGTGTTTTCTATGGGTCAAAAAATGTTTAAAGCTGGGAAGACAGTGTTAATTCTTGTATCTGATGTTGCTGCTTTGGATATCCTTTGACTGCTTAATTTATAGTTCAACCATGGGGCTACTGCTCGGATGCAGGTTTCTTTGCAAAGATGGGTTTTCATATGTTAATATTGATACTAGGTTGGTAGTATTGCCACAGATAATGGTAAAATTTCACTCGAACATTACAGCTGTAAGAGAATTGGTTCAGTCACTGTTGGTGCGAATTGATAGAAGCTAGCTGCTTATATTTTGGTGAGCGGAATGTAGAGGGAATGTTAAATGCGCTTGAACCACTATATGTGATGCTAGATGAGGTTGGAATCATTTTAGCGTTTTCGCTTCTCAATGTCTTGTTAGGAGAGCGGATTAAATCACATCTTGCTCGGGCTCCAGTCAAAGTTTCACGAATTTTCATTTGAATTAACGGCCATCGTTTCAAACGTGTATTGCATTGTGTATAACTTCAAAGAAAAATGGCTTCTACAAATGCAAATCTCAGGAAGCCTGTTTTCACAAAGATTGACCAACTGACACTTGGGTCATCTGGGCACAATCTCGTTGTGAAAGTGCTGAGCGCACAACTTGTTCTTGAAAAAGACCGACCTGATGCTCCTACACGTCAGATGCGTATTGCAGAGTGCCTGGTAGGAGATGAAATTGGGACGATTCTATTCACTGCCAGAAATGATCAAGTTGATATCATGAAGGAAGATACTACAATTATCTTGAGTAATGCAAAGATTGATATGTTTCAGGGGCTTATGTTTAAAGCGTTGAAGTCTGATATAAATCCAAAGCGTGTTGCTGCATTTTCAAGCGGTTGTTACAGTGCTTGAGCCTGAGGATGATTATGATGATATCGAACATTTTGTGAAGGTTATGGAAGAAGGTAACCAGATGCAGAAAATGACCTCAAAGCCACTTCACATAGCTTTGTCAACTCAGAGCTAGTTTCCAGTATTACGAGGGTAGAAAATGCTGATAGAAGCGATTCTGAGTTGGATGATGGAGAAATTCCTGGCCATTCTTCTGATTATGGAGATAACAGTACAAAAGATGATAATGAATTGTTTGGCAATGCCAGGAGTAATAATGGACAGCCTAGCACTATCAAGGAGAGGTCGAATTTTTCAGAAGGAATATTAAATACAAGTCTTGATAAATTGGGAAAAAGTAACGCCTGGCCTAAATCTGGCCGCTATGACCCTCGGATATGTGAACCTGTGTATAGCAATGCAGATCGTGCCTTTTACACTCATCAGTAGCAACAATGGCTCGAACTCTTCTTTATGCACCAATCGACAATTTGGATCATCCAATTCAGATCCAACAGTTTGCGGGGGTATGAAGTAAACGAAGTTTATGGGAGACAACACCCCCATAGATGGTTTAGTTGAAACCATTATTTACCAAGATCGACGGCTGTGATGTATTACGACACCTCTTGGCTCTTTTCCAGAAACCACTATCAGCACCCCCCGTAGGTAGTTTTGGGTTTTCCAAAACAATGGGTGATTGTGTCGTAAATGCATATCGCTGTAGTGGCGGGACCCAAAATGCACTATTCATCCTTTAAGACTTTCGATTCTTTTTTGGGTTTTATATTATATATTATATATATAATATTAAAACATATATTTTGTAAATTTTAATAATTTCAGCACTTTCAAGAATAAGTTTCAAAACTGATCATAGCAGTTATGAAGTTATTTCAGAAGGCTGATATAAAAACAGAGATAGGAGGAGGAGAGAGGGGTCCGGTTTTCAGATCTCCAGACAGTGATCTTTCTATGGATTTTTCAAATGATTGATAAATGAAAAACAAAATTCTAGTATTTGTTGCTATTGATTTGTGTTCTAGTTTACATAATGTTTTTTCAGTCCTTGAATAAAATGAAGTATCAAAGCAGCAGGATTTAAAACCCTTAATAAGCGCTCCTTCATTTTAACTGTTCTTTTCTTTATTTCTTCTAGAGCTTGAGATGATAGATTCTGTACAGCAGCATATAGTTTTGGGCTTTTTCCTTTCATTCTTCTTCTGAACATTTCATTCTATATCAACAGATAATAGCGTTGTGGGATGTTTACAGTATTTGATTTTGAACATTCACTGATTGAGCTCCGGAGGTGGATAAACTAGGATCATATTTCTGTGAGATATTTATTTTAATGTCTTAAGCACGGATTCCTTTCATAGCCAAGGAATTGTTTTCTTAAGGTACAACATTAATCGGCGCCGTTGCCAGGGATCGAAGAGGCGAAGTTCATTTCCCTGGGTTTTCTTTCTACTTCCTTTGGTTGTTCAGTGAGGAGGAAGTTTTTGGCTGTGTTTACTTTGTACAAAATTCTCATTTTCACAAAGCCAAGCGCGAGGTCACATACCTTGCAGCAGATGGTTTCATAATTCTTTCTTTTTGATGGTGAACAAGATTCAGATTTGAAGATTGGTTCTTTATTATTCACCTGGCGACTCCACGGATGAAAGTTTCATTAGATGAAGAATCTTCCTGGCAAGAAGATGAGAAAGTATCATGGAAAAAACATGTATCAGAATTTCTTTTTTTTAAAGGAGGTTCTATTTTTTAATGTCAGTTTAGTGATCCATTTTCCCATTTATATTAAAAGGATTGTTTCCTGCTTTGTTTTCTCAGAAGACTACAAAACCCAAAATGTAAATTCATTATTAGAAAAAGATGATTTTGCATCTGCTTGTATTATAAATCTTGACATAGGTGTATCTCCTAAACATGAAAGGAGGGACGATTGTAGTATTACAATCCCAGAAGATAATCAGTTACAGTCTGGGCATAAAGGTGATGATTCATCATCTTTGGATGATAATATTTTTCCTCATAAGAAATTGACTGTTTTTCAATTCAAAAACAGAGAAATCTTTAAACCCCTGAAGTTGCCCACTATTCTTTATCAATATCCTTTAAACGGGTTCAAGTCCTTGCCAAGTTTCTCCGGGAGGGAGAAAGACATTTCAGTTGAGTCACATATCTTGGAATTTGAATACTTTCTAGACAAATTCCAAATTATTCATGAAGACGTAGCCTTGAGGATGTTTTTCCATTCTGTAAAGCAGGATGATCAGCAATGGTTCCAATGTTTGGAAGCAGGTTCAGTCAATTCCTAGTAAGATCTTCAAGATGTATTCCTTACATATTGGGGCGAGAGTAGTTCATATGAAGAGCACCTTTTGGAATTACATTCTATTCGAAGCCAAAGTAATGAATCGATTTCTGAGTTTAATAGGAGGTTTCAAAAAAATTATTTCAGCATGCCAGAAGAAATTAGACCTCCAGAAGCAGCAGCTATGGTCTATTATTTGAAAGCTCTTTCTTTTGCCTTGGCTTTTTATCTCAAGGAGAGAAATTCTAGCACTCTGAAGTTGATGTTTCTCCATGCGCAAGAAATCGAGAATAATGCATGGGCTTGTAAAAATTTTTCTTGCAATGTAGAAAGTCCAAGTTATGACAAAGATAAAAGTGCTTGTGAAGGGAACATTGGGATTTCTTTACAAGATAATGTGAGTTCAGAGGCGAATAAAAATTTCCAAAAAGTGTCGAAAGGTTCATATATTGGTGAAAGACAAGAATCTAATCATTTTGACGATTCTAGTCAAAACTTAATTGCAACAGCTGAACTACACTATGAAAGTGTGGAAGATCATTGCAATAATCTTGTGAGTAGTGAGGAAAATAGTGCAGTTCCTCAGACCTATTTGCAAGAAGAGGAAAATTTTTGTCAAGAGTTGATGTTATATGAAGAGCATCCGCATTATGGAGAGCAAAACTTGGATTTTTATTTTCAGCCTGAATGCCTGTCTACAGAAAATGGTAGTGAAGTTCCTCACACGCAATTCCTAGTTGAAAAGTCAAAAAATGCAAGAAGCCACCATGTTCAAAGAAGTCTGCCTCAGCAAACTGTTCAAAAAAAGAAGGTGGCCAAAACTTTATTCCATGAATTATATGATCCGGTTGCTGAATATATGACAAATTTCTTCAGTCAGCAACAAGCTTCAATGCCAGGGTATGTAGAAAATTTTGTAGATGAAAAATTTTTATGGTACATTCTTCTTTTGATTTTTAAATCTCAGTAGTATGAAGGTATTAAATCTAACAAGAAGATGTTGGATTGGTTCCATTGGAAGGTTGAATTCACTTGATTAAGTTCAACCATGCTTATATAAATATGAGTTGTACATAAATAAGCTCAGAGGTTGAGCATTTCCAGTTGCAGTAGTTCTAGTTTATCATTTTCAATTCGAAATAAAGATCTTAGAAGAAGAGAGGTTTCAGAAAGAGTTTGAAATTTTCAGAGATTTTGGGATTGAGGGAAAATTCAATTTGACTTGACTCCATGCCCAATAAAGGCTACTGATCTAAAAGTTCTCAGCACTTTGCTACCAAAGTACCGTCCCCAATTGGAGCCAGATGTTGTAGCATAATTTTACTCAGCAAACTTTTTGATTCAGTTACTCAATATTCACTCCCTGTGACAAATGACCCTCGAGGGAAATTTATACCTTCTGGTTCTGTTGCTAATATGGATGTTGATGAGTTTCCATCAGAGGAGAGGGGAAAAGCTGTGTTGGCAGAGATATTTGATTTAGCAAGAACAACTTTTATTTTGAAGATTGTCCATTCATTCAGTGCATCTATCTGTACTTAGAATGCAAATGTGCTTTTGGATGGGTCACAGATGGAAACTTTGGTACATGCTATTGGATCTGAATGCTGTAGAAACGATTTCACTGTTTCTGGTGAACACACTGCAGCAGTTTATAAGAAACATAAGAACAAAACAAAGGATGTTCTGCAGGGCAAAAGGATTGGCAGCCGATGGGAAAGGCGCATACTTCAAATCTGCGATGAATAGTTCTTGTATGAGCAGGTTGAAAATTTCAATAAGCCACATTTGGATACATGGAATGAATATGATGATGGCACGGATCTATCAAATTATGATTTCAACAACGATGGATTAGCTCAACCTTGGGATGATGCAAACAAAAGAAAACTTGCCTATCGGCTCTGTTCTATAAGCAATAAAGTATGCATAGGGGCTGCGTAAATTACTTGTTGTCGAGAAAATTAAGGTCTGGAAAGAGTGCTTGCTTTTCCAACTAGAGGGTTTTATCATGCATGAAAATGTGTACAGTTCATGGACGTGGGGAAGTTGCAGTGTTTTCTATGGGTCAAAAAACGTTTAAAGCTGGGAAGACAGTGTTAATTCTTGTATCTGATGTTGGTGCTTTGGATATCCTTTGACTGCTTACTTTATAGTTCAACCATGGGGCTACTGCTCGGATGCAGGTTGCTTTGCAAAGATGGGTTTTCATATGTTAATATTGATACCAGGTTGGTAGTATTTCCACAGATAATGGTAAGATTTCACTCGAACATTACAGCTGTAAGAGAATTGGTTCAGTCACTGTTGGTGCGAATTGATAGAAGCTAGCTGCTTATATATTGGTGAGCGGAATGTAGAGGGAATTTTAAATGCGCTTGAACCACTATATGTGATGCTAGATGAGGTTGGAATCATTTTAGCATTTTTTCTTCTCAATGTCTTGTTAGGAGAGCGGATTAAATCACATCTTGCTCAGGCTCCAGTCAAAGTTTCGCGAATTTTCATTTGAATTAACGGCCATCGTTTCAGACGTGTATTGCATTGTGTATAACTTCAAAGAAAAATGGCTTCTACAAATGCAAATCTCAGGAAGCCTGTTTTCACAAAGATTGACCAACTGACACCTGGGTCATCTGGGCACAATCTCGTTGTGAAAGTGCTGAGCGCACAACTTGTTCTTGAAAAAGGCCGACCTGATGCTCCTACCCGTTAGATGCGTATTGCAGAGTGCCTGGTAGGAGATGAAACTGGGACAATTCTATTCACTGCCGGAAATGATCAAGTTGATATCATGAAGGAAGATACTACAATTATCTTGAGTAATGCAAAGATTGATATGTTTAGGGGGCTTATGTTTAAAGCGTTGAAGTCGATATAAATCCAAAACTGTTCTTTGTGTTTTCAAGCGGTTATTACAGTGCTTGAGCCTGAGGATGATTATGATGATGTCGAACATTTTGTGGAGGTTATGGAAGAAGGTAACCAGATGCAGAAAATGCCCTCAAAGCCATTTCACATAGCTTTGTCAACTCGAGGCAGTTTCTAGTATTACGGGGTGAAAATCTTTGATAGAAGCGATTACGAGTTGGATGATGGAAAATTCCTTGCCATTCTTCGATTGCGGAGACATATTACAAAAGATGATAAGGACTTGTTTGGCAATGCCGGAGTAATAGTGGATAGCCTGACGCTATCAAGGAGAGGTCGAATTTTCGGAAGATATTAAATACAAGTCTTGATAAATTGGGAAAAAGTATTCACGGCCTAATCGCGTGTGACTCGGTGTGTGAACTTTGCGTATAGCAATGCAGATCGTGCCTTTTACACTCATCAGTAGCAACAATGGCTCGAACTCTTCTTTATGCACCAATCGACAATTTGGATCATCCAATTCAGATTCAACGGTTTGCGGGGGTATGAAGTAAACGAAGTTTATGGGAGCCAGCACCCCCGTAGATGGTTTAGTTGAAACCATTATTTACCAAGATCGACGGCTGTGATGTATTACGGCACCTCTTGGCCCTTTTCTAGAAACCATTATCAGCACCCCCCGTAGGTAGTTTTGGGTTTTCCAAAACAATGGGTGATTGTGTCGTAAATGCATATGGTTGTAGTGGCGGGACCCAAAATGCACTATTCATCCTTTAAGACTTTCGATTCTTTTTGGGTTTTATATTATATATTATATATATAATATTAAAACATATATTTTGTAAATTTTAATAATTTCAGCACTTTCAAGAATCAGTTTCAAAACTGATCATAGCAGTTAGGAAGTTATTTCAGAAGGCTGATATAAAAACAGAGATAGGAGGAGGAGGGAAGGTTCTAGTTTTTAGATCTCCAGACAGTGATCTTTGTATGGATTTTTCAAATGATTGATAAATGAAAAGCAAACTTCTAGTATTTGTTTCTATTGATTCGTCTTCTAGTTTACATAATGTTTTTTCAGTCCTTGAATAAAATGAAGTATCGAAGCAGCAGGATTTAAAACCCTTAATAAGCACTCCTTCATTTTAACTGTTCTTTTCTTTATTTCTTCTAGAGCTTGAGATGGATGAGATTACGTACTTTGAAGCATATTGTTTTGGGCTTTCCTTTTCATTCTTCTTACGAGCATTTCATTCTGTATCGACGTGAGATAATAACGTTGTGGGATGTTTACGGTGTTTGATTTTGAACATTCCGCGATTGGAAGCTCAGGAGGTGGATCTAAAATGGGATCATGTTTACGCGACATGTTATTTTTAATGTCTTAAGCTTACGGATTCCTTTCACGGCGAGGAATGTGTTTCTTAAGGTACAACACCTTCCACCCTCGGCTCTTTTACTTGCTTACATACATGGAGATGAAATCCACCGTGTCTACTGTTGACCTCCATGGCAGGGTCGCCATGCACTCCTACGGCCCTCATATACCACCCTCTGGTTTGTATGTGAGTCACTTAGCCATCCTGCTCATCTCGCACTCCCTCCCGCCGATTGCCACTACGATGTCTTGCTGCTACACTCTTGTTGTCGTCATTGTCCCTTCTCCCCCCATTTTGTTGTCTTGTAACACTAATACGCGAGGACCTCCGAGTCCCCACCCTATATGGGATTCACAGCGCAGGTGGTGCGGAAATCATTGCTCACCGAATCCAGCCTCGACGGGTTGGGCCATTTTCACCCTTGCATGCCCTTGTGCTCTCCGATGGGGTCTGCATTGAGTACTGCACACCAAAAATCGGGCCGGATCTGTTGTGGTGCGTGGTCTCTTGGTACGATGCCCTCTTTCCTCGCATCCTCCATCTACGTGTTTGTTTTAGATTCCCTCCTTCTTGTCATGCAACTAAACGGATGGCTATACGTGTGCGTAATCACTGTGTTTTTGAAGCCGATATTTATGAGTGAAACTCTTAATATGTGAATTTGAGGCTCATAACGTTCAACCATGTACCTCGAGACCGAGAATCACTATGTGGATAGTATTGCAATACCGTAATCTACAGATTGGCATTTGTCACATGCATTTTCATACAAGACAACACATTCATAATCATTAAAAAAGATGTGTATCACCATCTCTATGTGTCGTAAAACATGTGTTTAGAGTCCATACTGCTGCGATGCATATGACATGCCCATAGCAGTTACAAAAACTCAAAAAGCGGGAGCACCACACGCACTACACATACACAACTAGGGGGCACCACATGCACACCTAATCACTATACGGTGGATCCCAAGCCAATGGCTGCAGCTCACTGCCTCTGTGAATCACGTATCCACCGGCCGGCCATCGCCATGTGCCACATGAAACCTCGCCATTCCAAGGGTAGACCAATGCATGGCTCTGTGTCTCGGTCATCTAAGTCTTGCCACCGGCCGCTCGCTGACACTCGGGTCGACAACCTCTCGCATCTGCGGCGAGGATGTCCTCCATAAGGGCGAGTCGCGTCCTCAGCACGCGGCTGCTCTCGACCCACTCGGACTTGCGGCTCCGAGTCTGCGCCGGTCGTCCCATATATCCGTAGCGGTTTCACAGAAAGCTGCTCATACTGCATACGAAACGTGCGAGAATGCGGTGCCCTATCTACTATTCACTAGCGCAACATGCCCAGAGTGATTGTTATCACCCACACATCAACGTCCCCCATACACCAGACCGAGGCGGAAGTGGTAGGTCGGGATCCCCACAATAGCTCATCCCACTACAGGGATAGTCGATACATGTGTAATGGCATCTTCTCTCCCAATGGGGATCGAGGTCGAAACACTGCGTCGGCCGCCCCCTCCCTCCTCCTACTGCGCACGCGCCGCAGGCGCATCTGCGGGCTCTCTCGGGCAACTCTGAGGTACCGTATACGAGGTCGTAAGGTCGGGATCTTCTCAAAAAAGAAGAAAGCAAAATAAAGTCCCATACGAGCAATCGTTGATTCACTTGCTGCCGCTTGCACGGCGACGGTTTGTCGTTTTTAACAACACCAACATCATTTGGGCCCACCCATAGTGGGTCCCATTCAACACGCTCTCTACGATCATCAGCATCGTCGGTGATGTGATGGAGGCACTTTGGTGCGCCGGGATCCGCGGCACTTTTGACTGGCCCGCTGCCGAGTCTCCGGTCTCTCTGGTTCACCGATCGGTATCCGCGTCGCTGTCTCGGAGACACTGGTATCGACAATGCACTCCGCTAAACTCCATGATGTTCGCCCACAGCGGCCAACTTACGTTTGGTCAGTATTTCCCACCATCCCAAGTGGCAGGGAGACACGGAAATACACGTCCTGAGCGTGCGGTTCGATCCTACGTGCCTCTGCACTACAAAGGACCTGCATGCTCTAGATCCCAATAAGCGATGATGAGACCCACTTAACGGGCTCTCCGACTCTCATCGAAGTTCTCCAAAAACTTCGAGAACCCCCAAACACGGCAACTCGCGATGGACACCACTGATGCACGGATCTCTGCCGTAGTGTGCACGGGTCTCTCTCCCATTTCACGCAATATGTCTGCCATATCTGCACAACATCATCTTTGTTAGCCTACGCATGCGAATACTATAAACGGAAAGCACAAAAAACCCGACTCCTCGGCCATCGACGACAGCACTACCCCCTCATCTTCCGAGTCGCACTTTTTTGCCCAAATCCTGGGGCGGAGTCGCTGCCTAACTCGGCTCGGTACCTGCGTCCCCGGTCACGGTTACTGGCCCAAAAGTGCAGCACAGCGATATGCAATAGTGGTCCATTCACTAGGATTACGGAGCCTAGTGCGGGCTTTCGATCGCCCGTATGAAAGAGTGAGGTTGGGCCTCTTACTGGCGAAGACGGATCTCGATTCGATGGTCGGTTTGTCACGCTCTGCTCGCCACGAAGGATGCACTTCTCTCTCTCTACATTCACCACTAGCTGACACTAGCGAATGAGTGGATTTGGAGCAAAAGTGACCTTATTAAAAGAGAACCACTTGTTTCTTCTGCTCGCTTTGCTTTGGAAATATCTATGTAGCTACGTTTGACGGAAACTGATGCTTGCTGCCGTTGGAAAAAGCTCTCACCGAGGCCCTCAAATGGGTGTCTGACCAGTTTTTTGTGATTTGATGCTTCACTGCTTGTCACATTTTGTCCAAAGATGGGTCACTCACACTCTCCTTAAATACGCATTTTCTTCACTTACGACACTTGTACTTGGGGCACGCTTTTGCCTCCTTGCTTGCCTTTGTTCTTATTGATTTTCGTACGTGAGTCACCATATTGTGCTCATGTTTTCATGGTCCCCATTGGACCTTTGCGGTGATGCCGCCGCCTACATCGAGTCGCCCTTGTTTAGAGCATCCAGAGTGAGTCCTCCTCCGCGTTTCACGGAGTCTATCCCAGGAGTCCCTTTTATACGCTGTAGTCCTCCACCCTCATTGCTTGGTTTCTCTCTTGTAGTCGCTCACTATGTCCTTCGGTCCACACCATCCCTTATCACGATGATATTGTGTCGGTCGGCTGCCATGTCATTTCATGCCACTTTTTATGCTCTAGCAAAAGTACGTCCATTCGCTACTCGGTCCTCCCATTCCACGACCAGTCATCGTTGGTATTGGTACGCTATCGTCACTCTCTGTATTTTCTCTGGTGCTTAGTTGAGGACCTCCCCATTGCCTCACCTATGGCGGACCTCCTTCTGTCGACATCGGCTCCTTCCATTCCGGAGAACGGGTCTGAAAGGGCGGTGTGCCGCGGTTCGAAGCTTCCACTCTTGTTCGGTGCCTCGGATCGAGCGAAGAGGATCTCCTCATTTCCCGCTGACTTGATTGTTTCTCCACTCCGGCTCCTTTTAGCACATGATCGAGATGTCTGTATGCTTCTGTGGTTCCAATGATGCGGTGGCGGCTCTTGGGCGGTTCCGGGTGTGTGTGAGATGTCTGGGCCCTCGCGTGGCCACTGCGAGGTAGCCCTACATGCCCGGATGACCTCTTCATTGTTCTCGACCCTGGAAATGTCTGACTCCATATATTTGATGATGTCGGCCTTAGCCGCTTGCGGCGACTCTTTGGTTGCATGTGTCAATCGGATTTTTGTCGAGCCCTTCCGCTTGTAAGGGGGCATTTGGGTTGTATTCCTGTCATCTCATATACTCGAGATATTATTGTATAAGTCTGAGTACGTTATCCCAGGCACCGACAGCATGTATGTGGGATCTCATTGTATTTTCTGTACGGCTCATGTTTATGCGGATGTACTTGTGGTTCGGTCCTCGTTTCTTGGACACGCTATTCTTTTGTACTTTTGTCTCAGCGAACGTAGTTATGCCTCCCCAGCTGCCTTTATGCAGGTACCCTCTCATAAAAGAGACTTGTTGCACTGCCAAGTCTCATCTCCTCGAGGGTCTAGTTCTTCGGCCACATTAGTCTCCCTTACATTTCTCTCTACTGACTTCCCTTTATGTTGTGCGGTGATTGAGTTCTAACACAACGTGCTTCGGTCATACGATTTGCTCCTAACACTCGCTTGCGCTAGCAATGCGTACGCCATTTTTTGGTCATCTAACTTACTATCATTGAGATGGACCCAAGTACCTCATGTAAGACCAATTTTACCACTAGTGAAAATTGCTCTCACTATGTAAAATAACTTAATAAACCACATTTATTAGGTTGTTTATGGTCTAAACGGGGAAACCCCAAAAGGAAATATTAAAGCAAACCTATATTTGTTTGATTTTCCTCATGGAATAATTAATTAAAACCATAATTTTAGTGTATTCCTAGCCATGTTTAACCCAAAACAAAGAAATTAATTAGATAAACCCTTTATTTTATCTTATTATTTTCTAGGAATAATTATTTAAATCTTATTTAGATATTATTCCTTGTTAAATATGACCAAATCATCCACAAATAATTAAATAAAGTCATTATTTATTTGATTATCCTTCAACCACTTCCTTAAAAGATAAATAAATCATTTATTTATTTATTATTGACAAATAAAGGGATTTGACCGAGTCGAGTGCTTTTTCCCTCCAACTTAAATATAATAAAATATTCCATAAAAGGTGGATCTAGATTTGGTTAACATTAGCTTTTAATCATGCACCAAGATCTAGATTATTGTGACCCAATATTTGTTATAAATAGGAAGTTTTTCCCTACTATTCTTCACCTTTTGTTACGCCTATTAGATCACTCTTGGATCTAAACTCTCGGTCGACTTTGAGCGCATCATCATTGTCATATCTGCATGGTATTTCTTCATGTGTGAGCTCCCTTTGAGGTTCTATCTTTATCTGCGTTCTACCAACGTGAGAGAGAGAAATGCTAGATGCTGAAAGTCGGCGAGGACTTCCGAGAACCCATCCCATTGAGGAGAATTGGGAAACATCTTCTTGTTTTCCTCGGTGCCCTTAATACAAAAATTCTTTCAAAAATTTTTCTTGTCTTGTCTGTTGGATATATGGAGGCAAACCCTTCTTTTTACTACTTAATGTCTTTCTATGCATGAGATGCTGTTTTTGTAGCTCTTGTCTTGATCAACTTCTTTGCAGATGCGCAATGATATTGGCGAGCCATATTTGATGTTGGGGCTATTAGTTATGGCGTAGCTAAGGGTGTATTTTTCGTACACATTTCGGCAGAAGGATTCTTGCTATAACACATGAGAAATTTGGGTTTGGTCTTAGAATCTTTGATGCAAAGCACACTAAAGTGCACACAACACATGCAACTTTTCACAATAAAATATATACACATCAAGGAATCAATCGGTGCACATGAAAATTTTTAACCTTTTCAAATGCGTGCTTCATTAAATTACAAAATTTAATAGAATGAGGCTGAGAGCTATCGTACCCGAGGATGCATGGCCCTTTACAATCACATTGATACAGAGAGCACAACTAGGAGCTTGAGTGTTAGTCCTTTGACAACCAATATACCTTGAACAAGACACCACTTGACCCAATTTTGATGGTGTGCAGTCGCACATGGCCCTTTCCAGTCCACATGTCTTGAACACATCACGGCGAGGTCCTCTTTCCTCCCATTATGAAAATCTTTCAATCTACATATATCATGAACTCAACTCCTTTATGTTCTGACGAACTTGGCTCAAAGTTTTTTTCCCTATATCTGCCTCTTTTTTCATTTAAGATGCCTGTGCTTACTGTAAGGTTTTTCAATTAGTTGTTCACAATGCCATTGTGAACAACTCTTTGGTCTATTTCCCACTTTTCCCATCTTTGTTGCTCCAAAGATGACAAGTCTGGGGATGGATGGGTTTCCTTCTTTCATGACAGCACAATATTCTACAATACGGTGAACTAGGGCTAGTTGGCTGGCCCAGCTTGAATACTACTTTAGTCCTTCAAATTTTGCACGTCCTTAGGCCCGATACACCTACCCTTACTGCGGTCTTGTTTTCCTTCATAAGTACGGGACTTAGAGCTCTTATTTAATATTCACCTAACATTAACCCTCCAATTTTACTTGGACTACCATCAATTTTCCCAACCACGATGAAGATTTTTTCTTGATCTGAGTGCCCACCAACCTTTGCCCTCATACTGAGGCTCTTCCAAATATGCCACCTAATAGTGATTTTGAGTGCTCTCAAAATCACTATTCTTGTGTACCAATTTCTTTGTTGTCAAATCTATGAGCAAATCCGAAATGCTCATCATATCATCCTTCTAACAATTTTGTAGATGGCTGAACTAGTGTCACAAATCATCCATTAACGGTCCATTGACTAACTTATTTGTAGAGTGTTTGTCTTCCAAATACTCTGTGACTCGATGCCCGGTCGAACAATCAGCTCCTATTCATGTCAATCCATTCCCTCATATGGCACATGTTCTTTTGCTCCATAATACCTCGAGTTCACACCTAGCTCTTTGGATATCTCTACACATACTTCTACAAACCTATCTTCCAGAATTTTGGTATGTATTGCGAGAGATAAACCTCTCTCTAAGTCTCCCTCTTCCTATGCGAGATTTGTCCACGGTCTTAATGGCACACCTTGTGGAGTGAACATGCTAGGAAACTTCCCTAAATATGGAGTCTCTTCCTATTCCACTAGTGCTCGAACAAACCATATCCACCCATAGCAAAAAAATACAAATCTTTCCTCCATGAGAGACTTGGCCTAGCTCATATGGATCCATATGTGTGGTCATTTATTTGACTAAATATTAGAGCACGAAACTTTAGATATCTACGAGTACCCTCAAAGCTACGGTTAGCTCGGTTAATATTACACACAACAGAAGCTACTTATGTTATAGCTAGATTCTGGTGCATACCCTCCTCACATTTTTGTGTTGGTCTTTATCACAGGACACTTGCAACCTGGTAACCACCACAAGGGTGAGGTCTCAACCACTCTCTATGATTTTGAAATTTGATCACAAAATTCACGACGGAAATTCCAACTGATTACATGCCCAGAATTCTCATGAGTCGCTTTGTCTTGAAAGCTTTTATCTACCCAGAGAACCAATTACAATATGACATCCTACTTCCATCTGAGACCCATTAAGGTATGTGACATTCTTGTGAACCCTCGAAATGATTATCTTACTCTTGGTGGGTGATCATGGCACTCCCTTTGTGGCAACTTACTCAACCCTCTAACTTGACCTCCTTTGGGGCATCTCTCTCCTAGTCTCCCTTGATAAAATGAGCTCCCTTCTCCACTTGATGTTCTTGCCTTCATGCGTAAGGCCTCCTTCGACATACTTTTCCTAGCTGAGGCCTCTTAAGAACGTTCTGGGGCTTAAGAACTTTGCTCTACTTATACCTTATTAAATGTTATTCTTAAATTTAATTTTGTTTATGTTTTAAACCTCATCTTGGGTACAAAGCCCCTTTGCTTGAAAGATTATTTTCCCACAAAACCTTTTGTGGTCAAAATCACACAAACCCATCTCACTAGGCTTGTGGAGTACCTCCGCATGCCACACAATTACGACAACATAGATCCTGGTTGCTTAGTAGTGGTAACTTGGTCTGAGCTCCTATAGTCGGCGAGGACTTGGTTGAGTTCCCAAGTTGAAAATTAAGTAGAGGGTAGTTGTGAGGAGCATGATAACTAGGAAGGGTTGGAGCCATGCCCAAGGAATGAGAAAGATTGTGCTAACACATGTTGGACAGTAGTCGATGCATGTTGAGGAGTGTGAGGAGTGTCGAGAGACATCCCTGAGGAGAACTAGGTCAAAATGCATGGAAATGAACAAATAAGAGTGTGTTCGAGTGTCGAGTGAATTCAATTGTGCTGGGATGAAGTGTGTTAGAAAAAGTTCATAATAGGATTTGTAAGGGCTAGCCTATGATTGCAATAAGGGGCTCAACAAAGAAATTTTAAACAAAGGGAAACTTTGCATTGGGCACAACACTATTTTGCCCTTTATCTGTTATTTTTATATGACATGTGGCACACTTTGCTGAAAGTGCTCATGTTTTAAACTTCAATATTTTGAGTCAATTTCCATGTTATGAGATTGTTGTGTATAATTTTTGGGGGAAATCGACTTGCTCTTGAAGCCTATAAATTGTGTGTCTTTTGTATCTTGTCGTTCTTGCATGAGCTCTCGGGTTAATGCTCTACTATTTATATGATTTGGACATACATGTGAAATATTTTCCTATGTAATCTATGTAGCTTAGTTGTTTTATGGCCATGGTTAGATGTGATCATCCTTGTCTTGGTAAGTTCTTAGGTGGGAAAAAGTTAAGCTTGAACATGGCGGCCTGTAGATGAGAGTATAGGAAGTTCTTAGGTGAAAGAAAGGCACAATCTACTTGTAGTAGGTGCAATTGATCGAGTTGTTACGGAAGTGAAGCGGGACCAATGTCACATGAATTGGAGTAAGCTAAGGACTTGATTTGGTTCCCAAGTGGTGAAAAAATGTGAGGCTGTTGTGAGGGCATGAGTGCCAAGGCATGTTAGGGAATGCTAACATGTTCCGAGATAGTTGAAAAGGCATTCCAAAATATGCTAATATGTGTCGATTTCTAAAGGCATGCCAAGGTCTACAAAGGTTTGACAATATATGCCGGGGACTATCAAGGCAACATAGAGAAACAAGTTCGAAATACTGAAAGGAAATGAACACGTCGTGAGGGTTAATAGAGTCATCGATTTACATTTTCGAAGAGCATGCTATGCACATCAACGCTACAGGTCGAAAATAGGTGTTAAGTGCCAAGTGTTAGTGCATTCTAAGTGCCAAATCATCCTCGTTACTTCTCTTCTACTTTCCAACTCTCGATCTCCAAATAACTTTAATGATGACTCATGCCAAAGCATCTGAGGTCATCTTAATGAATGCTGAGACATGATAATTATTATGGCCTCTTTGAGGACTACATGTCTCTTCACCTTGATCAAATAAGTTCCTTCTCACTTGATGTTGTTTCCTTCATCCACAAGGACTCAAATAGTTTTCTCCTGAGACCCTCTTTGACCCTACTAAGAACTTACGGGTTTTATCCACTTAGACCTTAGGAAATATTAGTTTCCTTTTAAATTTTTCTTTTATATTTTAAACCTGCATGTGGGTCCAAAATCCCTTTCCTTGGCTTCTGTTACACCGTAGCCTTTTATGACCAAAAATCACACAAATCCATCTCACTAGGGTGTGGAGTATCTGCGCTAAGCTTCACGATTCCACGACATAGTCCTGAAGCCTGACATTAACTATAACTTGAGTCGAGATCTTGTAATCAAGCGAGGGCTTGGTTGGGTTCCCAGAGTGAAGAAAATTAAGTAAGGAGGTGAGTTGTGAGGGCATGATGAATAGGGAGGGTCGCACGCCTGAGGATTTAAAAGGCATGCTAATACATGTCGGACAATGTAGCGAAATGCATGTTGAACTGGAGTGTTAGAGTGTGGTGGCATGTCGAGGGATAACTAGGTCCAAAAGTGCTAAACGGAAAGGAACAAATAAGAGTGTGTGCCGAGTGTTAGCGAATTCAAGTGTTCCTAAGGACGAAGTGTGTTGGGAGAAGTTTAGAATAGGATTTATGGGAGGAAAACCTACGATTGTTATGAGGCTCGAACATGAGAATTTGTAGGCAAAGAGATCACTTGCAGTGCTAGGTACAACATTGTTTTGCCTTTAGTTATTTTTTTATATTAGATGTGGCACACTTTGGGTACATGCTCATGTTTTAAAAGCTATTCTAGAGAACTTCATATTGTAGGATTGTTTGTGTATAAGTTTGGGACACTCGGCTTGTGTTAGCTTATATATTGTGTGCCTTGTAGAATCTTGTGGTTCTTGCCAAACTCTACGGTTAATGTTCTATTGTTTATATGTAAATGAACATGCATATGAGACATTGCTTGTGTTAGCTACGTTGCTTAGTTTGTTTTATGGCCATGGCTAGATCATGTGATCCTTGTGTTGGTAAATAGTTAAGTGGGACAGGTTGAGCTTGGACATGAGTGGCATAAGGCGAGGTTATAGGCAGGTTCTTGGGTAGACAGGCACAATCTGCTTGTAGTAGGTGTAATTGTTCGAGGTTGTTACTGGTGAAGCATGCCAATGTTTTCACATGATTTGCTGAAGTAGCCAAAGGACTTTATTGGGTTCCCAAGTCATGAAAAAATGTAAAGGGTTAGTTGTGAGGACTTGAGTGCCAAGCCATGCTGAGGAAATGCTAATATGTGCCGAGATAGTGCGAAGGCATGTCAAAACATGATAATATGTGTCAAGTGATAAGGCATGCCAAGATGTGCGAGGTGTGTCAAATGCGCGCCGAGGATATGTCGATGCAACAAAAGGGAGAAACAAGTTAAACTACAAGGAAAATGAACACATAAGAGGGTTATTGAGTTATCGATTTACCTTTTCTGAAATGAGCATGCTTGAGCACACTGCAATAGGTGCCAAGTGCCAAAAAGTCTTAGTGCATTCTAGGGTGCCAAGTCTTCCTTTGTTACTTCTTGTCTACTTTCAAAAATTGATCTCAAATAAAATTTAATATTAAACCATGCCAAATCATACCAAGGCATCTGCTTTCGTCTTCCATACATGCTTTAAGACTTTCCAGCGCGACACGTTCCAATCGCCAAATATGTGTTGTCGAGTGTTATGCATGCTATGAAAAAGGAAAGGAATGGCATGTTGAAGAGTGCTCAGGTGTGCTAGAGAGTGCTAATGCACATTGAGTAGTGTTAAGGAAGATGCCGGGACAAAACATTAAGGGAGCACTGGGTCCAAAATTCATGGAGATTTAATGAATACAGAGGAACGTGTGCCGGGGACCAGTGTTAATGAGTGCTAGTTGTCATGCCGAGGAGGGAGTGACAAGGTATGCTAAGAGGTGGTAAGGCATGCTAGGGAATATCAAGGCATGTAGAAGAAGTGCCAAAGTTTGCTCAGGTAGTTCCGGGGGTGTGCTAATTATATGTTCCAAATTAGTGCGAGATATGCCAATACATGCTGGGTGCTAAGGATGTGCGGGGTGCCGGGGGTATGTCAATATGTGTCAGAAGTGTTGAGGCAACAAAAGGAAGAACCAAGCTAAATGCTAAGTAAATGAACACATAAGAGGGTTAATAAGTCAAGACTTTATCTTTTTCAAAAGGCGCATCCTAGCCACACTAATAATAGGTCCCAGCCCATGTCGAGTGGCCATTGTGTGGCAAGTGCTAATGTATGTCAATGCATTGATATGAAGAGGTGTTACTAGGGCATTCTGGTGACTACATGCACTGCTCAGCACTTTATGCTAGGAGAGTTCCATGTTGTGCTAGCGCATTCCACAATGTGCTTTGGTGCCGATGTTCATGACAGATTTTTCTAGGTACAAGGATGTTCCAAAACATGCGAGGTGCTAAGAAAATGTTAGTGTGTGACAAATCATTAATTTAATATGTGCCCGGATTGTTGAGGAGTGTTAGGCCTTTATCATTAATAGAATTTTCATAGCTTGATTATGTATTAAATAATATATTTCCTACACAAAGTAGTGGAACTTTATCTAAAGGGAATTTGATAGATAATAAACTTAATAGATATGAACCATGTGTTGACTCATAGGGAAAACTCTATTCGACTAGTGATTACTTGAGGGAAATGATACACACTAATTACTTCTTAAAAAAATTGACTAATTCTAACCACTATGGCCTTGGAAATATCATAAAAAGTACTCCACAATAATGGCCTTAAATATTTACCTTTTGAAAAAAATATATTCACATGCAAATAGCGTCATCAAAAACTCATTGGAATGATCAATGGTGGCAGAAATTTTTTTACCGTCACTAAAAAGTAACAAAAATAGCATTGGTGAGGGTCATTAAAAGTCTGTCACCGAGAAGTGTCACCAAAAGAGATAATTAGTGATGGGCCCTTAATGACCCTCACTAAAAGTGTCATTGAAAATGGCTTTGGTGACGAAACTTAGGACCATCATTATATACACTTACGGTGACGCTTTTTAAGGACTTTGTCACCATATGTGACATTGGTGATCGGACCCCAGGGTCCATCAAAAACATGACCCTCACCAATGTCTTTTTTTCTTGTTGTGCCTAGCTAGTTTGTATCTTGTTGTTTTCCTCTCTTCTTAATCCACTTTCCCTTATCCTTATCATTACCTTTCCAATCTTGTTTAGATTCATGCATGTGCTTTGATTGTTCATAACAATAATTCAACTTTCTAATGACTTCCTCCAATGATCTAGGCTCATCAAACTCGATTCTGTCCTTGAATGTTATCGAAAACCAAGTGATGAATCTTTGAATCTTCGCTTTATCCTCCTTCGGATAAGGAACATACCTCAACAAATACAAGAACCTCGATAATGTACTCCTCATCGGTTATAGTTCCCATATTCAACTCCTAGAATTCCTTTTCCTTGTCATCATAGTATCTCTCGGATAGATACTTCTTCCTAAAAAATTCTCTCAAACTCACTCAAAGTCAACTCCTCTTCTCGGATGCCTATTAAATTCTTTACATATTCCCACCAAATGTATGATTTACCTTTAAGAATGAAACTATCTATTTTTGACTTCATGATCTATGGGTAATCATGCTAATTGAAATAACTTATTCATCCCTAGTAACCACACTTCTTCATCCTATGACTTCTTCATTTCTCCATCAAATGTTGGTGGTTTTTTTCTTTCTTGAACTCATCCGGAAAATATCCCCCTGTAACTACTATAAGGATGATAGTGATGATTACCATGATACCTATCAAACCAAAAACTAGAGTAAAGCCCATTTCCACTTCCTCATATATTAGGTGTATCCAAGGACTTCCCATCTCAAATAGTATCATCTTATCCGACCTCGCGCCCCCCATGAGACCCTACTGCCATATGCTCCATTAGTCCCATCCTCCTTTCCATGACTGATCCTACGTGGTCCTCGTCTCTGTACTTTGTGATGGAGCCTAAAGGATAAATGCATTGAACTCTATTTGTTTTTTTTGTTCCCTAGAAAGTCTCTATTGTGACCAAATGAACTTGTCATTGTCTTCCTTGAAACTTCTTATTTTTTCCGTATCACTTCTTAATGTACCTACTATGTGAGGGGAGTACTTATCATCTGTGCTTCTCATATGATTGGTAGGGAGAGTCATGTGAACTATATTCTACAATATTTTTTGTCATTTTTTATCCTCTACTTCCTACAAACATCCCATGTCAGATAACCAAATATATACAAATTACACGTACCTTAGTGAAGTTCGGGGGAGGCACACAATTGCAATAATGACCTCATGCATGATAATCATAGCCATAACCATACATGCATAAACAAACCATGCAAACATTGACATGCATAAAAAAACGCATTATAAACACATCTAACCAACAACATCATCAACTTATACATGAAAACAAAATTGTATCAATGACCACCACCATTCATACATAAAAATCACATATACAACCATCATTCATGCACGACAAATGCATTCCACCCATCGAGTCCAAGGGTTTGAACTATGCTCCGATACCACTCGTAGCACCCTCCCTGCCCACACTTTCCAAATTTCACCAATCCACTAGGGTAAATATGCGAGGAAGAGTTATTATGATTGGATTCAAACTCATAGATCAGCTTAAGGAAGTGGAATCAACAAAACATGACCTTAATGACTTCCCTCGGGTGCTATAGGACTCCCAAGAGCTAAACCACCCTTCTAGGTGGCGAAAAAACTGAGCTAAATTTAACTTTTCACCTACCCGAACTCGTAGTCACATGCACAAGACTGAATCCATGTGACTAAAATCCTCCAATCACATGCATGATCTTGAAAGGGTGCAGCGTAGTCTCAATTTCAAAGTTATGTGCCTTCTACCGGGAAATTCGTGCCACCTTTTCGTGGCTAGACTCCAAGTCACTACCTCGAACCCGATGAAACTTTCCAAAGACTAAAAATGAAACAAGGAAAAAAGCTTCTAACACAAAAACTTAATCAAGAAATTTACCTATAAAGGCCTAACCATGACATATATTTTTTTCAAACACATCATGAGCATGTAATTTATAGGTCATAAATACACATCTAAACATACGGGTATCATACTTATCTAAGAATAGTCAAGAAGTTTTATGTTATATCTCAATATCTACATTATAATTTATTAGGTCATCCATGCATTAACATTTCACTTACTAATCAAAACATGATGAGAGCCACAAATCAAGCCTGTCATAAAACCATGCATATAACCAACATATAATGGGGGAAATATAAATAATATAAAAAATCATTAAGGCCACATCATAACAAGTACAATTACTCATAAAATAGAAGAAGAAAAAACACTTATTAACACATGAAAAATCCAACCAAGTTAGGGACTTCCACGTACCACTAACCATACATTAGGTTGAACCAAATATCTCTTTTTAGCCAATCACCCCCTGTGCCATATTCCAAGCATCAATGTGGGATATCATGGAATAAATAAAGAAAACCCAAACCTTCCAAAGGAAAAAAGCACCCCAACCTTCAACTAGTGATTCCACCTCATGGTTGAACATCGCTAACCATCACTATATTGGTCTCTAACAAATTTGTCCAGGGATCAGATTGTTTGTTCCAACCTCACTTCTAGGACTAGTAACCTAACCCATAGCTTTCACGAGGTTCTAGAGCATTTTGCAGCCAAGTCTTCTAGGACTAGTAACTCAACCTAAGCTATTACGGGGCTTCCAAAGCGTTTGTCGAACCAAGGCTTCCATGAACTAGTAACTCAACCCACAACCATAAGGAACACAATGCTAATCAGAAAAAAAAGGGAAAAACCAAAAAAAACATGGATATCCAAGAAATTGAATGGCTAGGAAAAACCACTATCAATCTAGGAAATCCTCCATGTCAATGACGAGATCATAACCAAATAACCACATGCTTAATCCATGCATGCCAAAAATTGCAAGGAAATCATACGTGAAACTCGATACTTGCAAATTAAACTCATTGTATCTATTGATCCCATTTCTCCCTTGTGCTTTCCTACTTTTATTTTTCACTCTTGCTCCAAATCCAAAAGTATTCCAAAAAATACTCCAAGAATGCTCCAAGAAAAATCTAGGTGTGTAAGGGTATGAGAGAGATAATAGATAGAGTAGTGGAAGCCAAAAATGACAAAAAATCCATGAACTGATCCTCATAATCCTTTTTTCTCATTGATATATCTATTTTATTCATTTTCCACTATTTTTCCTTCATTTTTCCTCCTCACATGCAACATATTTCTTTCACCTTCCTTTTCTCTTGTTTTCCATTTTTTCCATAAATAAAATGTCAATTAATGCCACTTTACCTTTTCCATTGCCTTTTGCCAATTTCCATAGCCATTAATTAATCACCAGTGATCACCATCACTATGTTTTTTTAACCAACATTTGAGCTTGGAATACGTGTCCCATGACCTTGGTCTTATTTTTTTCAAGTATTATCTTTACTACATGGATTTTTAATTGGGGTTGTTACTAAGGAGAGATATCGATTGTAACTAGGTTGAGCTAAAGTTTTTATTGAATCCTCATAATATTCATCAACATAATGATAAAATAAATACATATCACTATGATCTTCAAATTTACCTACCTCTTCACCAAATATTCAAAAAACCTAACCACATACCTCTTCAGACTTGATATCCAAATATGTATGAGAGGATATTTAGGGTCATTCTAAATTGAAAGAGCATATCAATTGACAAATAACAATTGTAAATTGTGAGAAACATATTTCAACTCAATACCTTGCAAATATAATTATTTCAAAGAAGGAAAAAACATCATCCGATCTACTTGGATATTCATCATCGCTTGTGTTACTAGAAATATGGACGTCATGGTGATGTTTTTCCAAGGTCTTGACTTGAATGAAATATTTAGAATCACTTGATAGGTTAACAATATTGTTCTGATTCATCATCAACCGAGACTATAAGATTGACATTCCGAAAGAGGGAATACATATGTCACACCTCCCATTTTCCTTCCACAATCTATCTTCTCAAGTTTAATGCTAATAAGGTACTATGTTATTACTTTGTAGGTTTGAATGAGATCAAAATTTTCTTTTCAATTACTATTCATATGTCAACTCTATCCCACCACATGGGAATTTATTTGATTTATAACAAATATAACTACATTATACATAACATAATGGTTTTTATTTTATCACCCGCCACTTCCATGTTCCATCTTCGTTGTATATAATCAACCTTTGAACCTTCAATAGATTCGTATCGGTGGGGTCGATTCGGTTCCACATGGGTACCATATTGTTATATTCCCATGGACCTATGTGAAATCAATTCGGTCATCCATGTTTACCCCTCATTGAGAACATATAACCTAGTGGGATTTAACTTACCCGTCGATATTTATGTGAGTGCGCATTCATGTCCTGACGTCTTGTCAACATTTATATGAATTTGGGTTTATTTATTTTGGCCTCCACGTAATACAAATTTATAAATCGATTTCAACGTAATTGGGAATGGCGACGTCAATCTATCTTCCACGAAAGCTTTCATAGGATCTTTAGTCTCATCGTAAAGGTTATAATTGGTCTCGTTCCATTTGTGATCACGTGTGTTTGCTCCACGTAGTACTGGATTCATCCCACCAGCTTACCTTGTTACCAAGGCAATTTCCATCGCAGCCGAATCGCTATAACATTTATTTCATTGCTTGTCATATTAAATGTTGAACGGATGGTGTACGGGGACCCATTAAACCCCTCAATCCGTGGCTTCACCCTTAATATCTCGCCATGTGGACGACTCGGATTTATGCGGTGCGTTAGGGCTTCGTTGTTCGATTCGAACATTGATATAAATTCAACATGTTATTTTGCTCGATGGTTCTTTTACCTTCCTATTTTGCTTGGTTTGTCTCTCGACGGTGAGTTTCAACACCATGGTACACCGAGCGTGATTCGGCTTTCGGTCTTCGACTTGTCCTGTGCTTCAATTTGCAATTTAGGTAAGATCATTTTCAGTTTTGTAAATTTACGCTCTTGTTCTTACCATTTAACGAGCTTCCCTTCTCCGGTTTAGAATTACGCTCACTACTACGAGCGCTGCTGAGATTTTGGATTTAAAAAGCATCGTTTCATCGTCGTTCGTCTAGATTGTTATATGTATAACGAGTTGCTATATTGTTTTTTGCAGAAAATTTGTTTTCTTCACTCCGATTCGATTGCTTGGTTTAAATTCCTAGCCTTTGTGTTTCCCTACAGTATTCTCGAAGCGAGGCTGACAATATGCTCTTAGCTTGGAGCCTTACCCTCCACCTTACTCTCAACCAAAGGTTGCTACGAGGGCATTAGTTTGGCGCTAGAGGGACTCTATCCTTCTCGACACTACGGTTAGTTAGCTTCTTTCTTTGACCATAGGGTGTAGGACGTAATTCTATTGTTCGTTCACCGGAGTGTTATCTTTGTTATTCAACTTTTGATCGCCAACCTCTATTTATGAAAAATCCCTATTTATATGTAACGAGTTCAAGGATGGAATAGGGGTTTCTCCCTTACTGAGTAACTATTCCCTTCTCGGTCATTATTTTAACTTTGTTCATGTTATTCTTACTCTTCATGTTCGCATCGTATTTATATTGGGGTTTTTGTCTCTTGCGGAGTAATTTCGACTTTCGCGTCCCGTTCTCTCTCTTCAAACCACCGAGAGACGTGACTCCCTTAGACATTAACATTGTCTCCTCTTGCCACTTGCGAGTGCGTATTCACCAAACTCCCGGTTAGAGGAAAGTCAGTTTCTTCTCTCCTGGTTATATAATTTCTTTTCACGACAGGTTTTTAAAAAAATTGTATTGATAAAGTTGTAAATATTTTTGACAACTATAATTGTTAATCCCAACCCTAAATATTCATTTATATCAATTCATGGAACATTATAAGGCGTTCTGCGGACCACGTTGGAGCTTGGAAATCGTTGGATTTGTTTTATATATATATATATATATATATATATATATATATATATATATATATATATATATACATCATATCGTAAGTTTTCATAATACCCATTTTGATTCCGATTATTATTATTATGTTCCGGCGATACTCTCTCCTTGCTCATCTTTGACTTGGTCGTAACTTAATACTTAGCGATGGCATTTTCAATTTTATATATATCTATATACATATATCCAACGATACGTGGTAGTTTATTGCCTTAAAGCTTTCGGAGCCATACAATTGTTAAACTATATTCATAAATGTGGTGGTACTTTAATGAATAATATCTTACGCTTTTTCCATAGTGTAAAGTCGGTTTCAGGGATTCTAGTAACTCCACCATTTGTTATGGTATTCGATAATTGTTCTGTTTGAAAACATTTTCGTAAATGTGGAGATTAGTTGTTCAAGGAAATTGTATGGATTTCTCATACCATATCCGGTTTTGTAGTTTTTTCTAGTAACGATGATATCTAGGTCTCTTCAATAATTTTGGGAATATTATAAAATAATTGCCGATTACACTACTCGTACTTTCGTTTGTTTATTTGCACGGGATATTTGTCTAATTAGCTATAGGTGGTGTAAGAATATCTATCTCTATATTTATGTCTAGGAGACATTTCATTTATAATATGCTACCATACACCACTGCCTTTGGTTTGTATGATAGACTAGAATACATATAGTTAACTATATTACGCTGTGTGTGAAATCTGCATGTTGTTTATTTACTTAACTTTCTTCCATCTACTAATTCTATCCTCAAATGTGGTAATAGTTCTATAAAATAAATATTAATGAGCAGCCCCATGCTAATTGATGTTTACTTCTTTCTCATGTAGAATTAACTTCTTATATGCTTCTCTTTACCTACATGAACAATGTGCGACCACGAAGTCGGTCTATACCATTTTTTCTTTCTCGTTAATTTTATAGTTTAAATTACGGTTTACATGTGAAAAATCTTCAAAATTGGTACAATTGGCTCTCACACTTGCTTTATCCTACTCATGTTCATAATTTATACTAATATATCGAAGCAGATAAAGTTAAATCACAAATTTTCCTCGTGGAGAAATATGTATCCTCGATTTAAACCAACCTTTGGTTTAGAGATTACTAGTGGATTCTACTTCCACGATTTATTTTATACAACTATGCGTGAATTATAAAGGTGAATACCTTATGATTAATTCTCTGAAATGTAGCATTTATTATTCTAATATACAATCATTTTTTATATGTAGCCAATTCATACTATCTGAAGTAAACACATCAATAAATCTCAGAGACATACCACTCATGCAATTGACCAACCTCCCAACCTTAGAGTCCTTTTCGTCTCCCCGTAACTCACCCCCGAGTCTGAGATCACCTCCTAGAGCAGACCAACCACTAATGCGTTTAGGAGCTAGACTTATTTAAGCTATTGTTCCCCAAAGCTTGTTTCTAGCTCCGCGTCCAAAATATCGGGATGATTTTCTTCTTGTCTTTGCCTAGGCTTCCCATTTTTAGGGATTCTTTAAAGTCGCTTTTATGCTTTTTCCTCGACTTTTCCAGACTTTTTACCTCTTCCCAACTACTTTCCCTCATCATTGGGGAATTCAAATTTTTTCCTCAAAAATCTAAATTTAGAAATAATTTCTTTCAAGGATTTTTGAAAGATTGTGGGGAAATATTTGCCTCATCCATCCTCATGGATTTAGCAAGTGATCTCATAAATCTCATTTTGGTCAATCTGCACAACATCATTTTATTCATTTACTCAAATTTAAATTATTTAATTACATTCACAAAATACTTTATCCTTTGGGGTCCACTCCCCTTAGGATTAAAGTTCAAATGTCTAGCTTTGAAATTCAAACACCTAAATTTGGGGGTGTTACATATTCCCCCTCTGAAAATAAACACCGTCCTCGGTGTTGTTATTCAACTACTAGAGTTCATTTAAAAAAAAAAAATGGATATCTTTCCATCATTTCAACTTCCCTTTCCCAGGTAGCTTCTTCAGTAGTAAAGTGCTTCCACTGCACCTTTACTCTTGCTACTGTTCTATTTCTCGATTCAATTTCTTCCCGCTCCAATATTTGAAGCGGTTCTAGCAGAAACTCCCCTTCTTGTTCCACCTGTACAACATTGCAATCAACTATGTGAGAAGCATCATGGACATATCTTTTTAACAATGAAACATGAAACACATCATGAACTCTAACATGGGGTGGTAAGGCCAGCTTGTAAGCCACTGGTCCCACCCTTTCTAATACTTCAAAAGGACCACAATATCTAGGAGCCAGTTTTGCATAGCTTCTAGCATAGAGTGTACTCTTTTTGGGTGTAATACGCAAATACACATACTCCCCACTCTAAATTCTCGGTGCACTATTTTCTTATCAGCATAGTTTTTTTGGCGATCTTGTGCTGTCTTGATGTTTCTTTGTATCTGTTTAACAATTCTTTCCATCTCTTGTAAAGCATCTGGTCCCAACATTAGTTTATCTTCTGGCTGGCTCCAGCTCAAAGGAGTACGACATTTTCTTCCATACAGTGCCTCAACGGGCTCATCTTGATAGAGGATTGGTAGCTGTTATTATAGGAAAATTTAGCTAAATGCAAGTAATCTTCCCACTTTGATGGCCTATCCATCACATACATTCTCAACATGTCCTCCAAAATTTGATTAGTCCTCTCTGTCTGCCCATCGATCTAAGGGTGATAGGCGGTACTAAAATTCAATTTAGTGCCCATACCTCCAAATAGACCTTTCCAAAAAGAGGTTGTAAACTTAGCATCTTGGTCAGAAATAATCACTTTTGGAACCCCATGTAGTCTTACTATTTCTTTCAGGAATACATTCGCGACCTGGGCAGTCCCAAAAGTAGATTTCACTGGTATAAAATGGGCAGCTTTTGTTAAAGTTTCTACTACCACCATCACTGAATCATGTTGGTATTTGGTTTTGGGTAATCCTGTTATGAAGTCCATGGAAACGGTGTCCCATTTCCATTCTGCAATCGGCAAAGGGTTTAAAAGACCAGCAGGATGCTAATGCTCAACTTTGACTAGTTGACATTCCATGCATCTAGTTAAATATTCTGCTACATCTTTCTTCATTCTTGGCCAAAACAACTTCTTTTTCAAAGCTGTTAACATTTTCTGATATCCTGGATGTCCTGCATATGGTTTTTTGTGATATTCATCTAAAATCTCTCTTTTCAAGGACTCTATATTGGGGATATAAAATCTGTTTTTGTAGCAGATCAGCCCTTTTTTGTTTTGAGTATAATCAGTCTTCTCCTTATTTATTAGTTTCACCAATAATGTTTCATAACTTAAATCTTGGTTTATTGCCTTTTTCACTAATTCCTCTAAGTCAAACTGGGCACTAATTCCAATGTTGTTTATATTTTGACAAGCATTTCTGCTTAAGGCATCAATAGCTTTATTTTCTTTCCCCTTGATATGTTTTATGTCCATATCAAATTCACTTAAAAAAGACAGCCATCTGGCTTGTATAACATTCAAATCAGTTTGGGAAAAGAAATACTTGAGACTAATATGATCAGTCATCAACGTAAATTTCTTTCCAAGGAGATAGCTTCGCCACATTTTCAAAGCATGGATAACAAATTCTAATTCTAAATCATAGGCACTATAGTTCTGTTCATGTATTTTCCGTTTCCTAGATTCATAGGCAATAAATGAATTTTCCTGCAAAAGAACTCCTTCCAACCCCTCTCTACAGGCATCCGTACATACCACAAATTCTTTATCAGGATCTGCAATCTTCAGTATAGGGGCTGTAGTAAGTTTTTGCTTTAATTGGTCAAAAATGTTTTCCATTTTTCAGTCCATTCAAATTTGACACCCTTCCTTTGTAATGATGTTATGGGATGCGCTATAGCAGAAAATCTCTCCACAAATCTGCAATAATAACCGGTGATCCCCATGAATGATCTCACTGCTGAGACATCAGTTGGTACATGCCATTCTTTTATAGCCTTTATCTTTTCAGGATCAACAGCAAGGCCTTGTTCAGAAATAATATGACCCAAGTATTGGATCTTATCTGTATAAAATTCACATTTGTTGAACTTGGCATATAGCTGGTTTTCCTACAGGGTTTGCAATACTATCCTTAAGTGTTCTTTATGTTCCTCCTCACTTTTTGAGTAGACTAAAATATCATCTATGAACACAAGGACAGATTTATCCAAGTATTTATTTAACACATTGTTCATCAGGCACATGAATGTGGTAGGGGCATTTGTCAACCCAAAAGGTAGGACTATGAATTCTTAGAGACCATACCGGGTTCGAAAGGTTGTTTTGCTGATGTCTTCTTCTTTAATTCTGAGCTAGTGATAACCGGTCCTTAAGTCAATCTTCAAAAATACCGAAGCTCCTCTCACTTGATCAAAAAGATCATCAATTCTGGGCAAGGGATATCTGTTTTTAATGGTCAACTTATTCAGTTGACGATAATCAATGCACATCCTAAAAGTTCCATCTTTCTTTTTCACGAATAGCACTGGTGCTCCCCAAGGAGACACACTTGGTCTGATATAACCTTTATCTAACAGTTCTTGCAATTGCATTTTCAGTTCCATCAGTTCAGGGGGGCTCATTCGATAAGGGGCTCGGGAAACAAGTACTGCTCCTGGCACCAGATCGATTGAAAATTCAATCTCTCTTTTGGGGGGAAGAAGATGAATCTCATCTGGAAAGACTTCCTTAAACTCTCTTACTACTGGCACAGCATCCAACAATCTTTCTTCAGGTTTCTGTCCTATTTCTTCCACATGTACTGCATAAACTTGGTATCCTTTTCTAGCTGTTCGTTTTAATTGTAGTGCTGATATTTGTCTTACAGAGATAGGTTTTGGTTTTCCTTTAAGACTGAAAGGTTTCCCTTCCTCATCTACACAATGCAGAGTCTTATCCCAAAAATTCATTAAGGCTTTCTTCTTTTCCAGCCAGTCCATTCCTATCAGCAGGTCATATGAACCTAAGGGTAGAATGTTCAAAGTTACTTCTGTGTGAAAATCATTTAATTTTATTGCTGTTCGAGGAAATTTATGTGTTACCTTCCTCTTGGTTCCAGTGGCCAGCTGAACCAACCATGACTATTGAAATTTTTCAGTTTTCAAATTACATTTTTCTACTATTTTTGGGTTAATGTAACTCAAAGAAGCACCCGGATCAATCAAAACTGTGACATATTGGTCAGAAATCTTACCCTTTATTTCCACCATGGTAGCTTGATGTTCTACTTGTCGATTTTCCAAGGCTGCACTGATAGTTGGTATATTTCTGGCTATGTCATTTACTGTGGTGGCTTCTCGATCTCTCATAATCATTTGAATGTTTCGATGAGGACAATCCCTCAGAATATGGGGTTCTCCACATCCCCAACATTTCACGGGTTCCCTCATTTTCACTGTACCCTCCTTACTGTCTCCATATATTTGTTTTGAGGCCACTTGGGACTGAGCAGTTTGACTTTCTTTGGGTTTATTAAACTTTTTCAGCTAATGATCTCTGCCAAAATTCTTCAATTAAGCTGGTTTCTTCTTCTTCCCTTTGAATTCGCTCTTATTTACCCAGTTTTTCCCATGTTCAGTTTTGCTTTTGAACTGTTGGTAGCACAATATAGCTTTTCTAACAGCGTCATCCATTATTTTTGGGTTATCAAATTCGATCTTCTCTTTGTATACAGCAGGCAAACAATTCAGAAACCTTTGTACCTTTTCTTTTTCTTCCCTTATGTAGGGTACATATCTCAACAGATTTGTAAACTTAGTAACAAACTCATCAATAGTGAGCTATCCTAGTCTAAGTTCATGGAATTCCTTGGCTTTATCATCATAGTAATGATCATTCAGATATCGATTTTTGAACTTAACCTGGAAATCTTCCCAAGTAACTGTCTTTTCATCAATGGCATGCACCATTTTCATCTCCTCCCACCACAAGGTAGCCTTACCTTGTAGATGGTACACAGCTAATCTGGCCTTCAGATTGCTTTCATATTCATAGACCTGGAAATACTTAATCATGTTCATCAACCAAGCTTCCGCATCTTCCTCATTCTCCCCATCATAGGAGGGAGGTTTGATATTTCAGAATTCCCCCTGTAATTCCTTTTTCTGCTTATACTGATGCCTAACAGCATCATCATCCTCAGACTCATCAGTCTTTCTCTTTCTGGAACCTTCGCCTTCTTGTTTGTTCCATGAAGCTAGCTCTCTGATGAGCCTTTCCTGCTCCTTACTGGCTAATGACAACCTGTCATTCTGGCTTCTCAGCTCAACCATTTATCGTTGCAACCTGTGCAACATAGCCATCACTGGAGTGTTGGGATCTGGTGTACTAAACTCATCATGTAGATCCACATAAATTTCTTCACCTTCTGCAATTCTAGTACCACTGTACATTACACAACACAGATGAGTAAAATTTAAAAATTTTACACAATACTCATTTATACAGGGAACACACAGCAACAGTGAGCACAATGACAACAGCCCAGTTTTTTATAACTTGGGCTCTGATACCATTTCTCACACCTCCCATTTTCCTTCCACAATTCTTTTTTTTTCTATATTCTCAAGTTTAATGCTAATAAGGTACTATGTTATTACTTTGTAGGTTTGAAAAGATCAAAATTTTCTTTTCAATTACTATTCATATATCAACTCTATCCCACCACATGGGAATTTATTTGATTTGTAACAAATATAATTACATTAAACATAACATAATGGTTTTATTTTATCACCCGCCACTTCCATGTTCCATCTTCGTTGTATATAATCAACCTTTGAACCTTCAATAGATTCGTATAGGTGGGGTCCATTCGGTTCCACATGGGTACCATATTGTTATATTCCCATGGACCTCTGTGAAATCAATTCGGTCATCCATGTTTACCCCTCGTTGAGAACATATAACCTTAGTGGGATTTAACTTACCCCCGTCGATATTTATGCGAGTCTGGCATTCATGTCCCTTCTTTTTTTTTTACGTCTTGTCAACATTTATATGAATTTGGGTTTATTTATTTTGGCCTCCACGTAATACAAATTTATAAATCCGTTCAACGTATTTGGGAATGGCGACGTCAATATATCTTCCACGAAAGATTTTATAGGATATTTAGTCTCTTCGTAGAGGTTACAATTGGTCTCGTTCCGTTTTTGATCACGTGGGTTTTCTCCACGTAGTATTGGATTCATCCCACCAGCTTACCTTGTTACCAAGGCAATTTCGTGGCCAGATCGCTATAACATTTATTTCATTGCTTGTCATATTAAATGTTGAACGGATGGTGTACATGACCCATTAAACCCCTCGATCCATGGCTTCATCCTTAGGATCTCGCTATGTGGACGACTCGGATTCATCTGGTGCGTTAGGGCTTCGTTGTTCGATTCAGGGAACATTGATATAAATTCAACATGTTATTTTTCTTGGCGGTTCTTTTACCTTCCTATTTTCTTGGTTTGTCTCTTGACAGTGAGTTTCAATGAAATGGACACTGAGCGTGATTCGGTTCAGTCTTCGACTTATCCCTGTGCTTCAATTTGCAATTTAGGTAAGATAATTTCAGAGTTTTGTAAATTTATGCTCTGTTCTTACCATTTAACAGGGCTTCCCTTCTCTGGTTTAGAATTACGCTCACTGCTTCGAGCTGGTACTGAGATTTTGGATTTAAAAGCCTCGTTTACTATCGTTCAGGTCTAGATTGTTATATGTATAACGAGTTTCTATATTTTTTTTTGCAGAGAATTTGTTTTCTTCACTCCAGTGATTCAATTGGCTTGGTTTAAATTCCTAGCCTTTGCATTTCCCTACACGTATTCTCAGAAGCAAGAATGAACATATGCTCTTATGGCTTCGAAGCCTTACCCTCCACCTTACTCTCAACCAAAGGTTGCTACAAGGACATTAGTTTGGCGCTAGGCGACCTCTATCCTTCTCAGCACTCTGGTTAGTTAGCTTCTTTCTTTGACCATGCGTAGGACACAATTCCTATTGTTCGTTCACTGGAGTGTTATCTTTGTTATTTAACTTTTGACTGCCAACCTCTATTTATGAAGAATCCCTATTTATATGTAATAGGTCAAGGATGGAATAGGGGTTTCTCCCTTACCAGGTAACTATTCCCTTCTCAGTCAATATTTTAACTTTGTTCATGTTACTCTTACTCTTCATGTTCTGCATCGTATTTATATTGGGTTTTTGTCCCTTGCAGGTAATTTCAACTTGCGTCATGTTCTCTCTCTCAAACCACTAAGAGACGTGACTCCCTTAGACATTAACATTGTCTCCTCTTGCCACTTGCAGGTCAGTATTCACCGAACTCCGGTTAGAGGAAATCCGTTCTTCTCTCCTAGTTATATAATTTCTTTTCCGATATTTTAAAAATTGTATTAATAAAGTTGTAAATATTTTGACAACTATAATTGTTAAATCCCAACCCTCAATATTCATTTATATCAATTCATGGAACATTATAAGGCTGTTCTCAAACCACAGTGGGCTTGAAATCATTGGATTGTTATATATATATATATATATATATATATATATATATATATATCTGTCATTACTGGATTTTCATAATACCCATTTTGATTCCGGTTATTATCATTATGTTCCAGCAGTACTCTCTCCTTGCTCATTTTTGGCTTGGCTGTAACTTAATACTTAACTGATGGCATTTTTAATTTTATATATATCTATATACATATATTCAGCATTCTGTGTAGTTTATTGCCTTAAAGCTTTCAGGCCATACAATTGTTAAACTATATCCATAAATGTGGTGGTATTTTAATGAATAATATACTGCTCTTTTCCATAGTGTAAAGTCAGTTTCCAACATTCTGGTAACTCCACAATTTGTTATGGTATTGCAGTAATTCTTCTGTCTAAAACATTTTCGTAGCAGGGAGATTAGTTGTTCAAGGCAATTGTATGGATTTCTCCTACCACACTGGTTTGTAGTTTCTCTAGTAACAGTATCTAGGTCTCTTCAATAATTTTGGGAATATTATAAAATAATTGCCAGCCCTGCTCTGTACTTTCGTTTGTTTATTTGCACAGGATATTTGTCTAATTATCTATAGGTGGTGTAAGAATATCTATCTCTATATTTATTTCTAGGAGACATTTCATTTATAATATGCTACCATACCCCACTGCCTTTGGTTTGTATGATAGACTAGAATACATATAGTTAACTATATTCTGCTATTGTGAAATCTGCATGTTGTTTATTTACTTAACTTTCTTCCATATACTAATTCTATTCTCAAATGCAGTAATAGTTCTATAAAATAAATATTAATGAGCAGCCCCATGCTAATTGATGTTTACTTCTTTCTGATGTAGAATTAACTTCTTATATGCTTCTCTTTACATATGAACAATGTGCTGACCCTGAAGTCAGTCTATACCATTCTTTCTTTCTCATTAATTGTACAGTTTAAATTACAGTTTACATATGAAAATATTTAGAATTGGTACAGTGACTCTCACACTGCGTTATCCTACTCATGTTCATAATTTATACTAATATATGAGAAGCAGATTAAAGTTAAATCACAAACTTTCCTGTGGAGAAATATGTATTCTCAGATTTAAACCAACACTGGTTTGGAGATTCTGTTGGATTCTACTTCACAGATTTATTTTATACACTATGCAGAATTATAAAGGTGAATTCCTTATGATTAATTCTGTGAAATGTAGCATTTATAATTCTAATATACAATCAATTTTTATATGTAGCCAATTCATACTATATGAAGTAAACACATCAATAAATCTAGAGACATACCACTCATGCAATTGACCAACCTCCCAACCTTAGAGTCCTTCTGTCTCCCAGAACTCACCCCCGAGCTGAGATCATCTCCTAGAACAGATCAACCTCTAATCTGTTTAGGAGGAGCTTATTTAAGCTATTGTTCCCCAAAGCTTGTTTCTAATTTTGCGTCCAGAATATCAGGATGCTTTTCTTCTTGTTTGCCTAGGCTTCCCATTTTTGGGATTCTTTAAAGCTGTTTTATGCTTTTCCCAGCTTTTCCAACTTTTTACCTCTTCCCAACTACTTCCCTCGTCATTGGGGAATTCAAATTTTTCCTCAAAAATCAAATTTAGAAATAATTTCTTTCAAGGATTTTTGAAATATTGTGGGGAAATATTTGCCTTATCCATCCTCATGGATTTAGCAAGTGATCTCACAAATCTCATTTTGGTCAATCTGCACAACATCATTTTATTCATTTACTCAATTAATTACTTAATTACATTCACAAAATATTTATCCTTTGGGGTCCACTCCCCTTAGGATTAAAGTTCAATGTCTAGCTTTGAAATTCAAACACATAAATTGGGGGTGTTACATTTTCATATTTTTTACAATTTTTATTTAATTATGAAAGGTTGACATTTACGAGTAAAGTAGTTATTATTTTTTTATCATTAAAAAAAAATCATATGAACAAATTCATTGGAAAACAGTTATGATTTTGTGGAAACATGGTATTGGTGAGCCATAATATTGATCCATGATATTATAACGAAAGATATTTATAGATTAAGAATCTCTATGGTAAATTGGAAATAAATATGCATAGTTAAAAATCTTATTTAATATGTTTAAAATATATATCTATGATCAAATTATATATTAATTCTTTTTATTATTTAATAATAAAAATAATAATAATTTAGTCAGATTTTATGATTTTTTTATTTTATTTTTAAATTATATATTAATTTTTATTATTATTTAATAATAATAATAATAATGTGGTATAGAAAGAAGTTCCTCTTTGAAATTTTAGTCATTGCTCAATCTTGGAGAAAGATTGAGAAAATCCAGAAGTGTTTTAAACGTATAACATTAAAATAAAAAGAAATACACCCTATCCTATTCTCCTTATAGAAGTGGGTCTTTCCCCTATCGAGAGCCTAGCTATGACTATGCTTCTGTTGTACAAGCGCAAGCTCAATAGCATAGGAGACCATAGACTTCATAAGCTAGATTTAAATTCTAGCCAAAACCATATAAGGCTTAAAAGAGGTTGGAATAAAGACACTAGGGCCTAGTTAAACCATTGGGAGATCGACGAGAATGTTGCATTGCAAAACATCAATAACATTAAAAAAATTGTTATTTCTAAGTTCAAAGAAAAAATGTGGTATGAGAAAGATCTAGCAGCTAAAAGAAAATCAAGGTATTATAAGGAGGTCATCAACCCCACCTTAGAATATCAAAAGTATCTCTCTGTTTTAATTAGCTCAAAGAAGAAAATTAATATAGTCAAGATTAGAACAAACTCTCATGAGCTCCATAGTGAAACAGGTCAGTTCCTAAAACACCATAGATGGGAAGGATCTGCCATCTCTCTAAGAATATGAACATCAAGGATGAAAATCACTTCCTCTTAGAGTGCCCCACGTACAACCACATTAGAGCTTAATTTCATAATCTTTGTTGCAATACTAACCTTCCTAACCTTTTAAGATGTCAAAATTATAGTGAGATCGAGAGGCTTCTCTGCAAGCCTTTTGAGCATAGGAATAAAATCTTAAATCAAAATAAATAACTCTTTTTTTTAGGTCCAACAAACCAAAGATTGGTCTCAGTGGACGTTAACCACCATCATCATCATCACCAATAATTTAGTCAACTTTATGATTTTTTTAATTTTAGCTATATGAGATGTAGTTTATTATGGAAAGTCATTTAATTTATATAAATGTGCTAATAAAAAAAATAAAGATATTAAATTCAATTTGTTATACTAAAGTTTTTTTTTTATTAATAACTTTACAAATAAATTTTTAAAATTCAAGAATCATAATATGAATATGACATTAAAATAATTTGAAATAATAATGATTCATTATAAAACTGGTATTTCATAACATATAATTAATAAAAAGATAAATATTTAATAAATTTAAATATTAATTAAATTAATTGGTTATTCCGTTAATATTTTATAGTATATAATTTATAAACATATAAATATTTAATAAATTTAAATATTAATCAGAGAAATTGATTGTTCAATTAATCAAAAGATTTATGGTTGATATAAACATTGTAGAAAAATATCTAGACCATTGTCAACATTAATCATTTCCATCACTTTAAATTTAAGGAATGCATCTAAATTAAAAATATATATAATTCTAAACAAAAATAATAAATAAAATTTTATTCAATCATATTCCTATATTTCATTTTTTTTCTATTCCTATATTTCATCTTTCTTTTTCTTCCTCCCTCCTTTCTTTAAGATTCTTAATTTTGGCTTCTCTTTTCTAACTTTCTTAATTAAATTCTTTATAATTGTGAATAGCTTTTATTAGTACTTTCTTTTATTCTTATTTTATTGTGCCTGGTAATATTTATGTTTTTCTTTGCTATCCGCTTTATTATTATTTCCCTCTATTGTTTTATGTTTTTCTTTGCTTTCCTATTTATTATTATTTGATAATGTTTTCCATCTTTTTATATATTTTATTTCTTTTCTTTTGTTTATATTTTATTTTCATTTCTTTAAATTTTATCATGTTGTGATTTATTATTTATTGACTTCGATATATTCGTATTTTTTTCAAATTAATAATATATTTATTCATTGTTTTTTAATTTTCTCTTTCGTGTATTTTATTTCTCTTTGGTGTCTTCTGCTTCACTTATTCTATATATTTAGTCAAAGGTTTTGTATTTCATAAATTTATTATTTGAATTTCTAAAATATATAATAAATTTCTAAAATATATAGTTATTTATTTTAAATAAAAAATATTTATAGTGATTCAAATTTTTTTTGTTGTTGTTTATTTTAATTTTTTTTATATATTTATTTATTTATATAATTAAAATAATAATAAGTGTATTATTAATTTATAAATTTAAAATATTATTTTTGAAATTTTTTTATTGTTGATTTTTTATTTTTTTATTTTATATTATTTTAATATTTTAATATTTTTATTGATTTTCTTTATGATTTTTTTTTCTAATTTAATTTTAATGATCGTGTATTTATTTTCCGAGGTTTTATTTGAATATAATATTATTTGTTTTTTCTATCAACTGTTATTTAACTTTTGTATATCTAAGATATTAATTTGTTTTGTGGCATTCTATTTGGATATAATATTACTTATTTTTCTTATCAATTGTGATTGAAGGGTTGCATATTTATTGTATTAATTTGTCTTGTGGATGTTATCTAGCTATTTTGCATATCAATAATTTGTCTTCACTTTATCGATCTATGTTTTACTGATGAACCATTGCATAGTTAATGTATTTATTTGTTTTCTCGATCATGTTATCCATTTATGTCATGATGTTATCCATTTATGTCATGATGTGAACCACAGAAATAGTTCTAAACACTTACCTTAAAATTTCTATGTGATTTTTATATAATTCAATAATAATTATATAATTAGAAATAATAATATTTTTTCTATCTTGACTAATGCTAAAAATAAAATGAATATTTCCAAAATAAGAACTAATTCTCATGATTTTTAAAGTGAAATTGATAAAACACTTTCCCACGAAAGTGCCTTTTACCATTAACACACTAAGATGGGGTTGAAGATTAAAAGAACTTTATTTTGAACTTTATCACTCTTTATTCACTTTTATGACTTGCTAAGTCATAAAAACTATGGTGATCTACTAACACTCATCTCCCTTCTTTTTTATCATAGAAATGAAAATCTAAATAATCTCAATTAATGTCTTAGTTTCTTAAGGTCTATAGACCCTATTGGTTTTAGTGGACTAGTCATCATCATAATCCATTTAATAATATAAATTAAAATGACGATTCATATTTGTAATTATTATATTTTAAAACTCCATATTTAAATTTTATATACATATATATATATATATATATATATATATATATATATATGGAAAATTAACCCTCATAATACTATTTTAGTGTGTTCTCTTAGAGAGAGAGGGAGGGGATGTCAATGTATGTATCTATGTGTATCAAAGTTTTAGTAAAGATAAGAATATTATACATACAGAGATGAGAAATTTATATAAATACAAATAATATTATTAATAACTAGAATAAATCCCTCTTAATTTAGAATCTACCAAATTTCTAGAAATCAAATCTCTAGAGGTGAAAACCTTTTTTCCGGAGACTTGATGTCTCTAGGCCCTTGGAGATTCATAATTAACACATATCTATGTTGGTTCTATATTAAATTGATATGTGATATTCAATATATATATATATATATATATATATATATATATATATATATATATATATATATATATATATATATATATATATATCTTATTTTACTAGTAATAAAAATATTTCAATTTCCTTAATAAAATAATTTCATATCAACATTATAAAGGGAAATATGTAGTTAAAAAATCAAAAAACAAAAACAAGATTTTATTTTTTACTTCACACATATATATTTTGTATTCAGCAATAATAAATTTAATGGTCATGTTGAGTAAAATATTTCGATATCAACTATGTTTATATTATACAAATTAAATGAAAATAAGATATATATATATATATATATATAGATATTGGTTAAGAAATTTTATTAATGTGTTGTTTTGCATGAAGTCCCTACATGAATGTAACACCTATATCTACCAAGTACCAAGAAGAATTAAATATTTTAGGTGCAAACATTTCTTTGCACTCCAAATATTGCATTAGTCAATACTATAATAATAATAATAAATTTATAACAACTTATATCAAATTATAAGAAAAAATAAATAATAAATCTATAAATACTATACTTATAATATAACTATGTAATAAATTTAGATTTTCTAGACAATTTAAATTAATGTATAATTTTAACTAATTGTTTACTCACATTGTACAATAGACAGTGACAAGGTGTTCTATTAGGAAAAGCATTAGTAATGCTAAGGGTTGTTGTGGCCCGTGGGTGTAATCTCTCAGTGATTCTGAAGGTGTGATCCCCAAGTGGTGTGATCCCCAAGTGATCTTAACAGCCTAGGCCTGGTTCAATCTCTAGATAATTTTGAAAGGAGAGAAGTTCCTAGGTCACCCATTTTCAATTCAAATATTAAGAATAACTCTTCTCCCAAGACTCACATTATCTAACAAATAATATATTAAATAACAAATGATATTAAATAATATATTTTATGACATGATATTTACGCCGTAAGGTGTCCTTATTTTAAAACAACTTTCCTACCTACCCATCTGTCCTATTGCTGATCTTCATATTCTTTGTTAGATGATTGAAAAATTATTAGCCATATATATAAAATAGTTAAAAATTAAACATAAACATAAATAAAACCCTTAATATGCAAATGGAAGCCGCATTTGGAAGGGGCACCTGGAAGCCGCATTTTCTGCAGAGAAGGGGCCACTTGGAAGAATCGGGAAAAATCATCCTCCTTTCGGGCCACATTTGCTATAGACATGGGCCACATTTGCTACATACATCCTCCTTCCTGGGCACCTGGAAGCCACATTTGCAAGGGGCACTTGGAAGCCGCATTTGCTACATAGAAGGGGCATGCATAATCATCTTCTTTTCAGGCCCCATTTTTTGTAGACATGGGCCACATTTGCTGCAGACATCCTCGTTCCTAGGCACCAGGAAGCCGGATTTTCAAGGGGCACCTGGAATCCGCATTTCCAAGGGGCGCATGGAAGCCGCATTTTTTGTAGAGAAGGGGAAATTGGAAGATTGAGAAATCATTTGCTGCAATACAGGAGATATTATGAGACAGACAGCTGCAGCTAGAGCTGGAACAAACAGTTTGGTAGTTATTAGTTAGGTGTTGGTAGTTCTCAGATTTTCTTTTAAATGTGTTTCTTTCATTCATTGTTCATATATTTCTTCTATTATTTGTTTCTTCCAGTGAAGAACTGAAAAAGGACATGATGTTGTGCCTGAGTGTTGCTGAGTGTTGACGACTTCCACTGAAGTTAGAAAATGAAGTGCTATTCCGTTTGGCTGCAATTATTGGGCTGCTGTCGGAAGGTTTCAAGCTACAAAGATTCAAATCTGGCCAACTACGTGGTTGGTAATTTCTACTTTGTTTTCTAAGAGCCCACATTTAAATGCTTCTTGCAGTATACATACTATTCTTGCCCCTTAGAAATATTCTACTACTGTCAAAAGATTTAAACAATACTCAATTTCTGATTTTTCAATCTTGTTACATGCACTAAACTGTGGAAAGTGATGTATACCTATTTCTTCACTGATCTTCTAAAAACCTGAAGCAAAAAATATGATTCTTGGCGGCCTTTTTGTTCAATTTAAAATAAATCTATTGTGCTTCTTTCACTATCAGAGAAGGGAGGCCAACGTACAAATTAATAAATTATTAAATATAATCACACTGGTGTGAGGGAGTTCCTCTGTATTTTGTGCCACCTCCACCTTGTTTGGAAGAGGTAAGTAGCAGAAAATCCTCTCAGGTCACCTAAATTAGCTTTACGAGGGATATTCCGGGCTAGAGTATTTTTGTTACCTATTCCAAACATATATATATTAGAAAGAATATCAGTCTCCCTACCACAACATATGAGAAGAGATTTTGTAAGTCGAACTGCATGTTTCATCCTGTAAAACTAAGTTATGCTGAATTTTCACCACACCTTTGTGCAAACTTCTTACAAAATTTAAATGGTATGTTTTCACAGCTTTTGTATTATCTAATTCAAATGTTGATTTTTGAAATATTTCAGAATTAAACAAACAGAAAGGGGTCGAAATATTTTCACATAACTTTTATTTGTTAGATTTCGAAATATTTTTAGAATTTATAATCCAATACAGTTTTGTAAAAAAAAATCTGATTGAATACTTTGAATATTTCAATCCAAATAAAGATAAACTTAAATTAAATTCTCTGAAATATTCAATCCAAATAAAGGTAAACTTAACTTGAATACTCTAAAATATTCAGTCCAAATAAAAATGAAAAAAAAAAGGATTGGAAGGACTAAATCTACTTAGACCAGAGAGTTTTTGAACCTGAATATTGATATTAGAGATCTAAAATAAATGTTTTCTTAGATTTGAAACTCGATGAAGGCCTTTGGATCCCTCTAGATATATTTTCTAAAACATATATTGTAAGGGAAATACTGCTACTTCTAAATGATATGCATAACCCAGTAAAGTTTAGCATGAGTTTTCTAAGACTAAAACAGAGTGTCATAGGGACATTAGATCTCACTGAAAAAGAAATAAATAAAGGAAATGTACCTGTGATTGATCCAAAAATTATAACACGCTTTGATTTGAAATCAAACTTTTAAAATACCCCCTGCATAAGATCGAATTAGATTAGAGAACTCTGCTTCTCTAACCATAAGATTATTGATGCACCAATAAATTGATGCTTTGACCTGTGTGTCAACCCACATGGGAAGAAAATGAAGAACAGGAGATGACATAAGATGTTTACACAATCTATGGATTTAAGAAACCTTCATAGGAATCTTCTATAGCTTGGGGCAGATCAAAGTGGTACAATGTAACATGTGGTTGAATGCCTGAGAAATGCATTGTGCCACGATTAAAATTGTAAAAAAACAAAGTATTGAGACTACTGTATATGGAAATAACCAAATTTTTTTATTTCAGACTGATTTCTATTAAATTCATTGCAACTACACATTTTATTAATATTCTTCTCCACAGCAGCTATATGTGATAGCAAAACATGGTGTTTTTCTGCTACATTTCTTCTACACTTACCATCACTGTCTTTACTTCCCATTGAAAGACCCAAACAGAGACTCTGAGCTGTAGAGGAGATAAAACCCTGACCACCCTTCGACCTGATTCAAAATACATCAGATTGTTTTAGTGTTTCCAATATGTTTCCAAAGGTAAAGGAGAGAATTCACAAGCAAGAAACTAGTTTTTTGCTCGAAGGCCACCAAATATTTTACATCCATGTGATAGACTTCTCATCTGTATTAAACTACTATTTCCTTGAAAACTATAACTTCTTCCATCCTTGGTAAAAGAGAAAAGGTTTGATAATATTCTCTTCCATATTGTCGTTTATACCCTTGACCACAATTTCTGCTTTGTTCTATTGAAATATGCATTATACATCATTCCTAGTTTTATAAACTCACCTTGCACCAATAACTCATTTTCCTACTATAGGGTTTTCTATCTTGCACGTATCATTTTTCTCACATACAAGTAAATAATTAGAATTTCACCTTCATTGCTAACTTCTGTGTAAACTATTGACTTGCTGCTACTTTTACTAAAACTATTGCTCAATAGGAATGAGTCAATACAGCTATATCAAGCCTTGGACACCGGCTTGAACCCATACATTTCTTTTCTCAACTTATATATTTTTTTACAAGCCTAGAGTTTCAATACCAAGAAAGTATCTCAATAAGTCCATTTTTGTCATTTGAATTTTTTTTTTTTTTCTAATCTAAATTCTTTCCATGGATAGATTGATATTTCTTGTAAAAACAAAATCATCTACATACAAGTAAATAATTAGAATTTCACCTTGATTGTTGACTTTGGTGTAAACTATTGACTTGCTGCTACTTTTACTAAAACTATTGCTCAACTGGAATCAAATTAAATAAATATATAAAAACTCACAAATTCATTATCATCATCTTCATGCTTGGATGTCTCATATATTTCTTACAAGTAGAAAATAGTTTTTATGTTGATGCACCAGATATCATTTTTCCATCAAACTATGGTACTTGTTGCCAAATACTGCTGCTGCTAGCCATCTCAAGGAATGCAAAATAAACACCATTAGCCTCCTAAAATCTATTCAAATACCAATCTATTTGAGAGGAAACAATGTGTGTACAGAAAAACAGAGTAAAGAGTGAAGCTGAGTCTAACAAAAAAACAAAGTATTTTGAGACAACTGTATATGGAAATAACCCAACTTTTTTATTGCAGACTGATTTCAGCCATAATAGTATGCCATTCCCCACTCTCCCCAAGAGCTTTGGTAGCAGCAAGCCCTAAAATAGAGGAGGCACCTATTATGATAACATTACCTTTTATATTTTTCTTTTTACTTGCTGAAGCTTCCTTTCTTTCCACTGGTGCGGCCACAGTCTTTTCCCTTATCCTAGGAACATTAGTATTTCTACTGGTAACTTAATGATACAAATGCACGTTAATCAGCCAACTATTTTCTCCTAATCCAAATCCCCTGTATAGATTGTAAGCGGCTATGCTTCCATCCAAACAAACTGCATTACACCAACTACTATTACCTTCACAACTATAACTGCTTCCATCCTTGATACAAGAGAAAAGGTTTGATAATAGTCTCTTCCATATTGTCGTTTATACCCTTGACCACAAGTTTTTCTTTGTGCTATTCAAATATGAATTACACATAATTATTGGTTTTATAAACTCACCTTACACGAATAACTCATTTTCCTGCTATACGGTTTGCTATCTTGCACGTATCATTTTTCTCAATTGCTTAGATTTATTCATCAATGTCATCAGAACATTTTTTTTATTTTACTGCATCCTCAAAATCAGATTAAATAAATATAGAAAAGCTCACAAATTCATTATCATCATCTTCATAGTTGGATGTCTCATATATTTCTTACAAGTAGAAAATAGTTTTTATCTTGATGCACCAGATATCATTTTTCCATCAAACTATGGTACTTGTTGTCAAATGCTACTACTGCTAGCCATCTCAAAGACTCTAAAATAAACACCATTAGCCTCCTAAAATCTATTCAAATACCAATATGTTTGAGAGGAAACAATGTGTGTACAGAAAAATAGAGTAAAGAGTGAAGCAGAGTATAACAAAAAAAAAAAGTATTTTGAGACTGCTGTATATGGAAATAACCCAATTTTTTATTGTAGACTAATTTCAACCATAATAATATGCCATTCCCCACTCTCCCCAAGAGCTTTGGTAGCAGAAAGCCCTAAACCAGAGGATGCACCTGTTATGATAACATTAACTTTTCTATTTGTGTTTTTACTTGCTGAAGCTTCCTTTCTTTCCACTGGTGCGGTCACAATCTCTGCCCTTATCCTAGGAACATTAGTATTTCTGATGGTGACTTAATGATACAAATTCATGTTAATAAGCCGTCTATTTGCTCCTAATCCAAATCCCCTATGTATATTGTAAGCCGCTGGGCTTCCATCCAAACAAACTGCGCTACACCATGAACTTGAGTAAATTACAAATAACAAGAATGATTTGAATGAATCTTAGAAGATAAGCATAGATTAAGCTAAGTTCTTAAAACTGTCATATTAATCTATTACTCTCTTCACTTGGCTAACAAGAGCTCCCCCAAGGGCCAAAACAAGGAGAAAACCATAACAAAGAGCATGCATAAGGAAATAACAATGACAATCATAGAAAACAGTAGATATAACAAGTTCAGGAATAAATTCCTTGCCTCCACATTAATCAGCTAGCTATTTTCTCCTAATCCAAATACCCTATGTGTGTGTGTGTGTGTGTGGATCCAAATCCGAAATAAAAACACCAAACCAGGATCCACTCTCATTAGTTTTCTCATCATTCCAATTGCTTGCTTAAATTTTACCAGCTCCTCTGGTTGCTTCATCTCAAGATTGCAGAAATTTGTAATGGTTTGATATATCTTGGAACTGAACGTGTTTCTACTTATTCCACACAAATTGGTAACAAGTTGTCTACAATAGACCCATGCATATTTTCCATGGCTTTAGTATGCTATCCTGGCCACTATTTAGGGATCTTAACTATGAAACTTTAACTTCGGATTTATCTCAGATCTATTATTGGCTCATATCTACTCAAAAGTCATCCTTATTGGCTCATATCTACTCAAAACTCATCCTTATTGAGTTGCAACAGCTGGAATGCAGAAACAGATTTGTCATGAGCCAATGTAACATGCAATTGTCAGATATTCCAAGTGAAGGGTGTAATTATTGATCAAAACATTTTAGTGGCAGAAAAAGAAAACGTTGTTTCAAACATGGTGGTCGCTTTCTTTCCTTTATTCCTCACTTGTGACGGGCCAAATTTGGGTGCATAAGTCTCTCTCAAACAACTTCTTTATGTAAAGTTCTAAGTACATTTATTGAACATAAAGAAAACTTTTAGGAAGTAGATTTATTTTTATTCTTTAATTTGATTTGATTTGTAAATTAGTTAGTTTTGTTTAATTTGAAAAAAAAATTAAAACTTATTTATTTTTAAATATAAGAATTTATTTATTCCAAAAATGTTATTTTATCAACTTAATGTCAATGTTGTATCCTAATAGCTCAAATTATACGACACTATAGTGAACAAACTAGATACAATTTTTTTAAAAGAGTTTTGAAAGATGTATATCTATATAGGAAACTTATTTATACATCTAACTCAAAACCACATATAAATTTTTTGAATTATTCTAAAAGACCTTAGGCATTAACTTAATGTAAAAGACAAAAAATGTCAATTAATGTAAGAGTTAGATTTTAACAATGCATAACTAGTAATTGCACCATATATTGCAAAGGAAACGCTATAAAGCAGTAACATAGGAAAGAGTAGTATAGAGGAAATGCTCAATTGTAATTTTGTTAGAACTACATATGTTAATATAATTTTTATATAAGTATCAGTTATTTAATGATTCATTTGGATTATTTTTCATGTGTAGATATTATAGTGCACATGTTTTGTTGAAGATTGTTTCTCTTTAATGATGCTTTATGTTCATGATATTCTAAGTTTCACATTTCTGAAGATGTATTTTATCAAATATTATTTCAAATGTTGTTTTTCATAAATATTATTCTAGAAAAGTGCTCTGGTATCTTAAATGATTACAATAGAGGATTATTAATAATAATTTCAGTTTCATATTATTAAATCGAAGAAGATATTATTTTCCTATGTTTTGTACAAGATTCTTTCTAACACCATCAACATTTTTATCATTTAGTTTTTATATTCAACATAATAATTAGTTTTAAGTTAACTAAGACTTACCTACAAATGATCCATAATTTTTATATATTAAAATTTAGATTAATCTACAAAAACTAACTTTTAAAGCAATAAGTATATCTTAATCCATCATCTTTGAATAAACCTTTAGTTTTAACTTCTCATGTAGTTCTATAGGAAACGTAATTATACATCTAAATCAAAACCACATATAATTTTTTTTTAATTATCTTCTTATCTATTTTTTCCGAAAATGACAACAAATCTTACTGAAAATGCTATTCCCTCAATTCTCTAAGGGAAAATTCATATTGAACCAATTCTACAATTCGTTGAACTTGAACGTATTACATCAATGCAAAGTTCAACAATAAGATATCGCACCGCCATCTCTGATGGAACACATATGAAGCACATTATGCTTCCGATAATTTTCAATGACCTCGTTGAAGCAAGATTTCTTCAAAAAGGTTCAATTATACATGTTAAAAATTGGACTAGTTCAACTATTGGTCCGTAAATGTAAGGTTTTTACAAAATTATTATTTAAAATTTACGTATTTCCTTAATATCACTTTGAAATCTAAAAATTTCTCTTATTACTATCATTTACCATGTAGGTCAATAATGCTATTAGACTTCAAAATTTGTAGTACATCTACACCTTTATTTGGTATTCCAAAAAATATGAGTATCTCAATCACTTTTCAAGAAGAATATCCATCGTCATCGAACCAACGACCTTCGTCAAAAAGGCACTAAACCCTTTCTGACATTCCTACTGCATCCATTACACCAATCCAAATTCTAATCAAATAAATAAACCCTTACCATTCAAACTGGTGCATAAAAGGTTATGTTCAAAGAAAGACAGCTCTTCGACAATTTCAAAATCAATATGGTCCTCGTAAAGTGTTTGGCTTTGACCTGTACAATATAGAAGGTGGGGAAATACACATTAAATGTTTCAACAATGTTGCCGATTCTTTCTTCGACAAAATCCAAGTTGAAAATATGTAGATTGTCTCAAAAGGAAACGCGAAAATGGCTAATAAACAGTACAACCACTTAAACAATGAGTGGGAAATTTTGTTAAATGCTACATCTATCATAGATCATGTTGCCAACGAAAATAGATCCAACCCAATAGTGCATTTCAATATTAAATCAATCAATGATATCATAACAACAAACGTGAACTTCATTGTTGATGTTCTTGGTATTGTTATAAGAATTTCCAATCCATGCACCATACATAGAAAAGATGGTTCAAAGTTACGAAACAAATATTAAATCTTCAAGACATGTCTGGATATAACATGGATGAAATATTTTGCGTTGGTAATTTTGATGGAGTATCGAAAGAAATTTCCAGCTTATGTACTACAGGAAATTATCCCATCATAGCAATCAAGTCTGCTCGCATTGCCAAATTTAATGGAAAAAATGTCGGTACTACAACAAGGTCGATTATTCTTATAGATCCTGACATCGAAGAGGCTCATATCCTAAAGTCATGGTTTAGAAAAGAAGGTTCCACTACAACTTCTACACCACTGAGAAGAATATATTCACCTTATTTTGGCCATCAACCCAAAAAAATAACGATTGCGGATATTTACAATATCGAGTCCTCAGATATACCTGCATTCTACCAAGTCAAGGGAACAATAAAAAAAGTATGGATGGACAATTTTTATTACCTATCATGCCATTCCATTGTTGATAAGAAAAAATGCATGAAGAAACTTATTCCAAAGAATGCAAGCACATGGTTTTTCCCTAAATGCAAAACCAAAGTAACTGACTGTGATTACAGATATTTACTAAAGATAGATATACAAGATCACACTAATCAATTTCTTTCAACAGTTGCTTTCAAAGATGCAACGTCTACAATTCTTGGAGTTAATGCAAAGGACTTATATTTGTTATCTGAGGATCCTGATGTAATAAAGGAAATTGTCTTGAAATCACTCTGGACAGATCACATCTTCACACTATTAGTGAAGACAGAAACATTTAGAGACATACCATGCTTGAAATGTGTTATCATCAAAGAAGAGAGCTTGCAATTCTCAATAGAATGCAACAACATCCTTCAAGAAATCAATAAAATTTCAATATCATAGATAAATATGATTACAAGTACTATCATAGAGAAAATATGTGTTATTATGGTGTATGGTTACTACAGTTTAGGCCAATTGTAAACAATATGTCATGGCAGAAAAGACACTTGGTTTATGTCTTCCAAATTCATATTTTTTTTTCTTAACTATTACTATCAATTTACCAGTTGTTATTTAATCATAGAAAAAATGTGTGCTACGCTACGTGCAAATTATCTCTCCACAAAATATTAAATTGTGATATGTCATCAATGTAATGTTTGTGGCAAATATATTTGAAACATGTGTTATTGGATATTGGATCAAACATAGTCTTGCAATCTAACTTGACTATATCGCTTTTTCCAGACATAGTCAAATCTTCCTCTATAGTTACAAATCACTAAAAATTATTCTCAAACACATTGTTTTAATAATATATTAACAAAATTAAATTGTAAAATTCAATTTCTTTTTTTCCCTTCCATATAATAACATGGTTGTTGTCTCTCCAACTAACATTGTCACTCCATCTCAATAATTTAACTTTTTCCCTATTAACAAATCAACCAAATTTGCACATTACATATCCAATTACATTCATATACATCTCTAAAATACTTAAATATAATCTCAAACATATTGTTATCGACACATTACACATCCTATTGTCTTCCTCTATAGCTAGAAATTACTAAAACTTCATTTCAAACACATTGTTCTAATAGTATATTAGCAAAAATAAATTTTAGACTTCAATTTCTTCTTTCCCCTTCCATACAATAACATGGTTTTTGTCTTTCCAAATAACATTTTCACTCCATCTCTCTTTCGTGTAGGTGCATTAACTTGTCGAAATGTCTACTACTTCTAATGATGAACGCGCGCGAAGATACTATGCAACAAATAAATAACAAATATATGCACGTCGATGTGTTACTTATCATGCTAAAAAAATCCCTCAAATATTCCCAAACAAAAAAAAGGCAAAATAAAAGTCAAAATTCATCATCAACAACATACGATGGAAATTCACAATTTCCATCAAACAATTCTCACTCCGAAAGCAATTCTCTTTCCCAATTTACAAGTCGACCATATTCTCAGCAAACCACTCTACCAAATTCATCCACAGCTCATTCGCCACCATAGTGCATTCCGGATGCTTTCAACGATGCTCATAATAATGATGCTCAAACAAAATCATCTATACCTCATTCAACCCCTCCATCCATTACACATGCTTTCAACAACGTTCATACTAATGATGCACAACGTGAATTCCGTGCAAGAATTGATAGGCTTGCACCTAAATCACCATGTTCCATTTTTCTTGAATCCTATCCTAGAATCCATATCCACATGTCAAACCAAATCTATTGTTGCTACATATGCATGTCTGAAAAAAACATTCACCGTTTCTCATTATCAAACAACATGGACCCTAGTCCTGAACGACCTATCCTGGCTGCTCTTTCACAAATAGAAGAAATGCTTATTGCTAGGGTTAACCCTATCCTCCAAGTAACACATGCACGTGGTGGCCAATATAAATACACTGGCCACACACTTTTCTTTTCGCAAGACATTACAAAAATAACATGCATGTTGCCACGACGTGTTGAAGACTTGGATATTTTAATCGTTACCCGTCAAAGTAATGACCATCAAGCTTATGACTGCATTGTAAGTAGACATCAAGTTCTCACCGCATTAGAATACAAATTGACAAATGATCCTTATTATAGGAATGCTCACATTAATAACAATGCACTAGCATCCTTACCAGAACTCCCAACCGATATCTCATCATCCCTTCACCATTCCAATACCATAGATCAAACTACTCAACTGTCAATCGAAACACCAATTTTCCCCACTGAACAATCCATAGACCAATACCCACACTATACATCATCATTCATTCCCACTATACCTAATAGAAATACAAAATTCCAAGAAATACAACATTATTTACATGCATACAACCACCATTCTGCTACTACAATCCAATGGCCACCAATAAGATTATCCCTAATCAATGAATACAACACGAAAGGTCTACTCTCTATGGATTTACCAACCCTATTCCCCACAGGATCTGCACTACCTAATCAACCAAGAATAAAGACAATGCAGTTACATGAATACACACTTCATATTCTGCATTACCACGATAACGGATTCAGCAAGAACCCTCTCTTCCGCTACTACATATACAATATGATGACGCATCATCGCAATCAAGAAACAACATCCTTATTTGTAAAAAAAAACATTGGAGATGGCTTCCCAACATCAATCCAAGAATTTAACATCCAATTACAACATCTTCCAGATGAAAAATTGGTAGAACAAGTGATCTGATTCTGTAGCTCTCTACGTGGCACAAGATATTTTTGGCACAAAGCTGAAAATGAACTGACAGACATGATATCTCAACTCAGCTGGCCAACATTCTTCTTCACATTAAGTGCAGTTGATACAAAATGGCTTGATCGTCATGCAATCATGCCAGGAATTCCACCTGATGATGTTGCAATACAACACAAATGGAGAAATGATAACATTATCTCTAACCCCCACTTAACATCACTATATATGCACCACAGATTCACAATATTTCGTGAAGTTATCTTGGAGAAAAACTTGCAAACAAAAGACTACTAGTACAGGTATCCATTCTACCACAGTACTTTCATAATTCTTTATACATCAAACTCCTTCTATTTCAAAATTTTCTAACAAAAAAACATCCTTCGCATGTATGAATGGCAACATAGAGGATCATCGCAAATCCATGGCTTCCTCTGGATACAAAATTCGCCTGATATGAAAACTCTTAATTGGGATAACATAGAAGCAGTTGATAGTACTAAAAAATTCTTCGACAAATACATATCAGCTTGGAACCCTCGGCTTTCTACAATTTTTGACCAATCAATTTCTCAAACAAATGTAGAAGACCCTTGCTTATTGTCTAAGTCAAACATTCTTAGAAACAATCCTTTTAATGATTATTTCGAACTTATCAATTGCATTGAGAGACACACAAAATGCACTGAAAACACATGCCTCAGGAAAAAAGGCTCCTGATTCGAATTCTGATATAAATCACCTTGGGAATTACATGCACATTCCTCCTTATTCATCGACTCCAATGGCCAAAAAACATACACTCCCACTCGCAATGATGATCGACTAAATACCCATAACCCTACCATCCTATCTATCCGGCGTGTAAATATTGATTTCCAACCAGTACTCCCAATCCATGCCGTTCAGAAATATATTGCAAAATAAGCATCCAAAGCAGAAAAAAAATCCGAAACATTCCATGAAATGCTACATAGAATTGTACTCGCTTCACCTAATGTTGACCCAGCCACATCTTCATTCCAAAAATTCCTTACAAAACTTCTTGTCGATCATGACATAGGAGCACAAGAAACCTGTCATATGATACAGAAATTACCACTAACATTGTGTAGTCACTCCTTCTTCCCTTTAAATGTAAAAAAAAAAATCCATATGCACCTTCCAGAGAATAAAACCACCACTCCTCCATCATCACACTTAATAGATACATACATCCATCAACCATGTCCCTTAGAATCCACATCACTTATCGAAATAGCAAGATCATGGTCATATGATCCCCATTGTAATACAAAAAAATGGAAACAAAGACCTAAACAAGCAATTCTTTGTATCATACCATGTTATTCCTCAATATCATCCACAACCGACTCTTCTTATGCTGACTTCTGTAGAGTTGAACTTATGCTTTACAAACCATTTCGCCATATCGCGAGTGACATAGGAACTTCTGCTGAAGAATTTATCAGAAATTGGGAAGCATTTCGTCCATTTTACAAACCGTGGCATCAACACCGGACACTATCTGATATCGATCCTCCTGCAAATGATAACACAACTACTGAAGAATTCCATCCTCCAGAAACTATGGACCTAAACGAATGGGAATTACTCTCTCAGTTGTACCCTACAGACGAACTGCTCATAAATGACATTCAAATGCTTGGTCTTCGTGGTTTGGATGATAGCCATAACTGGAATGATACAACTATTCCATTGCATCTTCAACAAATAGGTGCACATTTCATTGAGAATAATCGCTCTGTCCATCGCATTATTCAAAAAAATACAGATACTCTAATGTGCCTTAGCTCATTATCTTCAATGCAAAAAAAAGCTCTAGATATTATTCGTGCTCACTCCATTAAGAAGGATATCTTACCTGCTCTGCGAATGATAATACAAGGCACTGCTGGAACTGGGAAATCCCTTCTTATAAATTGCATCAGAGAAATGCTCATAGCACTTGCTGGCTCAGAACCTTCACCAATCATGCTCCTAGCCCCTACAGGTGTTGCAGCATTCAACATACAAGCATCGACAATCCATTCTGCTCTCCATCTTCCAATAAAATATCTTACACCATTACAAGGCAGTGCTCTTGCAAAATTTCACGAAGAGCTTAAGCATATTAGGTACATATTAATCGATGAAATGAGCTTCATCGGACCTAAGCTTCTTCACAAGGTTGATCAACGGCTTCGTGAGGCATTTCCATTAAAAAGAAACTTACCATTCGGCGGTTGCTCGATTATATTAGTTGGTGATCTCGGCCAGTTACCACCCGTCCAAGACATACCACTATATGCAGGGACAAGTCATGGAACCGCATTGTGGAACACATTCACAACAGTCATCACATTGGACAAAATATTTCATCAACAAGGTCAGAATAGTGCTCAAGTTATTTTCAAAAACATCCTCCAAAACATTAGAAATGAAAATCCAACAATCGAGGACTACAACATCCTTATGACGCAAATAGACTCTTTCTTGTCTGAAGATGAAATACAGTCTTTCCATGATTCTATACATCTATTTCCAATAAACGCTCAAACATTGGACCATAACAAGCAAATGATCAAATCTTTAAACACTCCAGTTGCAAGATCAATCGCAGCAGATGACACCACATATTCTGCATTCTCTTCAGATGAAGAGCAACTAGAGCGAATTGTCTACCTCTGCAAAGGGAAAAAAGTAATGTTGACTTCCAACCTTTGGGTTTCAGCAGGGCTTGTTAATGGTTCCCTCGGGGAAATCATATCCATCTTCTACAAAGAATCAACTTCACCTCCACAACTTCCAACATTTGTAGTAGTTGAATTTCCAAAATACATCGGGCATGCTTGGGATGAAACAAACCCCACTCACTTGCCGATTCCAGCAATAAAAAGAAATGATCGTATGCAAATTCCACTAAAAATGGCTTGGGCTTTAACTATACATAAATCTTAAGGTATGACTCTGCCACAAGCAATGATAGACATTGGAAAAATTGAACGACAAGGCTTCACGTTCACAACAATTTCAAGAGTCCCTTCACTATAGAATCTCTGAATTTTCCCTGCATTCAGTTTCGACCATTTCATGAAAAAGAAAGACAACAAAAATATTGCTTGCAAAAAACAAGCAAAAGAACGTCTTTGTTCAATGTCTCCTACAGATGACCAACTCCATTTCATATGTTAACATCTCCAAAAGGTTTCCACATATCATCAGCTCCATAATATTTTCATCGCGTATCATTTCTACCTATTACTAACAACTTAATTTACTCATTATTAATACATAGTTTAAAATATTAAATTCGTTATACAATTCTTAACTATTTCCTTTTAACATTTTCTATCTTTTGAAACAGAACACATGGACTCAAAGATATCACATTTACAAAGCCACTGCATTCCATATCTAACATCTCGTAAAGGTTTCCAAATATTATCAACTCCAAAAAATTTTAATCACACAACATTTCTACTTCCTAACATTAACCTGATTTACTGATTATTAATAAATGGTTCAAAATATAGATTCTTGATATAATGCTTACCTATTTGCATCTAACAATTTCTTTGTTTTGAAACAGAAAACATGGACTCCCAGATATCGCAACTACAAAACTACAGCGCAGAGATAGATGCAACAATTCATTCATTACAGGAGATACAAAAAAGATTCTTGCCAGTCCCAAATCCATGTGCCACTATACAGACTACGACCAACTATAGATTTATTACTTAAAATAAAATCTACTATCAAACATATAATCCACATACACGAACGAGATAAATTGAGAAAAGCAAGAGCAGAATGGCAATCTAGAAATAGGCACCTGCAATTCCAAATAAATCTCCAATGGTGTTCAGTCTGCCATCAATTGACCTGCATCTACGACTTAACATTTCCAATCACATATTACAGGTAACTTCAATTTCAATCAATATTATTTCTTTATGATAGAATTCACACAAAACCTCATTGAAGTCAACTTGAACAAGTTATTTTCCATTTTAAAATAAATATATATTCTTCTAATTTCTCAAAAAAAATTCTCTTTGCAGGTTGCTTATTACATCAGCATATCTCCTAACTCTTCACCAAGCTCAACATCAATCATTTTCTTCATGATACACTTGTAATCTTTTACAAAAAATACAATTTCATTGCAAAATACTAACATGCAATGTACATTTCTACAATTTCACACTCTTCAAAATTACATTTCAAACATTGTACATTCTGAAAATCTCACGTAATAGAAATAAATTGCCATCAACTAACTTTTCCATTACATCTTTTACTTATTCTCAACAATATAATTATGTATTCTTTTCAGTATCATATTATTACAATATTAAAACTCCTAATAAATATAAAAAACTTCAATAAATCATTTCAAAAATTTTACATTTCAATAATTCACAATTTTTTTTTAAAATAAACACAATCTCTTTCACAATTCTACCATAAATTTCTTTTCAAATATGAAAATGCAATCTCTATTTCAAACATTATACATTATATATACATATCTCCAATGACATTATAATATAACTTTCTTTTCAACTATGAAAATGCAATGTCTATTTCAAACATTATACATTCTATATACATATCTGCAATGACATTAAAATATATTTATATATTTATAGACATATCAAATTCATTACAGCTCATCTCATTCTACCATCTTCCTTACGTCATTTCCTTTTTAAGTGGGTGCGGTACTTTAGTAATTACTATAGTGAAAGATATGATAATATTGCATAGAGATCGCATGAAAAATGAGAATATTAAATTTTGTTTTGATAAATAAATTATGTTATATTGTTGTGCAAAAGTCGTGCGGTTACCTTCCCATAATTTTTCTTTGAAAATTAATTCTCAAAATAAGGGAACCAAATTAGTAATATGTACCTGAGGTAACCAAGGAGAGAGGAGAAGAGTTGTAATAAAGAAGTGGGATAAAATGGTAATATGTATTTGAGGTAATTAAGGAGAGAGGAGAAGAATTGTAAAAAAGGACTGTGATAAATTTGTTAATTTTATTCTCAGTGTTGGTTAAAATAGAGAAATAATTTTGGTTATTAAGGGTGGGGTTGATCACCTCCTTATAGTATTTTAGCTTCTTTTTACCCTCCAACTTCTTATCATCTCACATCTTGTCCTTAAAATTAGAGGTAATAGTATCTTTGATATTATCCTTGCTTACCATGATGATCTCTTTCTTAATCTCGGAGATCAAAACTAGGCATTCTTATATCACTCTACTTAAAGCCAAATAAAAGCTTTCACTAATAATAATCATATGGTGTGTAAGTACTTTTTCTCATTAAATTATTCTTATTTTAAAATTATGTGCTTTCAAGGAAATTATAAATTCATAATACATTTAAGAATTTTTTTTAACTTTATTTATATATAGTTCAACTAGAGATGCTAATGTAAAATTTGAATGAATAAGATTTCCACCCATCATTAGTGTTAAGATGATTAGTAACGGTTGACTTCGTAACGGCTTAAAAATTCAGGGTTAGTGAAAGAATATAAATGCGGAAATGGACATGGATGACTATAAAATAATTTAACAGATATAGTAGACAATGGACTCTGAAATAATAATATTCTTACTCGAAATTTGGCAATGTGAATTATGCGTTTAAATAATAATAATAATATTAATATTGATGTTCGCGTTTAAATAATAATAATAATATTAATATTTATGTTAATGTGTTGTCGTTATTGCAATTGCCTTGGGATTCCTTCATTTATCTCACAGTTTGCAGATACCTTTTGTCTTTGTTCCCCATCAAACACAAACACTGCCACATCCCAAAATTTCTGGTTGAGTTGTGAATAGGGTTATCTTGAAGATTATATGTCTCGTTCTTTACCTTTCAAATTTGATAATAGCCCAAACATATACGGGTTGTCTTTACCTTTCCAATTTGATAATAGTTCAAACATATCTGTTATCTCCATGTGAGAGTCTGTATGTTTAAATGTAAGTTTAATTGTTTAATAGGAGGTTAGGTTTAATTTTAATTATGTTTAATGTGGAGGTTATAGGTGATTTTTTTAATAAAAATAAAATATTTTTTTTCTAAGTATGACCAATTCTATTATGTATAGGGATTCTTGGTACAAAACGAGCACGATGTCGAATTTATGAAAGCTTAGACAAACGCTGTGTTTGAAAAACAAGGCTGTTGAGTATACGAATTTTACGAGAATGGGAAACCAGTCCTATTAAACATAAAGTCTTAACCGCCCTTGAGAGGGAAACCGGTTTTGAGTTCATATAAACTAAACAAACATAAAAAGAAATGCTGGAATTCAGAAACCACTTTTTCATCTGATCTGCAAAGCTACAAAGCCTAGAATTATCTGCAAAACTGGAGCAAAAAGCCTGGAGAGCATTGCAGAGGCTAGTCATGAGTCGGAGATGGTGGTTCCTCGATAATCCTGCAACCGAAATCCTCGTCGCTGTCATCATTCCCAGAGTCGAGAGCATCCATCCCGCCAGAGTGCGCCACTGTGATTCTTTGCTGCGCCTGTGGAGAGGGAGGGGAATTGGTAGGAACAACCACTGCACTGGGAGGACCAGAACCCGGTGGGGGGAGCAGAGAAACCAGACGGGGCACAGCATGATTGGGGATTTCTTCACGCAGAGTAACCGTGATGTAGGCCGTGAGGACATAATTGGAGGATGTACTGTCAAATCTGAGCTCCGCACGCTGCGAAGTCTGTCGGATAAAGCGCCGAGCATTGCCAGGAGGGACAGGCGGGGGAGAGCTGCTGCTGGGCGCGTGAGCACGGGAAGGAGAGGGCGGGGCAGCGTCCACGGATACTTTGATGGCATCTCCAGAGCGGCCACGACCCCTTCCTCTTCCACCACGCGGGCTCAGATTGAGTTCATGGTCGTCGTCTGCGGAGAAAGAACTGGGAGGGGGGCGACAGAGACCTCGGCTGAGGCCTTGTCTGCTCCTCATTCTTTCATGGAGACGAGGCATGTTGCCAGGGGGACGACGAAGGAGACTAGGGTCGAGAGGGGCAGCAGGGATAGCAGGGGGAGGGGAAACAGGCTGAACAATGCTGAGAATGGCAGAAGGAGCAGGAAAACGGCCAAAAAGCCCACCACGCAGGTCAGTGCCAGCACGGGAGAGGTAATTGAGCATGCAATGCAGACTCTGGGAGTAATGAAAACATGGAAGCAATTCAATGCAGGCGTGCAAAGAACAACGCCTCCCCGTGGTGGTCTTCACGCTGGTCTCTATCAAACCAGGAGCACAAATACCATGCAGCGGAGCTGGCGAGCTCATCGAACCAGTGGCATCGTCAGAGCTCTCCAAATTACCCTCCATAACAAGCATCACCGCCATAATCGTTAACAGGGTGAGCAGACCAAGAAGTATTGCCATCGCGCGAGCAGGGGCATTAAGAGTCTCATTAATGCAGGTGCCGGGAACCATGTGGGCTGCCCTAGCCATCGCCATGGGGAAGTGCGCAGGGAGGCACGTCCCGTCCGAAGCATTAATCAACCGCATCCAAAAATAAAAATAAAATATTATGTAAATAGAAAAAAAAAATATTCACTATAATTAATAACAAAAATAATATGTAAGTTTAATTAGTTTTAATTAAAATCATTATAAAACATTAATATTATTAATCTTCTTATGTTCTTTTAATTTGTTGTTGATATTAAAATTCAATACTCACTATAAGTAATTCAAAAGGAGATAAATTAATTAGAAGTAAATAAAAGGTGTGGAAGATGTTTAAACCATATACTTTTCAAAATATTTAACATGAAATTTAAATAAACCATTTAAAGATTCGTGTTAACTAATTTGATGTTTAAAACAACTTTATATATATCTATATATAAAAATAAAATATTAAAAGAACATATTTTAATACCGTATACACTAAAATATTCAATATTCAAAAAAAGAATAATTGAAAATTAAAAAATAAAATAAAAATTATGAAATACTTCCTAATAAGAATAATAAGAGGAAAACCTGTAATTCATTCAATTATAAATCTAAATTTAATATGTGAAAATTAAAATTATTCATGCAATGCTAAATGTGTAAATATCCAAATTACTTTATTTAGTTAGCAAACTATAGCCCATGTTAAAGGTCTCATATGAATAACTTATTAACATTAATGTTTTAATTTTTATTAATAAAGTTATTGAATAGTCAACAAAAAAATAAGGAAAGAGTTTCATATTCCAGAAAAATTGAAAGACAATTATGGATAGGAGCAGTTGCCTACCCAAACTTATCTCCCATGAGATAAAATATCTCAATTTGGGAAAAGGAAATGAAAAGGGAGGAGAAACTTGAGGCAGCCTTGAAGGGGAGATAGAATGAAAACTTAATGCCTCTAACAGGTTGTTGTAGAGGGAGTTGATAAGATTAGATAGTGGAATTCCAGCTTAATCCTGTGTGCTCAGATTAAAAACCCTAGACTAAGTTTGATTAGGACCAGAGAAGTTTTGGTTTGGACATATTAAAATCTTTGTTCTAAAATTGTTTTGGATATGAAGTTGCTCGAGGGGGTCTCTGTAGAGTGCATTGGTTCTCACTGATTGGGAGGAGAATTCTCTGCCCTATAATTTTGTGGAAAAATCGATTACTGGGATAAATATTTTGAATAATTATTTCTCTTTCTGCATGTGTTTGAATGATTATACAATCTGTAATCTATTGAGAAATTACGGTTTTTTTTGTTTTGTGTCAAGTGTAATATTGTTAGTATAGGTCAGTTCTAGGTTACAACCAATAGTGGTCAGCTAATCAGGTCCCATAGAAACCCCAGATTTAATGTGAAAGTATTCTCACTTTAAAAAGAAACCAATTGGAAACTTTTTTTCAGTTAGACATTGGGGTTAAATATCATAAATAGAGTAACTGGACTACCAACAAAAAAAAAAGGTAGTATTTATATACATACGAATAATTCAATATGAAATAATACTTGAAAATTAATTAGAAACATAAATTATGAACAGTATGTATTTATTGTATGGAGAAATACAAGTATGAATAACCTCATAAGCACATGACCATGCACGGCCTCACTCTGGAAATCATCAACAATGAAAACTAAATATTTTACCCATATGGAATCTGAGCCATCAAAGAGAAATCAAAGAAATTTTTGTAAACAAGAATAATTTACAAAGCCTATATCCTTAGGGTTAATAAACTATTAGTAGATAGAGGTTTACAATGTCATTATTTAGTTTTTCAAAAATCTACAAATATAAATCTTATTATAACATCCATAGGTTACCTTAAATGAAAATGTATGGTAGAAAAATTTTGTAGCATTTTTTAATTTGTAATTTTATTAATTAATTGTCATAATATTTCAATGGCCAGTAAATAAGTCATCATTATTACATAGAGTAATTTTTAGTAAATAAATAATAAGTCTGACAATCATTAATTTTCATTATTGTAGCATATTATCATAAACTTTCTGATGTAGCCTTGCATCATTTCCATACTTATTTTAACTAGGTTAATTAGCCACATACATCATAATACAATCTTTATGTCATCAACGGAATCAAAATCATGAAATTGGCACAATAATAAATCCCATCATTGAACACGAATATACCCTAGAAACCCCGTAGGGTGAAAACCAGTAAACATTTGATTTTATTATTAAAAGTTAGTAAGAGTGTTGGGTGCCACTTTTTGATGTTATTTAGTCACATAACATTAATGTCTCTCCACTTAACCC